>ONZH01022327.1:0-20321 GCA_900303285.1 Rhinella marina
GATTTGCTTACCAAGGTGCGCCGCATCTGTGCTCATTTCCGCAAGTCGACCACAGATGCTGCCACTCTCAGGGCAGCGCAGCGCCGCCTACAACTGCCCGCTCACCGACTGTTGTGCGACGTGCCCACGAGATGGAATTCCACATTAAACATGTTATCCAGAGTTTACCAGCAGCGCAGAGCGATTGTAGACTGCCAGATGTCAACTTCCACCAGAACTGGTAGTCAGGTCAGTCAGATTCCTCAAGTCTACAATGAGGAGTGGACGTGGATGTCTGATATCTGCCAGGTGTTGAGCAACTTTGAGGAGTCAACACAGATGGTCAGCGGCGATGCCGCCATTATCAGCCTCACCATCCCTCTGCTTTGCCTGTTGAAAAACTCACTGCTCAGCATCAAGTCGGATGCTTTGCGCTTGTCACAAGAGACGGTGGAGGAAGATACGACGCTTGATAGCCAGAGCACCCTCCAGTCTGTTTCTCAGCGCGTATCGGAGGAGGGGGATGAGGATGAGGAGGAAGAGGAGGAGAATGTCGGCGAGACAGTAGAGGGTACCAGTGCTCAGTCCTTAACTCTTGAGCGTGTATAGGCTGAAGAGGAGGACTTGGAGGAGGAGGAGGAGGAAATGGAGAGTCAGGCTAGTGAGGAGAGGGAATTCTTGCGTGTTGGGACTTTGGCGCACATGGCAGACTTCATGTTAGGCTGCCTATCCCGTGACCCTCGCGTTAGAAGAATTTTTTCAAACACCGATTACTGGGTGTTTACTCTCCTCGACCCACGGTACAAGCAGAACCTTTCCACTCTCATCCCTGCAGAGGAAAGGAGTATGAGAGTGAATAGATATCAACAGGCCCTGGTGCACAAGCTGAAACAATTCTTCCCATCTGACGCCGTTAGCGGCAGAGGGCATGGTTCTGTGGGCCAAGTAGTGGGGTAGAGGAGGCGAGCAGGCAGCTTGTCCAGCAGTGGCAGAGGAACGCTCTCCAAGGCCTTTGCCAGTTTTATTTCACCCCAGCAAGGCACTGTCACCTGTCCCCAGTCTAGGCAGAGTCGGGGGGAGCTGTACAGAAAGATGGTGAGGGAGTACCTAGCTGACCATACCAACATCCATAGCGATCAGTCTGCTCCATACAACTACTGGGTTTCAAAGCTGGACACGTGGCCTGAACTGGCGCTGTACGCCTTGGAGGTGCTGGCCTGCCCTGCCGCTAGTGTGCTGTCAGAGCGGGTATTCAGTGCAGCCGGTGGCGTCATCACCGATAAGCGTACACGCCTGTCAACTGACAGCGCTGACAGGCTGACGCTTATTAAAATGAACAAAGCCTGGATTTCACCGGAATTCAAATCTCCTCCGGGGGAAAGCAGCTAAAGATTAACATTACTTATGTATCCGATTCCTCTTCTCTACTCCTCCTACTCCTCCTCCTCCATGTCGTCTTTGCCTAACGCTGACCAAAAAAAAGCCATTTTTTTAGAGGTCCAACTGGCACTCTTTTACCACAATTTTTCAGGAGGGCCCCCTACAGGCCCTCTCTTCAAACAATTTTTCAGAGGTCCACCTACAGGCCCTCTCTCCAAACAATTTTTCCAGAGGTCCACCTACAGGCCCTCTCTCCAAACAATTTTTCCGGAGGTCCACCTACAGGCCCTCTCTCCAAACAATTTTTCCGAAGGTCCACCTACAGGCCCTCTCTCCAAACAATTTACGTCTTTTTCATATCTTTCTCTCTCTCAAAAACAATTTTTACGGGTAGCTGCCATATATGGTAATAAACTGAGAAGAATATAGAGAACACATGCCACACTTGATCAAGCTCATATTTTACGACTGTACCGGTTGATGCTACATTTTTAAGTTGGGATCCTGCGTCGTCATTCACTAAATTTCACTGATCTCCTCAACGTCTCCTCAAAGAACCGAAAGACCATTGTGGAGACAGCGGCAAAGCTCGCCATCAAAGTGACGAACCCCAACGCCAGACTGCGCAGCGAAGAGAACGAATAAATATCTCTGTGGTTATTTGTGCTAAATAAAAGTTAAATAAACAGAAAAAAAAATAAATTGATCTGTTCCTGTGCCTGATCCACCAAAGTTGAATCTGTCCCATCATGAGAAAGTCCCCCCAAGGAGTCCCCACTGTAACTTGCTTCCCATACAACTACCTCACCCCCCGACACCTGTGTCTCGCCATTGTCCACCACCTCCTCAGACAACACTGGTAAATCCCCACTGTCAGCACACGGAGACTGCAAAAGGTCTTGCGAATTGGGGCAGAGAATGTTCTGGGGTAGCACATCAGAGAAGGGGTGACTATGGGGTTCCAGGGAATACGTGACCACATGCAATCTCCATCCAAAAAGTCATACTGAGGCTCACCACCATGCTTTACACTGCAATCCTTTTACTGAGGCTCAACACCATGCTTTACACTGCAATCTTATTGAAAGACAGACAATCAGGGGTTCACCGCCAGGTTGTCAGGCAGCATTTTTAAGTGGGTCACCATTACCGTGTCCCTGAAAATTGCCTTGGGGTCATCGCCAGACTATTTTTATGAAAGGCCATGGGGTTCTATACACACAGTGCTGACGGAAGCCCATCAGCCTTTCTAAACACAATTGAATCTGTCCCATCATGAGAAAGTCCCCCTAAGGAGTCCCCACTGTAACTTGCTTCACTTTCAACTACCTCACCCCCCGACACCTGTGTCTCGCCATTGTCCACCACCTCCTCAGACAACACTGGTAAATCCCCACTGTCAGAAGACGGAGACTGCAAAAGGTCTTGCGAATTGGGGCAGAGAATGTTCTGGGGTAGCACATCAGAGAAGGCAGAGAAGGGGTGACTATGGGGTTCCATGGAGTACGTGACCACATGCAATCTCCATCTAAAAAGTCATATTGAGGCTCACCACCATGCTTTACACTGCAATCCTTTTACTGAGGCTCACCACCATGCTTTACACTGCAATCTTATTGAAAGACAGACAATCAGGGGTTCACCGCCAGGTTGTCTGGCAGCATTTTTAAGTGGGTCACCATTACCGTGTCCCTGAAAATTGTCGTTGATGGACCTTCGTTGCACCTAGTTGGGTGCTTCCCTAACATGTGATGGGCATGTGCCTCGCCTTTCTTGGTCTGGGTGAGCACAATTGCCATGAGGGTAACCACCAGGCTGTTGCCTGAGAATTTGGGGTAATGGTGGGATTAGGCAGCCTCAGAGGCATCCATGCATGCTGCCCCTGCTGTTTCCTGTCCATTTCCGTGGTGTTTCCATCATTTTCTGAGGTTTCCAGGTTTTCACCCAGCCTTCCCTAGGCAGAGCCTTGGTCCCCTGCAAAAAATGCTCGAGTCTCCCATTGACTTTAATGGGGTTCGTTATTCGAAACGAGCACCCGAGCATCGGGAAAAGTTTGACTCGAATAACGAGCACCCGAGCATTTTAGTGCTCGCTCATCTCTAGTCACCTGGACAGAAAATACGGATTGTGGTGAGTGGACAGCTGAACTGTGACACACAGAATGGTTCCTCACAGCTGTGTGAAATGGATTTGTATCACTGAGATAAAACAACAAAAAAAACTATTTTTTTATATATATATTTTTTTATATATATTTTTTTATATATATATATTTTTTTGAACGTGACGTGCAGAAACTATCAGAGAGCAAACTCAGCCCCTGCTGACGGTGGCTATTTTGACTGTAACCCAGACAAATGTCGCACAGAGATTTTTGTAATCTAGCTGTATCAGTGACAGCAAAAGACCTTTTTTAATTAAGTGACATACAGAATGTGTCACCTGGACAGAAAATATGGATTGTGGTGAGTGGACAGCTGAACTGTGACACACAGAATGGTTCCACACAGCTGTGTGAAATGGATTTGTATCACTGAGATGAAACAACAAAAAAACTATTTTTTATATATATATTTTTTAATATTTTTTTATATATATATTTTTTTGAACGTGACGTGCAGAAACTATCAGAGAGCAAACTCAGCACCTGCTGACGGTGGCTATTTTGACTGAAACCCAGACAAATGTCGCACAGAGATTTTTGTAATCCAGCTGTATCAGTGACAGCAAAAGACCTTTTTTAATTAAGTGACTTACAGAATGTGTCACCTGGACAGAAAATACGGATTGTGGTGAGTGGACAGCTGAACTGTGACTCACAGAATGGTTCCACACAGCTGTATGAAATTGATTTGTATCACTGAGATAAAACAACAAAAAAACTATATTTTTTTTTTTTTTTTTTTTTTTAACGTGACGTGCAGAATATATCAGAGCGCAAACTCAGCCCCTGCTGACTGTGGCTATTTTGACTGCAACCCAGACAAATGTCGCACAGAGATTTTTGTAATCTAGCTGTATCAGTGACAGCAAAAGACCTTTTTTAATTAAGTGACGTACAGAATGTGTCACCTGGACAGAAAATACGGATTGTGTTGAGTGGACAGCTGAACTGTGACACACAGAATGGTTCCACACAGCTGTGTGAAATGGATTTGTATCACTGAGATAAAACAAGAAAAAAACTATTTTTTTATATTTTTTTTAAATATATTTTTTTTATATATATTTTTTTTTAACGTGACGTGCAGAAACTATCAGAGAGCAAACTCAGCCCCTGCTGACGGTGGCTATTTTGACTGCAACCCAGACAAATGTCGCACAGAGATTTTTGTAATCTAGCTGTATCAGTGACAGCAAAAGACCTTTTTTAATTAAGTGACGTACAGAATGTGTCACCTGGACAGAAAATACGGATTGTGTTGAGTGGACAGCTGAACTGTGACACACAGAATGGATCCACACAGCTGTGTGAATTGGATTTGTATCACTGAGATATAACAATTAAAAAAAGCCCAGCCAGGAGACAAAAAAAAAATGTCTTGTAGCCCTTAGAAGGGCTGTTGTGTTCTTTTGAGATCACTTCTGCCTAACAAAGAACTAAATGCAGGCCCTAACACTCTCCCTGAAACGCAGCAGCTCTATTCCTAACGACATCCAGACAGAATCTGAGCCGAGCACCGCGGGCAGTCACTAGTATATTCCAGGGTCACCTGATCAGGCCAGCCAACCCCTGCTATCAACATGTAAGGGCCCCACGTGATGCTGGGTGTACCGCAGAGTCTCCTGGCTTGTGATTGGCTGAGTTTATAGGCGCCAAAAATGCACAATGCGGAAGTTGCCATTTCCTCGAGCATGGCAAGATACTTGTCCGAGCAGCGAGTATTTACGAGTACCGTAATACTCGAAAGAGCACCAAGCTCGGACGAGCATGCTCGCTCATCTCTAGTCTTGAATTTCAACAGGGAGATTTTCTAGCATCATTTGATGTTGTTAGTCTCTATACGAGTATTGACCACCAGAAGGGATTACAGGCAATCATGCATACATTATCCCGGTCACAATATATAGATGAGCAGAGAACCCTGTTCTTAGACCTGCTGGAAATCATATTGACCAAAAATTATTTTATGTTTCAGAATAAATATTATATTCAAAGCAGGGGGACCGCGATGGGATCGAATGTAGCGCCAGTTTATGCTAATTTATACATGTCAGAATTTGAGGAGGAATATATATGTATCCATCCAGCCATTTCAAGAAAGTGAAAGGCTGGATGAGATATATAGATGATGTGTTGTTCCTGATCTGGTCTGACACTGCTGAGGAACTGCTGAATTTTGGCAGATACCTCAACAGTATATATCCAGAGCTACAATTCACTGTAGTTTATTCACAAGAGAAACTGCAATTTTTGGACACCTTAGTGTATCCACATGAAGGTAAATTGTATACAGACATTTATAACAAACCAACAGACAGGAACAATATATTAACATTTGACAGTGCACATCCAAGGAAAATGGTAGAGTCTCTACCCTATAGTCAATTACTAAGAGTTAAAAGAATAGTGACAGATGACACAGTGGCAGACAGAAGACTGGAAGAGATGGGACAGTAATTTCTTGAGAGGGGATATCCGAAACCCCTCATAAAAAGACACCAAGACAGAATTAGGAATCCAACATCAGCCATTGAACCAGAGGGAACTCACACAAGGGTTAAAAACAAAAAGAAAATTCCATTTGTCTCTAATTATACTTACCTGAGTTACCGAATAGGGAGGGTTATCAACAAAAATTGGCAGATTCTTGAACAGTCATACCCTAGAGTGGAAGAATTTAGAAACCCTCCACTTATGTCATATAGACGGACGTATAATTTACGGGATAAGCTGGTACATGCCGATCATGTGAAGAGTGATAAGAAGCCTGGTAAAATGGGATGCTTCCCATGTCTCAACTGCTGCCATTGCAATAGTATCTTAAGAGGTGACAGTTTTGTACGCCCAAGGACAGGAAAGAACTATAAAATTAGAGAAAGATACACCTGTGACTCAACATTTGTCATTTATGTCTTACAATGCCCATGTGGCCTTTTATACGTGGGAGAGACAACACAAGAGTTTAAATAGAGGTTTACCCAACATAAATCAAAAATTAGGAACAAAAAGATTGATCTCCCAATCCCTGATCATTTTGCCAAGACAGGTCACATTTTTTTTTTTTTTAATGTAACTTAAGTGATGCCCAACCATAGGTTGAGATTGATTTTATTATCTGTTTAAATAATATCACTAATAAGTGTCACTTTTTCTCCTTTTTTATACAGACTGATACTTGTTGGAACTGGACCCGGCCACCAGCAATCATATGTGACACTTGCATCAGGATCTCCCCATACTTTGTAACTAACTGAGCGTTGGTGGACGGTTTTTGTATATTATATCTGTTTCTATAATCTCTCTTGGGGGTCTCCTCTTTAGGTTGAATGCTAGGGTCGCCATATGATCTCCCATGTGTAAATACGACCATAGCAGGATATTGGACTTCCTTACCGTGGGAAATGCATAGGTTAGAAATGGCACATGCACCCCACATGTTTAGGAGGTATACTTTTCTATCTCTTATTAAACTGCTCACCAATGCAGATATAATTCCGTTTGTCTTGTGTAGTATGCCATGAAAGAATCGTGGAGGCCATGTGACTATGCTTTACTAGTCTCTATGGCAACTGATTCCCGATTGGCTACCAATTACATAGCGCCTCCCATTGGGGCGTACTGATGCAATTCACATCACAGTTTGACAGTTTAGATGTTTCCTACACGGCCGCGTGCCTCCCGGCCATTGCGCTTGTGCGCTGCTCGGGACGGGACGCTGCAGGTGTATGGTGTTCTTTTCGGGTGTCCGGCTCTGCTTCCAGACGTACCGGCCTACACAGGTGAGATGATCACATTGATGACACTTGTTTATTGTATCTTATACACGCTTGTGATGTTGTTATAGGATCACAGAAGGGGTGTATTCTTTTATGTTGATTATGATAAGACACACCTTGTATGATTGACACACACCCCCTATGAGGGGTTATATAAGATTGCATTGTATACCTTTTAATTTGCTTGATAAAGGCTCAACTGAGCCGAAACGTCGCCATTTTGCTGTTGTCTGCTATGTGAATACAAATAAACACCAAGTTTGCTTGAACTATTGGAGTGCTGCAGGATTACTACCATTATAGGATCATGAAAAGTCACAAATTTAACCAAATGTCACAGAAAATGTTGTAGCTGCCATGATGGCTGGCCCATCCCATTCCCCGCCCACACCACGCCCACTTTTTTATACCTGGGGTGAGCGGGGAAAATTCACAGATTGCCTAATATAGGCGTATTTCTAATCGTAGATGCCCCTCTTTGTGTATATTAAATTTGTCCCACAAAATACCTATAGATCTTTCAATCTAAAGTCTAAACATATTTATTACAACGACTCCATCAGACTGTGCACCACCAAGGGATAGGTGTACACTTCTGACTTTTTGGCAACTTTTGGCAAAAAATTACAACAATAAATCTAACATTTACAAAATACCTGGCTACTAGTGTTGAGTGAGCATGCTCGGCCGAACTCGCTGTTCTGCCTAGCATGCCTATGCTCGGGTCCGCTCGGTGTTCAGCCGAACACCGAGTGTACTTGAGCGCAATGCTTGAGTCTCTTCCCAGCACTGTAATGTACGCTAATGTGTACAAATTTGTATGCTAATGCGTACGCATTTGTACACTAATGCGTATGCATTTGTACGCTAATGCGTACGTATTTTATGCTAATGCGTACGCATTGTGCGCTAATGCATACAAATTCAGTTATTTAGCATACTTTTACGAATGAAAGGAGTAAAAGAGGAGAAGTCGCAATTATGACCTTTTTCTATTAACCAGACACCCTCCCCTCTTCTGAGTGGGGGGTGCCTGGTTTAGTCCCATTGACTAACATTATGCTCGGGTGCTCGGCCAGAGCACCCGAGCATACGAGCACAGAGGTGCTCGCTCAACACTACTAGCCACCCCACTGCCAGTCATGGTGCAAACTACCCTAAAATTGGCACAAATACTTTGGAAATTTGGCGCACATGCATAATCCACAGACAAATCAGGCAAAGACACTCCACTTTTCTGGGGCAGTGCATTTAATACCATACCTTATAAGAACTGCAGAATGTTCATACTACAAAAAGTGAAGTCGTAAGTGAAATAGGAGCCTGCCAGCATGGCAAATTTATGTGTATTTTTATATATGTGTATATGCATGTATGTAGACTTCTAAGGCTGCCTGCACAATAGACTTAGATCACACTGCTGGTACTGTAATATGTTATGGTTTTCCCACACGTATTCACAGCTCAGAAAAACTGTACATATTCCACAACGTGTGCAGGTACCCCAATAGTATGGAATTTATTATGCTTTTTAATAAATGGAAATGAGCAAGATAAAAGATCTATATGATGGAATAATTGGAATGTTTTGCTTATTGTGTGAGCTATAATACCAAAGCAATACTCTGGAAAATGCTTGTGGTAATAAACTTGAATCTAAAGTGCACTTGTTCTCTCAGCCTTAGCTACTGCAGGACTGAATAATGTTTATATTTCATCTTCATGGTGCATTGTAATGATTATTTATGAATATAGGGATTATATTTTAACATATTTCTATGGTTCTTTGCATATCTGTACTCCAACCATGGTCTCAGGCTTCCAGCACTGTGTTCCAGAGTCAAAAAGCATCTTCTGCCTACATATAAGATCCATAAGATTAAGAGTATATGTGACTCACAACAGCATAAATATACTGTACATATAGGGCATAGATTACATGTCTGCTGCAGAAACTCATTTTGAATTATTTTAAAAATCCTCATCCTGTGGCTAAGCGTCCAAATCAAATTTTTTTAAAACATCCGCTCATAGTTACATAGTTCTTATGGTTGGAAAAACACAAAAGTCCATCAAGTCCACACTGCAATGCCACTATATTGATCCACGCAACAAATCCCTGGATCAATGTCCATCTTCCTTTTAATAATCAAGATTATTTAGTAGATAATAAAGTGAAGAGTCGTAAAGCAAATATAGGAATTTGTGTCCCATGGTCCTAAAGGACAAAATAACAAATGAATAATTTGGAGATTGTTTTTTTTTTCCATCTTGAATATAAGTTAAACATTACCAGGGTGAGGAGTACGATTATAACTTTGCTTGCTGATGTTATATTTATTTTGTGGGTTTCCTACTACAGTATATCTGTGTATGCTTACAGCTAGAGAGCAAGAAAACCCACTCAGCACATCAGGCGTTGTGTAGTGGTGGATACATTACATACCTGTTAACTGATATCTGATGGCCACCATTAACGTGCAAGCTTGGCTCAGCATAACATTATAGGGGTTTTCTCACATCAGCAAATGGTATTTATCATAGTAACATAGTAACATAGTAACATAGTTTATAAGGCCGAAAAAAGACATCTGTCTATCCAGTTCGGCCTGTTTTCCTACAAGTTGATCCAGAGGAAGACAAAAAAACCCTGTGAGGTAGAATCCAATTTTCCCCACTTTAGGGAAAAAAATTCCTTCCCGACTCCAATCAGACAATCAGAATTACTCCCTGGATCAACGACCCATCTCTAGTAACTATAACCTGTAATATTATTACACTCCAGGAATACATCCAGGCCCCTCTTGAACTCTTTTTGTCAGGCAGAGAGTTCCATAGTCTCACTGCTCTTACCGTAAAGAATCCTCTTTAACATGTACATAAAGTTACTACAAGGCACTTACTAATGTATTGTGTTTGTCTATATTGCCTTCTTTGCTGGTTTTGTCATCCATTATACACTGCCCTTATCCAGGGGTTATGTCCACGGCTGCAGTGCAGATATGAGGTGGCTGGGACAGGATGCATGCCTATGCATGCTTCCACAGTCCTAGTCACCAGGGAGCTTGGTGCCTTTTCTTACAATGTAACAAATTGTAGAGATCCTCAGCACTCCAAAATATTTCCAAATGCAGGTGGTTTTTTATTAAGGCATCTTAACCCCTTCACTCCCAGCGCTGTAATAGTATGGAGCTGGGCACATGTTTCAAGATGGCGCCCGCTCCTGCACGGAGCGGGCGTGATGGCCACGGGTGACCTGCACACCCTACTAGCAGGCACCTGCGGCATTAATGCCAGTCGTGGACATTTAACCCCTCGGGTGCCGCGGTCAGGCGGCAAACAAATGTGTGGCGATCGGAGAAGCCGGAGCGTGCCTGCAGCATCCCCTGTCATAGTCAATGACAGGAGGCTGCTGCATAGGCTTTCCTATGGAGCCCTTGCCTGTAATAGGGCTCCATAGGAAAGCATTAAAATCCTCATAGACTCCAATGTAAGTGCATTGGAGTCTATGATATAAGCAATCAGATGATTGCTAGTTATATTTCCCTATGGGAACTATAAAAAAGTGTAAAAAAATAAATAAAAAAACGTAAAAAATCAAATCACCCCCCTTTCCCGAAAATAAAAATAAAAGTGATAAAAAAATAAAAAATACACATCATGGGTATCGCCGTGTGCAAAAACGCCCATATTATTAAAAAAAAAAAAAATCTTCCAAACGGAAAAAAGCGAAACGGAAAAAAGCATCAAAATGGCCGATTCGCCATTTTTTGTCGCTTTTTTTTTTAAAAATTAAATAAAAAGCAATCAGAAAGTCATACACACCCCAGAATGGTATCAATAAAAGGTTCAGATTACCCCGCAAAAAATGAGCCCCCATACAGCTCCGTACACAAAAATACTAAAAAGTTACAGGGGTCAAGATATGGAAAAAAAATAAAAATGTCCAACTTTATAATTTTACTATCAAAATGCAAGAAAAACTATACATATTAGGTATCACCGGAAATGAAAGAATGAAAGTAACTGGTCAGTTTTAACGCACATCGAATGCCATAAATAAAAAACCCATAAAACTGTGGCGGGTTTGCATTTTTTTTGCAATTTCACCCGATTTGGAATTTTTTTCCCGCTTCCCACTACACCATATGCAATATTAAATGGTGGCGTTGGAAAGTATAACTTGTCCCGCAAAAAACAAGCCATCATACAGCTATGTGAACAGAAAAATAAAAAAGTTATGGCTCTATCAATGCAAGGAGCACAAAACAAAAACGCAAAACAAAAAAACCCTCCGGGGCTCAAAGGGTTAATACAGTGCGACGTTTCGGCTCAATAGAGCCTTTCTCAAGCTTGAGAAAGGCTCTATTGAGCCGAAACGTCTCACTGTATTAAAATGCCTTAATAAAAAAACCACCTGCATTTGGAAATATTTTGGAGTGTTGTGGATCTCTACAATTTGTTGCCTATATGGAACCTTGAAGCTAGGACCTGCACCGCGAGCACCCACATTCCGATATTAGGATTTCTTGAATGGACTCTATAACCTTGACTACAGGTACAGCAGTGCTGCTTCCACCCTTCTATTTCTGGACATCTTTTCTTACAATGTGCAATTATGGCAATCAATAAGAGAGTGTCTGATCAGGCTTAGATATGTGGCAAGCCTGAATGCCATTGTAAGGCGTCCAGTTGCCATGGTAATCATTGGGCCAGCACCCATTTTGGACATTGCAGCAGAGTGTCAGATGTAAGTTACAGCTAACCTCTCTGCTGATGGTGGTGGCCCTGTTCCTGAGCTGCTGCCATCACAGCCTGGGCAGAAGAGCAGGCTGCAGGGGCATCTAAGGGACAATGGGGACAAAGGGGGCAGTGAAGGAATCATGGGCAGGTGACACAACTGGGGTCTTGCCTGATTTCAGGCTGTGATCTCCAGAGTAGGGATCACAGACTGAAACCGCCATTTTCACACTGCTGGGCTCCGATTGCTTAGTCTGCACAGTGATTGGTCCCTTGCCAGCTCCTCTGGTGTCTCTGCTCTCGGAAAGAACGGAGACTTTGGGGGTTGTAACACTTTATAGCAATTTGGACATAACTGTACATCTGATAGCCTTTCACTACAATGTGGCCACAAAGTATGAAGACAGCACTCCGTCTGCTGTCCGCATCCATGTTTTGACCATCCACAATTTGTGAACCGCAAAACAAGGTGCGGTCGTGTGCATGAGCGCTTGTTTTGAGTTAGGGTGCTTTAACACATGCTGAACTGCCAATCTGCAAAGTTATGCATATTTTACTGCAAATTGTTATGGATTTGCAATTAATTTTTTTGATAAAACAATTTAAAACACTTGTTAAAATAAAAAAAAGAAAACGAAAAACAATAGAGCTAGATATGTCTATAGAGTTTAGTTTTGCCTTTTTCATGAAAGGATATTTCTTTTGCTAGCAGTAACATTCATTATTCACACCTATGCTATTCTTCTCCATACAGTATGATTAATTATAATCTCATTTGAATACATATTATACGGTATATTATGATGGCAATTAGGATCATTTGCATGGTATTGTTATTATAACTATGATGCCATTGTGACTGCAATAATGCCATGAACACGTCTTAAACATCTCACACATTTTGCAATTTAAACTGTAGGGGACTCTCTTGGGGCTGTAAGTATTTCAGGAAAGAGGTGGAATAATGGGGGATGGGGGGTAATAAAACTGATGCAAAGAAAAGTAGCTCATCACAAGCAGTCAGAATCCAGTTTTAATTTTTTCAGCCTTTCAGAAAAAGAAAGCAGCAATTTGATTGATTGTCGTGAATGAATCCACTTTTTCCTTTTCAGATGTTTTCATCTCCTCCAATATGTTTGTAAATTTGGTGCACACATTGAGGGCAATACTATATTTAGGCTACTTTCACACTTGCGTTTATGCTGGATCCGGCAGGGATCAGCAAAAACGCTTCCGTTACTGATAATACAACCGTCTGCATCCGTTATGAACGGATCCGGTTGTATTATCTGTAACATAGCAATGATGGATCCGTCAGGAACACCATCAGAGAAAATTGATCCGTCCCCATTGACTTGCATTGTGGGTCATGCCACATCTGTTTTGCTCCACATCCCAGCATGCTTCGGCTTGCTCTCCGGTATGAGAACGCAACCAAACGGAACACAATGCTTTTTGGAGCATTACGTTCTGTTCAGTTACGTTTTGTCCCTATTGACAATGAATGGGGAAAAAATGTAAGCGTTTTTCTCCGGTATTGAGATCCTATGACGGATCTCAATACCGGAAAAGAGACACGCTACTGTGAAAGTAGCCTCACTGAAAGAGTGTAGTTCTGCCAGAATGTGGTTAAACACTTGCCTGTGGTCATGCTATCGTTATGGATACTTGATATTTTCACATCTCACATTCATTTCAAAAGAAGAAATTTTATAAATGTTGAGCAAATTCTATTTAATACCAGGGAGCTATGGGACACTACATGTGTTTATTAAAGGGGCACAAATATGGAATGAGTCAAGTTTGTAATGCAGTAATGCTCACTATAAGTATTAGTATGTAAAGTATTACCCGTGGTTTCCCATAAGTAGAGATAAATGAAGTTTTCAAAAATTCGATTCACCGAACATTGACGAGGAATTTGACTTGTTCCGAATTAATTTGGCACAAATTGTAATAAATCAGGTGTACCCACACTTCACGGCGGTTGAGGGAATGTATGGAGAGGGCTTCTGTGTTGAGCCCGCTCCATATTTGGCTGATGCCGGCTGTATCATATAGCAGCCATCTGGCCACAATGAGTACGAATGGCAATCCCGCCGATCTCCGCCATTTAACTGATTGCGGCATCAGTGAGGTAAGACAGAGGGATGAGGCTCCCTCTACCTTCCGATTGGAGTGCCTGCAGTGCAATTGTGAGGCTCTGATCTGTTACCATGGCAGCTTGGATGCTTTTGAAGCTTCCCACGGCTGCCATGGAAACCTCCCTGCTGCACTGTACATGAGGCACAGCTCAGCAAGAAGCCATTTACCCTAATAGATCTTTATTTAAGGGATCTAAGACAAGGGATCAAGTTGTGCGTACCAAAAAATGGTACCAATAAAAAATAAAATGTGTCCTGCAAAATACAAGCTCTCATACAGCTCTGTAGACCGAAACATTAAAAAAAAAGTTATGGCTGTCAGACAATGGTGATGCAAAGAAAATTTTGATTTTCTTCAAAGGTTTTTTCTTTTTTTTAAGTAAAAAAAAAAAAAAATATATATATATATATATATATATATATATATATATATATATATATATACACACACATTTGGTATCCCCATATTCATACTGAGCCACAGAATAAGAATGTTATGTCACTTTTAGCGAACATTGAACGCTGTGATCTAAAAACCCCACAAAATCTTGGAGGAATAGTATTTTTTATTTTTTATTTTTTTTTTTCAATTTAACCCCACATGGTAAAATAAATAGTGCTATTAAATGGTACAACTTATCCCCCCAAAAAAATCTGCCCTTACATGGCTATATAAATGAAAAATTTTAAAAGTCGGAGCGTTGGGAGGAAAAAACGAAAATGCAAAACCAAAAATGGACCCAGTACTATATGTTCTGAAAACAATACAAACAATAAAGAACTTTAAAAAATGGACTGAAAATAATTATAAAAATGTACACATTAAAATTGTAAAAGGCTCTGTTCTGTGAAATGGAAAACTACCGAAAAAACTGAAATTATTTTAGATTCAAATCCCTTTAAAAAAAATAATTATTTCCATATTCCAAGTGTAAAAGCGAAAACTATACAAATATATACTATGAATCAGATGGTATATCACTTTACACATGTATTAGAATTAATACCAGATGGGCCGAGTATGTAGGATGGATCAAACATGGCAGCAAGATTATCGCCATAAGGGACAGGAGTCTGAAAACTAGTTGCCACATAGTATGTTAGCCAAACAGAGGCTGTTGCTGGTATGGGGTTTGGCTGGTTAAGCAGGTGTACAATATGAAAATTCTTACTGTTGTGGTATGCAATCTCCTGAAAATGCCCCTTTTGTATGAGAATTACATAAAGGGGCCACATGGGGCCAATAGTTGACCACTATATCCATTTTACCTGATAATTAAAGTTATACTTACCTTTAACCCTTGCATCCTGAAACTACACATGAAGACTGTAGCGAACTGATAAAAGAGGAGAGAAAAATGGTCATGGGGCATTAGTGGAAAAAAACAAGGAAAAATTCCCCCACATCCTAGTTGCAAACCCACTTCTTAAACCCCAACTTCTCTCCTGCCCTACAGGTCAAAGAACCCTTCTTCTGCCATTGGCTTTTCCTCCTTTTCCACAGCATCTAATACCGATGATATGTCATCAGAAATATCTAGGTCCTCCTCTCTTTGTATCTTGCTGACTTTTCTCGGATGTAGAGACAGCAAAGGATGATTTGGAAGAAGTAAAGCCAGCAAAAGATGAGGATGGTTGTCATTGAGACCTGCCCCCCTAAGGAGTACAAAAAAAATGATTTCCATATTTGACTGCATACTACCTCCATAGTCAACCACAGTTGTGCTCATAAGTTTACATACCCCTGTAGAATTTTGGCTGTCTTGGCCTTTTTTCAGATAATATGCATGATAACACAAAAACTTTTTTCCACTCATGGATAGTGGTTGGGTGAATCCTAATAAATGGCTTCACCCAAAAACTAACCATGAGTGGAAAAAAAGTTTTTGTGTTATCATTCATATTCTCTGAAAAAAGGCCAAGACAGCCAAAATTCTACAGGGGTATGTAAACTGGATTGTTGTTCAAAACACGCTCTGGACTGTTGCTGCGGCTGCAGCTCCCACCACCCCTCTTCTGCTGCTACTTTTGCCAGCTACAGCAAAATTTTTGGCACTGCCCGCTCCTTTGGAGGGCCCAGGCAACTGTCTGTTGGCCCTCCAAAGGAGCGGGCAGTGCCAAAAATGTTGCTGTAGCTGGCAAAAGTAGCAGCAGAAGAGGGGTGGTGGGAGCTGCAGCCGCAACAACAGTCCAGAGCATGTTTTGACCAACAATCCAGTTTACATACCCCTGTAGAATTTTGGCTCTCTTGGCCTTTTTTCAGAGAATATGAATGATAACACAAAAACCTTTTAGAGTGAAACAGTTGAACAAGATACACAGTGATATGCAGTATTAGACCACCCTTTAATACTGAGTCTGACGCACAGTAATGCCCCTTTCACACGAGCGGGAGACTCGCATGTCTCCCGCAACTCATCTACAGGGCTGGACTCGGCACTGACAGGGATCGCATAGCATTATATGCGATCCCAGTCAGTGCCGGAGTCCAGCTCTGTAGATGCGTTGTGGGAGACTTGCGAGTCTCCCGATCGTGTGAAAGGGGCATAAGTCTATGTGCAAAATTATAGATTAACTATGAATCTATCTGCCCTGTCCAGGCACTATTCCTGCACTCTCTCTCCCCATATTCTTTTTTTAACTGCAGCAACACTGTCCCTAGCGCATTTGTGCTTGTCACATCTCTCCCTATTCTCAGCTCACAGTGAAATGGTGGAGACTGGGTGAGATGAGGCATTTATACGTCTGTGGATTTGGCTGGTAGCACAGCATTTTGGGTTATCTCTAGAGATGAGCGAATCATTCAAAATTTTATTTGCCGAATATTCGCCGAATTTCTGACAAGATTCGTATTTAAACAAACTTATTCGTCGAATCTACGTAAAAAAAAAACAATCATTGTTTTGCGAACATTCCTGCGTAAATTACGTACGTACAGTCAGCGTAGTTAAAAGTACGTAATACGTAAGCATTAGCATACAAAAGTGCATACGAATACTTAGCGTACCATTGACGTGCGAATGCGTCATACGCACGAGGCTAGGCCGCGGCCTAAAGTCTTTAGAGGTAGACTATATGAACTAGAAAAATAAGGTGCTCACTGCTGCTAGCTTTCAATAAGTTAATAGTTTACTAAAAACACCGTACAATAAGTGCATTAATAAGACACATTGCAGTACCAGAAAAAGAATACTCACAATGGGCTAAAGTGCTGTACCATTAAAAACAGTGTAGCTAAAATACAGCAAAGACATAAGTATGCAAACATTTTAGTGCAATCAATTTCACATTTGCAAGCATAAAAGGCTCAGATATACGTTTGAGTCTCTCCTTATGGCTCCGAGTTGGCTTGGCAATGATAAAACAGTCTGTCTGGAACACATATTCCAAAATTCAATTGTAATCCACATGAGGTAAAATTGTAATCCAAACAGGTAATGTGTAGTGATGATCGAGCACCCCGATGTTTGGGTGCTCGGGTGCTCTGGCCGAACACTAGGTGGTGCTCTTATACCCGAGTATAATGGAAGTCAATGGGAGAAGATCAGGCACCCCCTGCTCGGATGAGGGGAGGGTGTCTGGTCCATAGGGAAACGTCAGAAAATGGTGGAAACACCACAGAAATGGTTAGGGAACAACATGGGGAGGATGTGTGGATGCATCTTGGACACCAAAGTCGCTGCTATTAAAGATGATGTCCGACTATTACGCCACTTTTACGGAATGACAAAAATACCCAAAAAAAACCCAAGAGAACATGAATATTGTTGGGAAACATTGATTTACTTGAACGTTAAACGCAAGTGCTGCCAAAAATTACACGGATGAGGCACTCCCATAAAATGTATATCATATAAAGGAGGGGCTCATTCACATTGTGGTATAATTGTGGAACTCCGACACTCATAAAGCCTATGCACTAAGGGAAAGTGCTGCCAAAAATTACAAGGATCAGGCACTCCAATACACCCTTTATTACACATAAAGGAGGGCACCAGACACACCCATAAAAAATTATCATTGGTGCCCTGCTGCTGACACTTCAAAACAATAGGGGTGACATGCTGCTGCTGCGTAGACAGTCCAAAAAATTTAAGAGTGACACTCTGCTGCCGAGCTGATCGAAAAAAAAAATTAAGGGGCACATGCCGCTTAGCTGAACGTCTGAAACATTAGAAGTGACATATAGCAGAGCTGAGCGTGTTAAAAATTATTTTTGACATGACGCTTAACTGAATGTCTGAAACATTAGAAGTGACATGTAGCAGAGCTAAGTGTGTTAAAAATTATTTTTGACATGCCGCTGAGCTGAACGTCTGAAACATTAGAAGTGACATTTAGCAGAGCTGAGCGTGTAAAACATTATGGTTCAGGGCCTGCTGGTGAGCTGACAGGCCAAAAAATTATGTTGCAGGCCCAGCTTGTGAGCTGACCGGCTAAAAAATTAGGGTGCAGGCCCAGCTGGTGAGCTGAGCGTGTAAAACATTATGGTTGAGGGCCTGCTGGTGAGCTGACAGGCCAAAAAAGTATGCTGCAGGCCCAGCTGGTGAGCTGACCGGCTAAAAAATTAGGGTGCAGGCCCAGCTGGTGGACTTCGAGGGCAGCCTAATTAGCAGTTTCATATGATGGAGGAAGAGGAGGAAGAGGACAAGAAGAGGAAGGGGTACATGATAATACAGTTTATTCAATACACCCTAAAAGCCAGATTTAAGGTTGCTTCATGTTAAGCCGCTTTCCTCTTGTGGAGTAGAGAAGTTAGGGGCAATCCAGGCCTTGTTCATTTTGATAAGCGTCAACCTGTCAGCATTGTCAGTTGAACGGCGGATGCGCTTATCAGTAATTATGCCCCCAGCGGCACTAAATACCCGCTCAGACAAAACGCTGGTGGCAGGGCAGGCCAGCACCTCCAAGACGTAGAGCACCAGTTCGTGCCACGTGTCCAGCTTAGACATCCAATAATTATACGGCACAGAGGGATCGCTGAGGACGTTGACACGGTCAGTTATGTACTCCTTTACCATCTTCCAAAACTTTTCTCTCCTTGTCACACTAGGCCGCTCATAAGGGTGAGGGTGCTGTCCCAGGCTTGGGAGAGTGTGGCCCTGCCTTTATTGGAACTGCTGTGTGTTTGCCTCATCTCCTCACATCTCCTACTCCTCCTCCTTTTCCTCCTCCAATTGGCGCTGAGAAGACGAATCGAGGGTGGTCTGGCTATCACCCTGTGTAGGGTCTTCCACCATTTCCACCTCTTCCACACGCAGAACATCGGCCTTTATTGTGAGCAGCGAGCTTTTTAGTAGACACAGAAGTGGGATGTTACGCTGATAATGGCATTATCGCCACTCACCATCTGTGTAGATTCATCAAAGTTGCGTAACACCTCACAGAGGTCAGACATCAATGCCCACTCGTCGCTTGTGAAGAGGGGAAACTGACTAGAAAGGCGCCGACCGTGTTGCAGCTGGTATTATACTACTGCTCTCTGCTGCTCACAAAGCCTGCTCAACATCTGTAAGGTGAAATTCCATCTTAGGTCGCACAGCAGTCGGTGAGCCGGCAACCACAAGCGCTGCTGCAGCATTGCCAGGCCGGCTGAAGCTGTCAGTGACTTGCGGAAATGGGCATAAAGGCGACGCACCTTCATAAGTAGCTGAGGCAAATTGGGGTAGGTTTTCAGAAACCGCTGAACCACTAAGTTGAATACATGGGCCAGGCATGGTATTTGTGGGAGGTTGGCCAGCTCCAAAGGCGCTACCACGTTGCGGCCGTTATCGGATACAAAAATGCCTAGCTGTAGGTTGACTGGTGAGAGCCACAGCTCTGCCTGTTCCCTTATGCCATGCCACAGCTCTGCGGCGGTGTGCTGTTTGTCACCCAGGCAAATAAGCTTCAGCATGGCCTGTTGCCACTTACCGACTGCTGTGCTACACTGCTTCCAGCTACTGACAGAAGTCTAAGTGGTGCTGCAAGATGGCATTTCTGCATGGGAAGAAGTGGAGGAGGAGGTGGAGGAAGAGAAGGAGGGTTGCAGCCACTACTGTAGGTGGCAGCGGAAATCCGGATGGAGGTTGGGCCCACAATCCTCGGCGTAGGTAGCACCTGGGTCATCCCCGGGTACGACTCGCTCCAGCCTCCACA
>ONZH01022328.1:0-424656 GCA_900303285.1 Rhinella marina
ATGGGGGTATTAAAACACCAGCGCAGCCCCGATTTCTTCAAGGAGATCGGAGCTGCGCTAAACTCTGCGCTCTGCGGAGCTGCCATTGAAACTGTAGTTCCATGCGCCATCTGGTGGTGGTTACATTTAACTACACTTTTATTTCTTGTATTGCGCTTCTGGATCGCGATTCGTTAGCAACAAATCGCGAATCCAGTGAGCGCATTCTCTACTACATCTGTACTTAATTTTCTGGAAAAATGTCAGGGGTGCCAACACTTACTATATACAGTATCTCACAAAAGTGAGTACATCCCTCGTGTTTTGGTAAATTTTTTATTTTATCTTTTCATTGGACAACACTGAAAATATGACACTGTGATACAATGTAAAGTGGCCAGTGTACAGCTTGTTAAACTTGCAAGCTTGTAAAGTTGGTGTGCGCTCAAAATAACTCAACATACAGCCATTAATGTCTAAGCCACTGGCAAAGAAAAGTAGGTACAATGGCTAAATTGTGCCCAATTAGCTATTTTCTCTGTCATGTGATGTGTTAGTGTTACTAGGCCTCAGGTGTGAATGGGGAGCATGTATATTAAATTTGGTGTTACCACTCTCACACTCTCTTATATTGGTCACTGGAAGTTTAACATGGCACCTCATGGCAAAGAACTCTCTGAGGATCTGAAGATTTGTTGCTCTACATAAAGATGGCCTAGGCTGTAAGAAGGTTGCCAACACCCTGAAACTGAGCTGCAGCACAGTGGCCAAGACTTGTTTAACAAGACAAGTTTCACTCAGAACAGTCCTCGCCATGGTCGACTAAAGAAGTTGAGTGCACATGACTAGCGTCATAACCTGATGTCTTTTCAGAATAGACTTATGAGTGTGGGGGCCACCTGTCAGTGCTCAGACCATACGTCACACACTGCATCAAATTGGTCTGCATGGCTGTTGTCCAAGAAGGAAACCTCTTTTAAAGATGATGCACAAGAAAGTCTGCAAACAGTTTGCTGAAGACAAGCAGATTAAGGACATGGATTACTGGAACCATGCCCTGTGGTCTGATGAGACCAAGATACACTTATTTGGTTCAGATGATGTCAAGCATGTGTGGCGGCAACCAGGTGAGGAGTACAAAGACAAGTGTGTCTTGCCTTCAGTCAAGCATAGTGGTGGGAGTGTCATGGTTTAGGGCTGCATGAGAGCTGCCGGCTGTGGGAAGCCACAGCTCATTGAGGAAACCATAAATGCCAACATGTACTTTGACATACTGAATAAGAGCATGATCCCCTCCTTTTAGAAACTGGGATGCAGTATTTCAACATGATAACGACCCCAAACATACCTCCAAGACAACCACTGCCTTACTAAAGAAACTAAGGCTCAAGCATGTCTCCAGACCTAAACCCAATTGAGCATCTGTGGGCATCATCAAACGGAAGGTGGAGGTGCGCAAGGTCTCTAACATCCACCAGTTCCACGATGTTGTCATGGAGGAGTGGAAGTGGATTCCAGTGGCAACCTGTGAAGCTGTATCAAACTGCAGAGGCGAGATGCAGCTAATAGAAATCATCATGGCTGTTTGGATCAAATTGAGAAGAAGAGGAAAGAAAATGTTTACATCAGAGGAGACATCACTGGATATAAGAGGTATGTGGTACTGAATTACTCTGTATGTTTTTTTAGCATTGTTTGTAATGTTTTCCAAGTATGTATTTAATAGAGGCGCGGAAGGGGTTGGATTGAGCAATTTGGCAGTGGATGTGCTGTTTCAAGAGCGGTTGCTGAGCGACGCGTCGCGGTCCCGGGCTCTGTGTTTGTGTGTCTGATCAGCTGCCGGTGTTTCCCCATTTACCTGGGCTCTATCATTGCAGGCATCATCCTTTCTGGTATCTGCTCCATGGTTTCCTTCCAACCCTGGGCACAGCATGCTTCCAGCCTGTTCCCTGTAGCACTATCTTAACGGCCAGCGCCCATCACTTTTTGTGATTTATGGGTTTAGCACATGTGATTGTGCTGACCAATCTTAACCATCTTGCACCTATATAAGTGGTCCAGCCTCCTTCCCAGGTGTCTGAGCATCAAAGGTCCTTGTGTCCTGCAAAGGCTACTGTTGTCTGTGCTGATTTTCCTCTATACCTGACCCGTGCTTGTCTTTCTGGACTCCGCTACCTTTTTGATCCCTATCTGCTCTGTCTTGACTCTCCTGTTGGAGACCCTGACTGCCTGTCTTGTACCTGTGCTGCCTGCCCTGATCCATTGCTTGTTTGACTTCGCCTCTGCCTCATCCTTCAGTCCTGCACTGTCACTTCTGGTTACAATTCGTCCTGCTATGACTGTACCTCTGGTATCTTGCACTGATACCCCCTGGTCTGCATGGACCAGCTGCCTTGTGTGCCAATACTCCTCAAGAAGTAGTGACCTTGTGTTCCTCTCAGAAACTATATCTCTACTATCGGGGTACTGTGAAGAATGAAGGGTTCACTTACACAATGCCCATAGAGGGGGTTGGTCATGTAGCTCAGTGGGTTCACACCCGCTGGTTTGTGACAAAGTGTCCTCTGCCTTTGACATTGTCAACTACTCTCTCCTCCTGGATCTCCTCTTATCTCACCAACCTCTCCTCATCACCCCTCTCTTTCTGTTGGTATCCCTTATTTTCTCCAGTTATACATTTAGCCAAGGAGAGCTCATAGAGTCCTGTGGTTCCCAATACCACCTCTATACTGATGACTCTAAAATCTACCTCTCTGTCTCAGATGTCACTTCTTCTGCTTTTAATTCTTCTCCTCCATCTTCTTAAAACTCAACAGTTAGAAAAATAAATTCATCATCTTTCCACCATGTCACTCAGGCCTCCTACCTGACTTATCCACTACAGTTAATAGAACCACACTCTTTCTAGTCCCATAGGTCTGCTGTCTAGGGATAAGATTTGATTCTGCCCTGTCCTTTAAACCACACATCCAAACCTTTACTTCCACCTGACAATTTCAACTCAAGAACATCTCTCAAATTTGCTACTTCCACCTCAACTACAATGCTACTGCATGCCCTTATCTTCCACCTAGACTGCTGCCACATTCTATGACCTCCCATCTAGCACTCTCACTTCCTTCCAATCTATTCTCAACTCTGCTGCCCAGATAATCCACTGCTCCCCTTATTTCTCCTTTGTCTCTCCCCTCTGCCAATTCCTTCATTGCCTCCCCATTACCGAAAGAATTCAGTTTAAAATATTAACAACTACGTATAAGTCTGTCCACAGTCTGTCCCCTCCTTACATCTCTGACTTGTCTCCAGATACAGCCCCACAAGTAATCTCTTATCCTCATGAAGCGAGCCCATGTGGAAGCCAATGTAGAGGATGGGAGGGGTGGTGGCCCTCATGTAATGTGTCACGGTGTGCCACGGTGTCCTAACTTAGGTTAGTTGCAGTGAAAGTTGTGACACTGAAGAATGAAACCAGAGTCAAATGCAACAAAGTCCTTTTTACTAAGTGCAACGTAGAACTTGAAATATACTACTCACAAAAAGTCAGAGATGTTTGGCTTTTGGGTGAAATTTATGGAAAACTAAAAAAGTTCACTCTACAGTGATATTATATAATGAAAATAGGGCATTTAAGTAAAAGCATTCAATGGTGATATCCTCATCTCAAACAATGTATTAAAACAAAAGCCAACAACAGTGGTGGGTATACCCCTCACAAAAATGTCAATATCTCAATAACTTGTCATGGGGCGTTGAGCATTAATTACAGCTTAATAACGATATCTCATGCTGTTCACAAGTTGACTTATTGTTTGCATCTAACTCTTCTTGAAGGGCGTATCTCAGTCAATTGACGTTCTAAGGTACTAAGTTAAGAGCCTCTACACAGCAACTCAGTTGATCCCATACATTTTCAATGGGATTCAGGTCTGGACAAAGTGCAGGCCACTCCATTTGAGGTACCCTAGTCTCCAGCAGCCGTTCCCTAATGATGCAACCTCAATGAGCTGGCGCATTGTCGTCCATGAAGATGAAATTAGGCCTGTGTTGTTCATGCAGAGGCATAATGACTGGATTAATGATGTTATTCAAGTAGTACGGGCTTGTCATTGTACCATTCACAAAGTGTAGGACAGTTCTGTATCAGGGTTGCCAACCGTCCGTAAATTTACGGACAGTCCGCAAAGAGTGGTTGTTTTTCTCTGCCGTCCGTAGCGTCCGGCAGAAAAAAACAACATCCGTTAATTTTCGTGCCGAAAGCCCGAAGTCTGTACTGCGCCTGCGTGCGCAGTACAGCCTGTGCGGGCAGTGCATAGAAGTTCCGGCGGCGCGCAAGGAAGTTGTCAGCGCGCAAGGATCCAGACCAGTTACCTAGTGTGGAGGTGCCGGGCAGCTGCAGAATGAAGGAGCCACTTCTTCAGGGTGAAGTACGAAGGGATTGGATGCTGTCTGTGGACGGAGCCTGAGTGCACCAGCTAGATGCGCTGAGGCAGGTAAGCCTTGTCTGTGGATGCTGGGCAGCTGATGGGGGCACAATGAGCTGATCTGAGGTCTGATGGGGGCACAATAAGCTGATCTGAGGTCTGATGGGGGCACAATAAGCTGATCTGAGGTCTGATGGGGGCACAATGGGCTGATCTGAGGTCTGATGGGGGCACAATGGGCTGATCTGACGTCTGATGGGGGCACAGTGGGCTGAACTGACGTCTGATGGGGGCACATTGGGCTGCTCTGAGGTCTGATGGGGGCACAATGGGCTGCTCTGAGGTCTGATGGGGGCACAATGGGCCGCTCTGAGGTCTGATGGGGGCACAATGGGCTGATCTGAGGTCTGATGGGGGCACAATGGGCTGATCTGAGGTCTGATTGGGGCACAGTGGGCTGATCTGACATCTGATGGGGGCACAGTGGGCTGCTCTGAGGTCTGATGGGGGCACATTGGGCTGCTGTGAGGTCTGACGGGGGCACAATGGGCTGCTCTGAGGTCTGATGGGGGCACAATAAGCTGATCTGAGGTCTGATGGGGGCACAATAAGCTGATCTGAGGTCTGAAGGGGGCACAATGGGCTGATCTGAGGTCTGATTGGGGCACAATGAGCTAATCTGAGGTCTGATGGGGGCATAGTGGGCTGATCTGAGGTCTGATGGGGGCACAGTGGGCTGCTCTGAGGTCTGATGGGGGCACAGTGGGCTGCTCTGAGGTCTGATGGAGGCACAATGGGCTTCTCTGAGGTCTGATGGGGGCACAATAAGCTGATCTGAGGTCTGATGGGGGCACAGTGGGCTGATCTGAGGTCTGATTGGGGCACCGTGGGCTGATCTGAGGTCTGATGGGGGCACAGTGGGCTGATCTGAGGTCTGATGGAGGCACAGTGGGCTGCTTTGAGGTCTGATGGAGGCACAATGGGCTGCTCTGAGGTCTGATGGGGGCACAATGGGCTGCTCTGAGGTCTGATGGGGACACAATGGACTGATCTGAGGTCTGATAGGGGCACAATGGGCTGATCTGAGGTCTGATGGGGGCACAATAAGCTGATCTGAGGTCTGATGGAGGCACAGTGGGCTGATCTGAGGTCTGATGGAGGCAGAGTGGGCTGCTCTGAGGTCTGATGGAGGCACAATGGGCTGCTCTGAGGTCTGATGGGGGCACAGTGGACTGCTCTGAGGTCTGATGGGGACACAATGGGCTGATCTGAGGTCTGATGGGGGCACAATAAGCTGATCTGAGGTCTGATGGGGGCACAGTGGGCTGCTCTGAGGTCTGATGGGGGCACAGTGGGCTGCTCTGAGGTCTGATGGGGGCACAGTGGGCTGCTCTGAGGTCTGATGGAGGCACAATGGGCTGCTCTGAGGTCTGATTGGGGCACAATGGGCTGATCTGAGGTCTGATGGGGGCACAATAAGCTGATCTGAGGTCTGATGGGGGCACAGTGGGCTGCTCTGAGGTCTGATGGGGGCACAGTGGGCTGTTCTGAGGTCTGATGGGGGCACAATGGGCTGCTCTGAGGTCTGATGGGGACATAATGGACTGCTCTGAGGTCTGATGGGGGCACAATGGGCTGATCTGAGGTCTGATGGGGGCACAATGGGCTGATCTGAGGACCATTACAGCAGGTCCTTATTATTTCTGGTAGCACTACTGGAGGCATTATGGGAAAGATGATTTCTATTATGGGGAATGATTACTACTACCAGGGGTACTATTGGGGGTGTTACTATTATTAGTACAAAATGGAGGGCACTACTGCTAAAAGGGCTACTTGTGGAGCATTATCACTATTGGGGCACTATTACTAATGAGGGCACTCTGGGAGAGAATTATTAGTATCAGTGGGACTTTGGGGAGCACTGTAACTATATGGGGTCCTACCTATATGGCACTGTTATATCTACAGTATAGTAATTGGGGACATTGGGGAGCACAGTATTTTGGGCAGCAGCAGGATAACAGAAAAGTGGGTAATCTAAGATGTCTTTGTGGCAAACTCTGCAGAGAGAAGATGGGGCTGAAAGAAGTGTCATGGCGGTGTGGGCCGAATAGAGAAGATGAGAAAAGAGAACATCTACATCAGGAAGACGTCACTGGATTTAAGAAGTATGTGGTGATGTGTCATCTTGTACGTTTGGTATTGGTGAATGTAATGTCCATCCAAATATGTGTCACCTATATCTTCAGGACTTGCCGGTATATGGTATGTTACTGCTGCAGCCAGTCACCAATCAGTGAGCTAATGCTGAGAACTGGCTGCAGTGGACACATGCCATACATCTGCACATCAGTGTGCACATCACCAGCACTGTGACAGATGTGCACACTTGCCCATTACATCCCTGTCAGTCGTTGTTTATGTGGCAGCAGCAATGATGCCAAAAAGTCCAGTGTGTCACAGGCATCATCACTGCAGCCATATAAACAAAGCACTCAATGGCAGGGATGTAACAACTGAAAATTGTTGATTTCTTTTCCATATGCAATATTTTATTTTTAACTACTGAACAATCCTCTTTATTCTGGGGGCATGGAAGGGGGCGTGTCCTCTAAAAAGGGGGTGTGGCATATGTCCGTAAAAATTTGGGGCCGTCCGTAAATTTTGGTTCAGTTGTCCAGAAAAATTTGAAAGGAAGGTTGGCAACCCTGTTCTGTATTGACACAACAAGCCTGCCCACACTGTAACACCACCCTCACGAAAGGCTCGTCTGGTGACAATAGTGGCTGATGTATAGCTCTCTCCTTGAGGTCTCCAACATCGTTGGTGGCCATCATTTCTTCTCAGCGTGAATCAACTTTCATCAGTGAACATCACTAAGGCCCACTTGTCCCTCATCCAGAGTAGATGCTCCCTTGCCCATGGAAGACAAGGACGCCTAGTGCTGTGGTCAGGTACCTTTGAAGGTCGTCTAGCCCACAGACAAGTGGACTTCTTTCATACTCCGCGGGTTGTGCTCTATGAGCTGCTTCTGAACTCCCCTCCACTATCAGGACAGGACCTCTCACATCTCCTCTCCACTCCGATTATTGAGTAAACTAGCTCTAGAATTCCCTCTCCTGGCGGGAAGTCATAAGTGCCACTCTACCAGGAGGGGTGCAACAGGGTAGTTAAGCCCTATTACAGGCTTAATCACTAATACCAAACAACCAAATCCTCCCACTGCTGGATAAAATGACATAATACAAGTAACATACATAACATTACAAAGAATTGCATATAAAATGTATAAAATGCAGTAATTAAGGTACACAATAGTAGTACCCCCAAGTCTGGGGTATTATACTCACAGAACCTCTTTCTTTGTCCTCATCTTGTCTGTTATTCACACAATCATCTATAAAATTTCTCACGTGCCTCTCCCCTACACTGGAACTCACTTCCCCCAGCACATCTGACTCTCCCCCAACATCCACACCTTCAAAAGCAACCTGAAAACCCAACTATTACGGGAAAAACCTACCACCTGCAATGAGCATACTGCCACCATAGCCAGGTGAGCAGCTTGTAGATTTTAAGCTCTTGCAGGCAGGGTAATCTCTCCCAGTGTACCAGTCTGTTAATAGTTTCATGTTTATTGTATTTGTATTTTTTATATTATGGCGTCTTTAAATAAATAAATAATTAATTATTATATACAGTGCCTTTCAGGGACCATCTCTATATACAGTGATTTCTGTACAGTACCTACCTTCTTAAACATTCTGTACTAACCTTCTTCTCTCATTCCTGCCCAGAAGAAGTGATGTGTGATGGGTCATGCAGCAGTATTTTACTAATCAAGCAATCTGCAATGTCACTTAACAACTATTAATATCTTCAAACTGCATTTTAAAGCTATGGTCTTCATCTGGTACACTAGGGCACCTGGCCCATGTGCCCTATCATGGCAGTGCCACTAGCTAGCTGTGCATCACTTTATGTGATCTTGAATAATGGATATTATGGCCTTTAGCTAAATATGGGCAATTAGGGCAATTGTATTTTTTTTTGTTTTATTACCTTGCTGTGCTCCTGGGTTAAAATCCAACCAAGGATGGAGTTTGTATGTGTTTGCATAGATTTCTTTCAGATGCTCTTAAAATATTATAGATAGGTTAATTTGAATTTACATGATAAGCCCCAAAGGAGACATTCATGATTGTGGCTAATGGTGTTGATGCCAACTTACCCTGCACAGTGCAATGCAGGGAAGGGAAAGAGAATAGGATGAAAAATCATTTTCCTGTAGCTAAAAGGACCAGGGACATTATTCTTTGGTGTACAAGTGCATCACTTTCTGACTGCTTTTTACCAAGATATCCATTTCAAATGAAAGACTTCTCTCCCTAGGGTGTGATAAGGGACATGAGTTAGTTCATGGATAACAGTGGCCACTTCTATTAGTTCAGCTAACATGTCACTGTGTATGAATACATGACCTATATTATCCCTTTAATTATGCTATGGAGAACATTTTATTAAATGAAATGTTATCAAAGCTGAAGCAACATTCCAAAATACCTAATATATGCTGAATTAGAGGAGCCAAGGTAGACAAAATAATAGGATTGACAGTTGGTTCAATATGTTGTTATGAATTCGATATGATAACCTACATGAATGGAGAATATGCAATAGATTTGACATGTATCAAATTGGCAGTTCATCTTGGTATACTGTAGTGAATAGGGAAGATAATTTAACCACTTTATAACAGTTCTGATTCTCACTCTGGTGAACATAGTCTATGTATTACAATAGCCATTCAGTTAAAAGGTATTGGTGATCACAGCTTTCTTCAATCATAACAATTGATCACTGGGGTTTCTGATGCCAGACTCCTGAAGATCAGCTGTTCAAGAAGATGGTTTCAATCTGAAAAGTGGTTTTCTTCATAAGACAGCACCTTTTCTGTGTCCGTTAGTTGCACAGAGAGTTAGACAATACATGAAGTGGTGCACATGTCACTAGGTGCCATAGGGAGATACAATTTAAAAAAGGAATAGGAAAGTTCTCTTAAGGCCCCATATACATTAGTGTATTGTTGGCCGAACCTGAGTTTAGATGAGCTGAACTTGGCATGTGTATGTAGAGTCGGAAAGGAATCGGGAAAGATAGTGTAATGCCTGTAGGTAGGGACAGACACTGAGAGTGAGCCCTGACCTAGAATCCAGCCGTTTTCCCTACCTACTTGCAGTACAAGCCATAGGCAGCAAGACATTCCCTTTACTACTAAGGTGCAGAAACACACAAACACCAAGAGACAATACAAAAACATGGTCATATGTAAATGGGTCAGAACCAGACAGGCTATGCAGTACCAAACAAGAGACAAAGTGTTTAGAAGACAAGACAAGATCAGAACCAGACGGACAGCGCAGTGTCAAACGAGAGACAGAGAGTGGTCAGTAGACAAGCTGGGCTCAGAGCAAGTAGCAATCCAATAAGCGCAGGAACTAGGAATACAGCTAGTGAGTCAGAGACTATAACTGGCTCTGATGCATGGCCAGGAAGGGGTTTAAAGGCGCCGTACCTGCGCTGCCTTCTTTTCATTGTTTACACGCTAGCCGTAACATGCGTAGCGGTGAGTAGGTGTAATTATGCCTAACTGCCCCATTCATTTCAATGGGACGGCTCGTTCCCATACAAGTCTATGGGAGAGATCCTTCCCATTGAAATGAATGGGGCGGTTAGGTGTAATTACACCTACTCACCGCTACCCATGTTACGGCTAGCGTGTAAACAATGAAGAGGAAGCAGCGCATGTATGGCGCGCGCCTCCTCTTCAAACAGCTGATCAGCGGGGGTGCCGGGTGTCGGACCCCCACCAATCTGAAATTGATGACTTATCCTGAGGATAGGTCATCAATAAATTTAACTTGGAGAACCCCTTTAAGTAGAGCACCGAGTTCCAGAATCAGAACCTGATTAGTCATGACATGGCACTCCATTAGTCAAAAACACTAGCACATAGGAATAGAGCAGCTGAGCAATCACCCCATTGCTAATCTCCTTCAGCATACGCCTTCTGTGGGGAGAGACAGAGCATTTCATCATGTTGCTAAGGATGCTGTTGTGTCACCAGGGGGCATGGTTTAGCAGCGCATCTCTCCCCAGATGGCCATGCTGAAGAGATTGGACCACTGGAGCCCGGACAGGTGAATTTGTGAAAGATAGCTGTCAGCCGAACCATCCGACAGATATTGAATGTGTATAATAGCCTTTATTCTTAAAATGGTTTTCTGAGATTTTTATACTGATGACCTATCCTCTGGTCACTGATTGGTGGGGGTCTGACACCTGAGACACCAGCTGTTATAGTGCGGCACAAAAAAAGTTGTTTTTTTTGTTTTGTTTTTTAAATATACAGTATAATAAAGGTGGAACAAGACATGTATGACTGAGCCCCAACTGAACTTCCATTAAACTTTAGAGAGGGCCATCACAGAACTTGCTGTGCTCTTTCCTGAGAGAAAACACTGCACTTTGACACATTCGCCACAAGTGGTGGTGGTGGTGGTGGTGGCGGGGGGCTCAATTCATAGAGATTATTAAAGCTTCCATTGTAAATTTATTAACTGCTACTCACTGAGCTCCCCCTAGTGGTGGCTGCAGGCAGCCAACCAGATTTGTAATAGAAGAAACGCAGGAGATTTATCAATGTATTTTTGTATGTTTTCTGGTGTAAATACATTAAGAAATATGGTGTTCAGAATGAGTGCCATATATTTCAAGCACCTGTTTCACTTTTTCCGACATTAAAGTCTGATAAAGTGGGCAATTTTTTCATATTACAATTTATATTTAATTAAAATGTCTTCCACAAAAATTTAAATTTGTCAGAAATCTGGGGCATTGCACATGTTCTGCATTGCCTGGGAGCAATTGACATGCATACATTGGTGGTAAACTAAGTGCAGGAGGCCCATACTAAGTTTTGCTATGGGTTCCTATGTGATCTGTGTATGCCCCTGCCCCCTACACACATGTTTCAGCTATCTGGTTCAATTCCTCTCTGGGGGAAAAGAAACAGGAAACACTGTCAGGGAAACGAGAAAGGATTGATCCCATAGCTTTTATGAGATCATTCTCCTACATCCGGCGCATCAGTTGTGATGCCGAATGTCAAATAGCGCTGGACAGAAATATGTTGCATGTCCAGGTCTTCTGTCTGGTGCTATCAGTGAGCAGACTCCGGATCAGTGCACTGTAGTGCAGTATAAATTAGTGTTGAGCGAGCATGCGGCGCTCGGGACCACGCAGTACGGGAAACGTGCGGGGAGGGGGGTACTGGCATTCACTGTAATGCCGTTGCCATGTTGGCTACTGGCATTACAGTGATTGGCTGGCCGGGAACGCGTCATCGGTTGCTATATAGCACCCGGTGACATGTGACCCAGCTCAGTCTTAGTCAGGGAGAGCTTCTGCAAGGAGGGACAGATAGTGTAGGGATAGAAATTGGCTAGGCAGGGCTAGATTTTCTGTTGAAAAGATCCAAAAGCCCTTTTAAGGGTTATTATATTTGGATGCAATATTTTTTTTTGGGGGGGTCTGCTGCTAATCAAGACGACATTACCTGCACTGCGTCTGCTGTATAACGTTTGCGCAAGGAGGGACAGATAGTGTAGGGATACGATTTGGCTAGGCAGGGCTAGTTGTTCTGTTTAAAAGACCCAAAAGTCCTTTTAAGGACTGTTGTTATATCTGGCTGCAATATTTTTTCTTCTTTTGGGGCAAAAATAACGCAAGCTTGCCTGACCCTAACACCACCTGCACAGCGTGTGCATTATAACATTTCTGTATCCTATATACCTGACATCCAGTGTCATTTTTTCTGCCACTAATCAAGGCGACAGTACCTGTGTTGCATGTGCATTATAACGATCCTGTATCCTATATACCTGACATCCGTTGCTATTTTTTCTGCCATTAATCAAGGTGACATTACCTGTGTTGCGTGTGCATTATAACGTTACTGTATCCTACATACCTGACATCCTTTGCTACTTTTTCTGCTGTTAATCAAGGCGACATTACCTGTGTTGCATGTGCGTTATAATGTTACTGTATCCTACATACCTGACATCCGTTGCTATTTTTTCTGCCGTTAATCGAGGCAGCATTACCTGTGTTGTGTGTGCATTATAACGTTACCGTGTCCTACATACCTGACATCCGTTGCTACTTTTTCTCCCGTTAATCACGGCAATATTACCTGTGTTGCGTGTGCATTATAACGTTACTGACATCTGTTGCTATTTTTTCTGCTGTTAATAAAGGCGACATTACCTGTGTTGTGTCTGCTGTTTAACGTTTGTGTATCCTAAATATTTCTGACATTCGGTGTAATTTTTCTGCTCATATACTTAAAAAAAATCTGCTCTACTGTACTTGTGACAAACTTGCATATATACCATTTAATATAAGCAAGGTGAGCAGTTAGGAACAGGGAAGTGGATGTGCTGCTGATGGTGCACGCAGAGGCCATGGCTCTGGGCGCGGTGAAACTGTGCCTGCTGGCAGAGCACAAGAAACAAAGTCATCCAAAACTCCTAGCTTCATGTCATAGTTTGCAGCGCGACGCAAGACACCACTCTTGACGCCACAGCAGTGCGAACAGGTAGTCGGTTGGATTGCAGCAGATAATGCTTCCTAGTAGGTTAAGCACCACCCTCTCTTCCTCAAAGTCCAGTCTCAGTAGCCAAGAGTCTGGTCAACCTAATCCTCACCCTGATCCTCCTTCCTCCTACCATAAAGAGTCTGTGCAAACAAGTGATCCCACACTCGTATATTCCGAGGAGCTTTTTTCATCGCCGTTCCTTGATTTGGGTCTCTCTCCAAGCCCCCTTGAAGAGAGACAGGAGAAAACTCATGAGCATCCACAGTCTAAAAAAGATAACGGTGGGGAACGGCAATTACTGTCTGGCGAGGTGCATGATGATGATGAGACACAGTTGCCAATAAGTCAAGGACAATTAGTGCCTCAAGAGGTTGATGATGATGATGAGACTCAGTTAAGTCAGGTTCTTGTTAGGTCACCATGTCAAGAGGAGGACCAGAGTGAGGAAGTGGAAGAGGAGGTGGTGGACAATGAAATCGCTGACCCAACCTGGGAAGGTGGCAAGCCGAGTGAGGACAGCAGTAAAGAGGGGGAGGGATCCGCAGCACCGCAACAGGCTGGAAGAGGCAGTGCGGTGGATAAAGGGAGAAGGCAGGCCATGCCAACCAGGCCCGCAACTGTTCCTCGGAGCAGCTCCTTGAGGCAATCTGTACCTTGCCAAGGGTTAGGTGTTCCACAGTCTGGGTTTTTTTTAGGAAAGTGCTGACGATAAACGGTTATTAATTTGTAACCAGTGCGGTACCAAGATGAGCAGGGGCGTAAACACCAGCAACCTGACCACCACCAGCATGATCTGCCACATGGCAGCAAAGCACCCTAATAGGTGGGCCGAACGCCTGGGTCGACGATCGGTGTCTGCAGGTCACTCCACGGCCTCCTCTTCCCCACTGTTACGTGCTATCCAAGACGCAGGTCCAGATGCCTCCTGCCCTTCACCTGGACCTTCGCAAGAACCGTCAGCAAGCACGTCCACTTCAGTGTCCCAGCGCAGCGTTCAAATGTCCTTACCCCAGGCATTTGAACGCAAGCGCAAATACCCAGCCACCCACCCACAGGCCATAGCACTAAACGCACAACTTTACAAATTTCCAGCCCTGGAAATGTTGCCTTTTTGCAGCTTGATGGCGGTGGCTGTCCCTCGTTACGCAGTCCCCTGCCGCCTCTATTTTTCCCAGTGTGCTGTCCCCTGGGAGGGCACAGGTGCTACCGACGCCAAGGATTGCGGGCCCTACTTCCATCCGGATTTCCTCCACCACCTACAGTAGCAGCTGCAACCCCTCCTTCTCTTCCTCCCCCTCTTCCTCCACTTCCACTGCAGAATTTGCATCTTGTAGCACCAGTCAGACTTCATTCAGTAGCTGAAAGCAGTGTAGCACAGCAGTCGGGAAGCGGCAACAGGCCGTGCTGAAACTTATTTGCTTAGGTGACAAACAGCACACCACCGCAGAGCTATGGCAGGGCATAAGGGACCAGGCTGAGCTGTGGCTCTCGCCAGTCAACCTATAGCCAGGCATAGTTGTGTCTGATAACGGCCACAACTTGGTAGCGGCTTTGGAGCTCGGCAACCTCACAAACATACCATGCCAGGCCCATGTCTTCAACTTAGTGGTTTAGCGGTTTCTGAAAACCTACCCCAATTTGCCTGAGCTATTGGTGAAGGTGCGCCGCCTGTGTGCCCATTTCCAAAAGTCACCTACAGCTTCAGCCCGTTTGGCAACGCTGCAGCAGCGCTTGCGCTTGCCAGCTCACTGACTGTTGTGCGACCTGAGCATGCGCTGGAACTCCACCTTCCACATGTTGGGCAGACTTTGTGAGCAGCAGAGGGCAGTAGTGGAATACCAGCTGCAACACGGTCGTTACCTTTCCAGTCAGCTTCTGCTCTTCACAAGCGACGAGTGGGCAATAATATCTGACCTCTGTGAGGTTTTACGCAACTTTGATGAATCTACACAGATGGTGAGCGGCGATAATGCAATTATCAGCGTAACCATCCCACTTCTGTGTCTACTAAAAAGCTCACTGCTCACAATAAAGGCAGATGCTCTGCATGTGGAAAAGTTTCTGATAAGCTCCCTAGTGTCACAAGGAGGGAAAAGTTTTGGAAGATGGTGAAGGAGTACCTAGCTGACCGTGTCAACGTCCTCAGCGATCCCTCTGTGCCTTAACCATAATTTTTTTGACGGTCAGCGCAGCAGGAGCATGTCACCCATCATTTTTTAGACGGTCAGCTCAGTAGCAGCATATCACCCATAATTTTTTAGACGGTTAGCTAAGCAGCAGCACCTCAACCATAATTTTTTAGACGGTCAGCTCAGCAGCAGCATGTCAACCATAATTTTTTTCGACGGTCAGCGCAGCAGCAGCATGTCACCCATAATTTTTTTGACGGTCAGCTCAGCAGCAGCATGTCACCTATAATTTTTTAGACGGTCAGCTCAGCAGCAGCACGTCACCCCTATTGTTTTTGAGTGTCAACAGAAGGCCATTAATCCGAATTTTTCAAGGGTGTGTCTGATGCAATCCTTTATGTGTAATAAAGGGGGTATTGGAGTGCATGTTCCTTGTAATTTTTGGCAGCCCTTTCACTTTGTGCATAGGTTTTATGAGTCCCACGACATGAACAATTGTACCACAATGCAAATGAGGCCCTCCTCTGGTTGTATCGGAGTGCCTCTTCCTTGTAATTTTTGGCAGCACTTGCGCTTTATGTACAAGTAAATATATGTTTCCTAACAATAATTCCTCTAAAGTCAATTGAATATTTGGTTTTGGGGGGTATTATTGTCATTCCGTAAAAGTGGCGTAATACTCGTACAACATTGTTCACAGCAGCGACTTAGGAGTCCAAGATGCATCCAGACATCCTGCCCATGCTGTTGCCAAACCATTTCAGTGGTGTTTCCACCATCTTCTCACCTTTCCCAATGAACCAGACATCCTCCCCTCTTCAGAGCAGGGGGTGCCTGGTTTAGTGCTCGGGTTCTCCCATTGACTTCCATTATGCTCAGGTGCTCGGTCGAGCACTCGAGCACCACCTACTGTTCGAACCGAGCACCGAGCACCCAAGCACTATGGTGCTCGATCATCACTAGCATACATATGTCAGTTGTGTCCAGCTACAGCATAAAACAACTGGCCAAGCACAACTGATATAAACTGGATATATCACTGGATATACCAGCATTTTCAGTGTTATGTCCACTAAAAATGGGCAATTTTCTATCTGTGCGGAATAAGTTTTGTCTTCTACTGCATTCCATTTATTCAATGTTTTCTGTTCATATGTAGAGATGAGCGAGTAGTGAAATATTCGAAAGTTCGAAATTCGATTCGAATAGACCGCGAAATTCGACTATTCGACCGAATATCGAATTCCATTAAAGTCTATGGGATAAAAATGCTCGCCACTTGGAAATCTCAATTCGACCACTTGGAGGTCACCAAGTCCACCCTGAAACCTCAGAAAAGGATGCCAACACTGCTGGAATGCAACTGGGACAGCAGGGGAAGCATGTCTGGGTGCATATAACGCGCCCAAGTCGCACTATTACGCCACTATCACAGCCTCTCAACAATACACTCCAAAGACAATCTAATCTCTCTGTAAAGTGAGACCATACAAGGAAACCTTCTTTCCTCTACATTGCCATGGACCCCAAGCCAAACTAGACAAAAAAGAAGATGAAATTCTGCACCCCTTAAAATCACGTTGCCTATGACAACCACAGATGGCATAGGCAAGGGGGAAAGCAAATAGACCCCACCCCTAATTGTCATTGTGTGTGTGTGTGTGAAATGTGGTCAGACATGTCTTCTTTAAAATGTAAAAACAACTCAAACACATGCAGAAGCCTTAAAATGCCCAAATTGTTGGCGCTAGAGATATCAGTGACCCGACCTGGCCCAGTGTCATGTCTAGCAGGTAAAGCAGTGGGGATGTGGAGGGATGCGTAGGACCGCAAAAGGCAGGAAGAGGCCGTGGGCTGGCCAGAGGCTCATGGAAAATTTTGTGGAGGCCCAAGAGGTGAGACGTCTTAAAAATTGTGTGGAGGCTAAAGAGGTGAGACGTGTTAAAAATTATGTGGAGGCCCAAGAGGTGACACCTCTTAAAGATTTTGTGGAGGCCCAAGAGGTGAGACCTCTTTAAAATTATGTGGAGGCCCAAGAGGTGAGACCTCAAAGATTTTGTGGAGGCCCAAGAGGTGAGACCTCTTAAAGATTTTGTGGAGGCCCAAGAGGTGAGACCTCTTTAAAATTATGTGGAGGCCCAAGAGGTGAGACCTCTTTAAAATTATGTGGAGGCCCAAGAGGTGAGACCTCTTTAAAATTATGTGGAGGCCCAGAGGTGAGACCTCAAAATTTGTGGAGGCCCAAGAGGTGAGACCTCTTAAAGATTTTGTGGAGGCCCAAGAGGTGAGACCTCTTTAAAATTATGTGGAGGCCCAAGAGGTGAGACCTCTTTAAAATTATGTGGAGGCCCAAGAGGTGAGACCTCTTAAAGATTTTATGGAGGCCCAAGAGGTGAGACCTCTTAAAGATTTTGTGGAGGCCCAAGAGGTGAGACCTCTTAAAGATTTTGTGGAGGCCCAAGAGGTGAGACCTCTTAAAGATTTTGTGGAGGCCCAAGAGGTGAGACCTCTTAAAGATTTTGTGGAGGCCCAAGAGGTGAGACCTCTTAAAGATTTTGTGGAGGCCCAAGAGGTGAGACCTCTTAAAGATTTTGTGGAGGCCCAAGAGGTGAGACCTCTTTAAAATTATGTGGAGGCCCAAGAGGTGAGACCTCAAAGATTTTGTGGAGGCCCAAGAGGTGAGACCTCTTAAAGATTTTGTGGAGGCCCAAGAGGTGAGACCTCTTAAAGATTTTGTGGAGGCCCAAGAGGTGAGACCTCTTTAAAATTATGTGGAGGCCCAAGAGGTGAGACCTCAAAGATTTTGTGGAGGCCCAAGAGGTGAGACCTCTTAAAGATTTTATGGAGGCCCAAGAGGTGAGACCTCTTAAAGATTTTGTGGAGGCCCAAGAGGTGAGACCTCTTAAAGATTTTGTGGAGGCCCAAGAGGTGAGACCTCTTAAAGATTTTGTGGAGGCCCAAGAGGTGAGACCTCTTAAAGATTTTGTGGAGGCCCAAGAGGTGAGACCTCTTAAAGATTTTGTGGAGGCCCAAGAGGTGAGACCTCTTAAAGATTTTGTGGAGGCCCAAGAGGTGAGACCTCTTAAAGATTTTGTGGAGGCCCAAGAGGTGAGACCTCTTTAAAATTATGTGGAGGCCCAAGAGGTGAGACCTCTTTAAAATTATGTGGAGGCCCAAGAGGTGAGACCTCTTAAAGATTTTATGGAGGCCCAAGAGGTGAGACCTCTTAAAGATTTTGTGGAGGCCCAAGAGGTGAGACCTCTTAAAGATTTTGTGGAGGCCCAAGAGGTGAGACCTCTTAAAGATTTTGTGGAGGCCCAAGAGGTGAGACCTCTTAAAATTTTGTGGAGGCCCAAGAGGTGAGACTCTAAAGATTTTGTGGAGGCCCAAGAGGTGAGACCTCTTAAAGATTTTGTGGAGGCCCAAGAGGTGAGACCTCTTTAAAATTATGTGGAGGCCCAAGAGGTGAGACCTAAAAGATTTTGTGGAGGCCCAAGAGGTGAGACCTCTTAAACATTTTGTGGAGGCCCAAGAGGTGAGACCTCTTAAAAATTATGTGGAGGCCCAAGAGGTGAGACCTCTTAAACATTTTGTGGAGGCCCAAGAGGTGAGACCTCTTAAAATTATGTGGAGGCCCAAGAGGTGAGACCTCTTTAAAATTATGTGGAGGCCCAAGAGGTGAGACCCTAAAAATTTTGTGGAGGCCCAAGAGGTGAGACCTCTTAAACATTTTGTGGAGGCCCAAGAGGTGAGACCTCTTAAAAATTATGTGGAGGCCCAAGAGGTGAGACCTCTTAAACATTTTGTGGAGGCCCAAGAGGTGAGACCTCTTAAAAATTATGTGGAGGCCCAAGAGGTGAGACCTCTTAAAAATTATGTGGAGGCCCAAGAGGTGAGACCTCTTTAAAATTATGTGGAGGCCCAAGAGGTGAGACCTCTTAAACATTTTGTGGAGGCCGAAGAGGTGAGACCTCTTAAAAATTATGTGGAGGCCCAAGAGGTGAGACCTCTTAAAAATTATGTGGAGGCCCAAGAGGTGAGACCTCTTAAACATTTTGTGCAGGCCCAAGAGGTGAGACCTCTTAAAAATTATGTGGAGGCCCAAGAGGTGAGACCTCTTAAAAATTATGTGGAGGCCCAAGAGGTGAGACCTCTTAAACATTTTGTGGAGGCCCAAGAGGTGAGCCATAAACATATACATTTTTCTTATTTACGGAGCAATTCTACGGCGGTTAAGGAGGAGGAGGAGGAGGTGGAGGAGGAAATGGCACTTCATACAGATGGCACTTCACTTTTGGCTGCTTTCCACGGTTGGAGAAGCAAAGTCCGGGTCAATCCACTTGCTGTTCATTTTGATTAGCGTCAGCCTGTCCGCACTGTCGGTTGACAGGCGGCTGCGCTTATCGGTTATAATGCCCCCGGCTGCGCTGAACACCCTTTCTGATAGCACGCTGGCGGCAGGGCAGGCAAGCACCTCCAAGGCGTACAGGGACAGTTCCAGCCACGTGTCCAACTTGGAGACCCAGTAAGTGTAGGACGCCGAGGGATCGGGGAGGACAGGGGTACGGTCTGCCAGGTACTCCCGCAACATCCGCCGATACTTGTCCCTCCTGCTGATAGCGGGCCCCGCAGTGATGGAAGTTGCACGAGGGGGTGCCATGAACGTGTCCCACACCTTGGAGAGTGTTCCCCTGGTGGCTGTGGGCCTGATTGATGTTGTGGGACTCTGGGAGACCCTCTCCTCTCTGCCGCCAGCGATGGTGGGTGGGAAAATCTCCATCATGTTCTGCACGAGTTCCCTCTGGTATTCCAGCAATCGATTCGTCCTCTCCTCTACCGGAATAAAAGAGGAGACGTTATCTTTATACCGGGGGTCCAGGAGTGCGAAGACCCAGTACAGTTTGTTCTCCACTATCCGGACAACACGTGTGTCCCGGGAAAAGCAGCCCAGCATGAAGTCAGCCATGTGTGCCAGACTCTGAATAGGCATGACCTCACTGCCCCCACCAGAAGGATCACTTGCCATTTCCTCCTCTTCCTCTTCCGCCTCCTCTCCGCCCCATCCGCGCTGAACCAATGGGACGCACACAGCCTGACTGCTACCCTCGCCGCCAGCATCCTCCTCCTCTTCCACAGCCACCTCCACGTCGTCCTCCTCCTCATCCTCCTCCTCCTGCAACTGCCACCGTGAAGCAGACAAAAGTGTGGTCTGACTGTGTAGCTCCGTTGCGTCTCCTCCTACCCCCGTCTCCTCTGCGTGCAATGCGTTCTCCCTTATTGCGATGAGCGATTCTTTAAGGACGCCTAGGAGCGGGATGGTTACGCTCACTATAGCGTCCTCGCTGCTGACCTTCTTGGTGGACTCCTCAAAGATACGCAGTACATCGCATATGTCTGCCATCCATGGCCACTCGTGGTTGGCAAACTGAGGGAGCTGAGTTGGAGGCACGCGTGGATTCATAATCTGGTACTCCATCAATGCTCTCTGCTGCTCACACACCCTGGCCAACATGGAATAGGTGGAATTCCAGCGAGTCGGCAGGTCGCACAACAGCCGATGTTCAGGCAAATGGAGGCGTTGCTGGAGTTTTTTTAAGCTAGCAGCAGCTACAGTTGACTTCCGAAAGTGAGCGCACAAGCGCCGCACTTTCACCAGTAGCTCTGCCAGGTTGGGGTAAGTCTTCAGAAATTTTTGGACTACCAGATTAAAAACGTGGGCCAGGCATGGTACGTGATTGAGTTCGGCAAGCTCCAGAGCCGCCACCAGGTTACGGCCGTTATCGCACACGACCATGCCTGGTCCTAGCTGCAGCGGCGACAGCCACATCTCCGTCTGCTGCAATATGGCGTCCCTCACCTCTGGGGCGCTGTGCTTCCTGTCGCCCAAGCTGATGAGCTTTAGCACCGCCTGCTGACGTCTCCCCGCACCAGTGCTGCAACGCTTCCAGCTAGCGGCTGAGGGAGATGTTAAGGCACAGGAGGAGGAGGAGGAGGAGGAGGAGGGGGGTTTATCAGAACCCATGCTGGCAATCTTGGGTGGGGGTGGTAGGTAGGCCGTCTCTGTTTGCGACCCCGTCCCCGCTTCCACTACATTCACCCAGTGTGCCGTCAAAGAGATGTAGCGTCCCTGGCCGCAAGCGCTTGTCCACGAGTCGGTGGTCAAGTGGACCTTTGCGCTGACTGCGTACCTCAGGGCCCGCCTGATGTTACGCGACACGTGCTGGTGCAGGGCGGGGACGGCACTCCGGGAAAAGTAGTGGCGGCTAGGGACGGAATAGCGAGGTGCGGCAGCCGCCATCAGGTCGCGGAAGGCCTGCGTCTCCACAAGCCTAAACGGCAACATCTCCAGGGCCAGCAGTTTGGAGATGTGGCAGTTTAAGGCTTGGGCTTGGGGGTGACTCGAGGCGTACTTCCGCCTGCGGTCGAACGCCTGCGAGATGGACAGTTGATGGGACGAGGAGTGTGAAGGTGCAGGCGAAGAGGCGGGGGAAGGGGAGGCTGAAGGAGAAGGCCCCAAAGTAGCCGAGGCAGAGGCAGATGTGGAGGTGTCCTGGCTGGAGGTCTGGACCGCAGTGGCAGCACACAACAAAGGGGAAGAGGCAGTGGCAGCAGGACCGGGCGCAGGTTGTATTGCGTTTGCTCTCTCCCACTCAGCCCAGTGCTTGACTTCCAAGTGACGCCGCATGCCTGAGGTGGTCAGATTGCTCTTCTCAGAGCCCCTACTCAGTTTTGAGTGGCAGAGTGTGCAAACCGCGCTCAGTTTGTCATCCGCACAAACATTAAAAAATCTCCACACCACAGAAGTACGAGGCCTCGATGGGGGAGCTTCGCGCGACTGCCCGCTGCCGGGAACAGCTTCGGCCGTGCTGGCTGTGGCCTCACTACTCTGTCTGGACTGTCCTCTGCCTCTGGACATCCCTCTGCCTGTGGACATCCCTCTGCCTCTGGACATCCCTCTGCCTCTGGACATCCCTCTGCCTGTGGACATCCCTCTGCCTCTTGCTGCCTTTTTCGGTGCTGCGCAGACCACCACCTCTCCACTGCTTTCCCCGCTGGACATCACCCCTGGCCAAGTGGGGTCGGTCATTTCGTCATCCACCACCTCCTCTTCCTCACTCTGCTCCTCCTCCTGCCCACTGGACATTCCAACAGCCTCCCTTGATGGCAACTGCGTCTCATCATCATCATCGCTCATGATAACAGATGCTGGTTCAGGGTCCACATCAGCAGGAGATGGCGAATACTCAAGTGTTTGGGCATCACTACAAACAAATTCCTCTGCTAGCTCCTGGGATTCTTCCGGCACATCTGAAAAAGGACCCGAAAAGAGCTCCTGGGAGGGGTCAAGGGTGGGATGACTCTGTTGGCCAGGTGTGGAGGAAGGAGGGTCAGAGTGAGACTGTGTGGATGACTGGCTGGTGGACAACTGTGTGGAAGCGCTATCGGCTATCCATTGCACCACCTGTTCAACCTGCTCAGGCCTCAACAGCGGTGTAACTCGCCCCCTGCTTAACTGTCCCATAAAGGCAGGGATTCTGGATGAGTGTGATCCTGGCTGACCCTCACCAGCACGCATTGTATCCCCACTGGCTTCAACAAGGCCACCAACAGCATTTCCGCGCCCCCGTCCTCGTCCACGTCCGATTCCGCTAGCCCCCCTCCGCATTTTATTTTTTTTTGTTGCAAATACAATATTTGGGTATATAATTAGGTATGTGAAATAATTTAGCAAGAGAACGCACAGTACAGTGGCCAATTAAAAGGCCTAGATATTGTATATTTCAAGGTACACAGCCGTGTAGTAACAGAACAGACGGTGGGTATTTACACCAGGTATGTGAGATAATTTAGCAAGAGAACGCACAGTACAGTGGCCTATTAAAATGCCTAGATATTGTATATTTCAAGGTACACAGCCGTGTAGTAACAGAACAGACGGTGGGTATTTACACCAGGTATGTGAGATAATTTAGCAAGAGAACGCACAGTACAGTGGCCTATTAAAATGCCTAGATATTGTATATTTCAAGGTACACAGCCGTGTAGTAACAGAACAGACGGTGGGTATTTACACCAGGTATGTGAGATAATTTAGCAAGAGAACGCACAGTACAGTGGCCTATTAAAATGCCTAGATATTGTATATTTCAAGGTACACAGCCGTGTAGTAACAGAACAGACGGTGGGTATTTACACCAGGTATGTGAGATAATTTAGCAAGAGAACGCACAGTACAGTGGCCTATTAAAATGCCTAGATATTGTATATTTCAAGGTACACAGCCGTGTAGTAACAGAACAGACGGTGGGTATTTACACCAGGTATGTGAGATAATTTAGCAAGAGAACGCACAGTACAGTGGCCTATTAAATGCCTAGATATTGTATATTTCAAGGTACACAGCCGTGTAGTAACAGAACAGACGGTGGGTATTTACACCAGGTATGTGAGATAATTTAGCAAGAGAACGCACAGTACAGTGGCCTATTAAAATGCCTAGATATTGTATATTTCAAGGTACACAGCCGTGTAGTAACAGAACAGACGGTGGGTATTTACACCAGGTATGTGAGATAATTTAGCAAGAGAACGCACAGTACAGTGGCCTATTAAAATGCCTAGATATTGTATATTTCAAGGTACACAGCCGTGTAGTAACAGAACAGACGGTGGGTATTTACACCAGGTATGTGAGATAATTTAGCAAGAGAACGCACAGTACAGTGGCCTATTAAAATGCCTAGATATTGTATATTTCAAGGTACACAGCCGTGTAGTAACAGAACAGACGGTGGGTATTTACACCAGGTATGTGAGATAATTTAGCAAGAGAACGCACAGTACAGTGGCCTATTAAAATGCCTAGATATTGTATATTTCAAGGTACACAGCCGTGTAGTAACAGAACAGACGGTGGGTATTTACACCAGGTATGTGAGATAATTTAGCAAGAGAACGCACAGTACAGTGGCCTATTAAAATGCCTAGATATTGTATATTTCAAGGTACACAGCCGTGTAGTAACAGAACAGACGGTGGGTATTTACACCAGGTATGTGAGATAATTTAGCAAGAGAACGCACAGTACAGTGGCCTATTAAATGCCTAGATATTGTATATTTCAAGGTACACAGCCGTGTAGTAACAGAACAGACGGTGGGTATTTACACCAGGTATGTGAGATAATTTAGCAAGAGAACGCACAGTACAGTGGCCTATTAAAATGCCTAGATATTGTATATTTCAAGGTACACAGCCGTGTAGTAACTGAACAGACGGTGGGTATTTACACCAGGTATGTGAAATAATTTAACAAGAGAACGCACAGTACAGTGGCCTATTAAATGGCCTAGATATTGTATATTTCAAGGTACACAGCCGTGTAGTAACAGAACAGACGGTGGGTATTTACACCAGGTATGTGAGATAATTTAGCAAGAGAACGCACAGTACAGTGGCCTATTAAAATGCCTAGATATTGTATATTTCAAGGTACACAGCCGTGTAGTAACTGAACAGACGGTGGGTATTTACACCAGGTATGTGAAATAATTTAACAAGAGAACGCACAGTACAGTGGCCTATTAAATGGCCTAGATATTGTATATTTCAAGGTACACAGCCGTGTAGTAACAGAACAGACGGTGGGTATTTACACCAGGTATGTGAGATAATTTAGCAAGAGAACGCACAGTACAGTGGCCTATTAAAATGCCTAGATATTGTATATTTCAAGGTACACAGCCGTGTAGTAACAGAACAGACGGTGGGTATTTACACCAGGTATGTGAGATAATTTAGCAAGAGAACGCACAGTACAGTGGCCTATTAAAATGCCTAGATATTGTATATTTCAAGGTACACAGCCGTGTAGTAACAGAACAGACGGTGGGTATTTACACCAGGTATGTGAGATAATTTAGCAAGAGAACGCACAGTACAGTGGCCTATTAAAATGCCTAGATATTGTATATTTCAAGGTACACAGCCGTGTAGTAACAGAACAGACGGTGGGTATTTACACCAGGTATGTGAAGATAATTTAGCAAGAGAACGCACAGTACAGTGGCCTATTAAAATGCCTAGATATTGTATATTTCAAGGTACACAGCCGTGTAGTAACAGAACAGACGGTGGGTATTTACACCAGGTATGTGAGATAATTTAGCAAGAGAACGCACAGTACAGTGGCCTATTAAAATGCCTAGATATTGTATATTTCAAGGTACACAGCCGTGTAGTAACTGAACAGACGGTGGGTATTTACACCAGGTATGTGAAATAATTTAACAAGAGAACGCACAGTACAGTGGCCTATTAAATGGCCTAGATATTGTATATTTCAAGGTACACAGCCGTGTAGTAACAGAACAGACGGTGGGTATTTACACCAGGTATGTGAGATAATTTAGCAAGAGAACGCACAGTACAGTGGCCTATTAAAATGCCTAGATATTGTATATTTCAAGGTACACAGCCGTGTAGTAACTGAACAGACGGTGGGTATTTACACCAGGTATGTGAAATAATTTAACAAGAGAACGCACAGTACAGTGGCCTATTAAATGGCCTAGATATTGTATATTTCAAGGTACACAGCCGTGTAGTAACAGAACAGACGGTGGGTATTTACACCAGGTATGTGAGATAATTTAGCAAGAGAACGCACAGTACAGTGGCCTATTAAAATGCCTAGATATTGTATATTTCAAGGTACACAGCCGTGTAGTAACAGAACAGACGGTGGGTATTTACACCAGGTATGTGAGATAATTTAGCAAGATAACGCACAGTACAGTGGCCTATTAAAATGCCTAGATATTGTACATTTCAAGGTACACAGCCGTGTAGTAACAGAACAGACGGTGGGTATTTACACCAGGTATGTGAGATAATTTAGCAAGAGAACGCACAGTACAGTGGCCTATTAAAATGCCTAGATATTGTATATTTCAAGGTACACAGCCGTGTAGTAACTGAACAGACGGTGGGTATTTACACCAGGTATGTGAAATAATTTAACAAGAGAACGCACAGTACAGTGGCCTATTAAATGGCCTAGATATTGTATATTTCAAGGTACACAGCCGTGTAGTAACAGAACAGACGGTGGGTATTTACACCAGGTATGTGAGATAATTTAGCAAGAGAACGCACAGTACAGTGGCCTATTAAAATGCCTAGATATTGTATATTTCAAGGTACACAGCCGTGTAGTAACAGAACAGACGGTGGGTATTTACACCAGGTATGTGAAATAATTTAACAAGAGAACGCACAGTACAGTGGCCTATTAAATGGCCTAGATATTGTATATTTCAAGGTACACAGCCGTGTAGTAACAGAACAGACGGTGGGTATTTACACCAGGTATGTGAGATAATTTAGCAAGAGAACGCACAGTACAGTGGCCTATTAAAATGCCTAGATATTGTATATTTCAAGGTACACAGCCGTGTAGTAACAGAACAGACGGTGGGTATTTACACCAGGTATGTGAGATAATTTAACAAGAGAACGCACAGTACAGTGGCCTATTAAATGGCCTAGATATTGTATATTTCAAGGTACACAGCCGTGTAGTAACAGAACAGACGGTGGGTATTTACACCAGGTATGTGAGATAATTTAGCAAGAGAACGCACAGTACAGTGGCCTATTAAAATGCCTAGATATTGTATATTTCAAGGTACACAGCCGTGTAGTAACAGAACAGACGGTGGGTATTTACACCAGGTATGTGAGATAATTTAGCAAGAGAACGCACAGTACAGTGGCCTATTAAAATGCCTAGATATTGTATATTTCAAGGTACACAGCCGTGTAGTAACTGAACAGACGGTGGGTATTTACACCAGGTATGTGAAATAATTTAGCAAGAAAACGCACAGTACAGTGGCCTATTAAATGGCCTAGATATTGTATATTTCAAGGTACACAGCCGTTTACTAACTTAACAGACGGTGGGTATTTACACCTGGTATACAAAAAGGGTATTGCAGGCACACAGAACCCAGAACACTAGAGCCAAATAAACTGTATTTAAAAAAATAAAATAAAATTCACAGCCGTATACTGCCAGATCAGATGGTGCATATACACACTAGTTATATAACAGGGTTTTTCAGCCAAAAAGAACGCTGAACAGTAGTGCCAAATATAGTTTGGTATGTAGCAGAGCACCTAATACACCACTAATGCCTCTCTCTGTCCCTACTCCAGCAGCTATCCCTGAATACGGCAGCCGTTCTCTGTAAAGTGTATCTTGTAGTAAAGCTATCACTGTAGTGCACTATAGTAGCCCTGATAAGGGCTTTTAATCACGCTCCTGCCTGTCCAACTGCTAAAACCTGTCTGTCCCTTCTCCAGCCTCTGTCCCTGACTAAGTTCACGCAGCATATGCGTACGAGCAGGAAGAGCTGAGTTTTTAATATTCGAGGTCACATGGTTTTTCCAGCCAATCCATGTAGACGCTGTTTTCGCGCTGCCAGCGTGCTCAGCGTGCCTGTCATACCCCCCCTGCATGTTGATTGGTGGAAAAAGAGCGCCAGGGAAGGTGGGAGGGGAAACGAATTCTAAGTGCGCCATCGCCGTTATACTCGATTGAAATCGAGTATGCCGAATAGCGTAGTATTCGATCGAATACCGGCTCGATCGAACACTACTCGCTCATCTCTATTCATATGGCATCTGTATACAATCTGTTTTTTTATGTCACTAAAAAAAACTGAAACCACTTCTTTTCAGCGTCTCCTACCAACCCTCTGTGAAAAACAGACCATACACAGATGGTGTCCATGTACTATCGAAAATAGTGAGTGCATACTGCAAATGCCAGACATTAATTATAATTGGTCAGTTTTTTACATGGAGATATAGTCTTATTTTAAAGGGACTATGCAGCGAAAACTATTATTATGTCATGAATAGGGCATTTCAAATGCATTATTGCAGTAAACAGGGCATAAAAATATTGTTAGTTTTTTTTATGGTCACTATTTTCTTATCTAGTGGAATCCCCTGATGTTTCTCCTTTGGGCAAAATTCTGGTCCACCGAACTTTGTTTTCCATTCAGCAAAACGGGAACCAGACGGATCCATTATGCTTGCCCATATACTTCTATTATGACGGATCAAAACGGAATGCCTCTAAAGGTTTACGTTTTGATTTCCGTCTTGTGGATTCCGCTTTTTTCTGTTATAACGATGTTATAACGGAAAGCCAGAACGGAATCCAGACGGTGATGTGAACAAGCCCTAAGGGTGTCATTATAGCTTAGAGAGTCTATAAGTTTATTTGTATCAATGGCATGTAGATTCCTTAATGTGTGATTAGTGTGTTGCGATGGATGAGGACTTGTGACAGTGAATGAGAGTAGGATGTGGTCAGAAAGCGGGAGAAAAGATTTATTAAAGTTAAAAATGGAGCAGAGCTAGAAAAAAAACAGGTCAAGTGTGCTATCATTTTTATGAGTCTGAGAGTTAGAAAGTTGGGGAAGGCCAAGAGAGGAGGTTCGAGATAGAGGGCCGTCTATGGGAATCCTTAACCCCTTCCCGCTATATGACGAGTATACACGTCATGGAGCACTGCTATTTAGCGCTCCATGACGAGTATACCCGTCATTACATTAAACTGTCACCATGTCTGCTGACATGGTGACAGCGCTGAGACCCCGGCTGTTACTTACAGCCAGGGGTCTCAGCTTACCAGCCCGGGACCAATGGGGGCGGTCCCGGGCTAGAGATCGCTGTGATTGGCTAGTCTGTACAGACTAGCCAATCACAGCGATCCTGCTGCTTTTTATGTTAAAATAAATAAATAAATAAATTGATCATTGTCTATATAAATATATATCTCCACCCCCACCCCAGATTGCTATTTTCAGATGGCCAGGGGGGGGTGGGGGGGTGCAATGTGCGGCGGCAGCGGCAGCGCCGCCGCAATGATTTTTCAGGATGGCCGAGCGGAGCAGAGTATCAGCATACAGCTGATACTCTGCTTCAAACTGCTGACATCGGTGCTGGCACCGATGTCAGCAGTTTAACCCCTTCCATGCCACGGTCCGTAGGGACCACGGCATGGAAAGGGTTAACAGGGGGAGGGAGCACCCTCCCCCTCCCATCGGGAGCTGTGCTGCGCTGGCAGCGCCGATGGTGTGGGCTGAAGAGAGGGAGGAAGCTCCCTCCCCCTTCCATCGGGACGCTGCTGTGCTCTGGCAGCGTCCCGATGGTTACCATGGCAACCAGACGCTTTCAGAAGCGTCTGCTTGCCATGGTGTAATCAAGCCTGTTCAGGCTCCTGCTAAAGGCAGGAGCCTGAGAAGGCTTAGACTGAGTAACAATACACTACAGTACACTATATGTACAGTGTACTGTAGTGTATTATAGAACAATCAGATCCACTGGTTCTTCAAGAACCAAGTGGGTCTGAGTCTAAAAAAAAGTGTAAAAAACAGTGTAAAAAAATAAAAAAAGTTAAAAAAAAGTTAAAAAAAAGTAAAAAAAATCCTATTTTTCCCCCAATACTTAAATTTGAAATTAGTAGAAAAAAAGAAAAAAAATATCCCAATCATGTTAGGTATCGCCACGTTCGTAACAACCTGCTCTACAAAAATATCACATGTCCCGACCCCTCAGGTGAACACGGTAAAAGAAATAAAATAAAAACAGTGTAAAAAAAGCCATTTTTGTCACTTTATATCACAAAAAGTACAATCACAAGCGATATAGGCATTTAGCCCGCTTCCGTTGACGTACCGGGCTCTGCCAGGCGGAGGCTTCCGCACAGCAGTGAGCCCGGTGATATCATCGGCGCTGATGGGCGGGCTTTAGCGCTGCCCTAGCCGTTTTACTAAAGCCGGCCCTTTACAGCCAGTGGCGTCACCGAACCTCTTTAAGTCATCCAAAATGAGAGTTGGTAATTCTGATTACCTCGGTAGGTTAGCCAGGGGGTCGGTATATAACTGTAAACAGTACTCTGAAGAAGAGAGGATGGAAGAGTTTGAGTGTGTGTACCTCAAAAGATGGGAATAAGAGTAATGGTACTAGGGGAAGGTATGTTAAAAATATAAGCCACCATAAGAAGGAGCAGCAGGAATAGCGGTGTCAGATTGCTGAAGTTGCGGAGCAAGCAAGCAGGTTAAGAGAATTAGTAAGAAATAAGTTGTGAATATAGGGGAGTTTGTTACACACCGACCATGTGTTCTAGAGCCATTGAAATAGGGAACACACAACAAATGATTATGAGATTAGCAAGGTTTCTATGTGAGTTGGAGTAAGGGTTGAAATTAGAAAAGGGTACACTGAAATTAGGAGAGGTATCCCCGAAAAGTTAGAAGCAAAAGTATAAAGAGAAAGAGCAAATGGTTCTATGATTTGCAAGACTGCTAATTGTGCTCCACCTTCCTTGGAGCATGGCGGGTTGAGATGAATCAGGAAGGTAAATAAAGCATGTGAGTAGTACATGGTAAAGCGGGAAAGAGAGAGGGGCCAAGATTACAATGGAGGGGTAACAGCAAGTTGAGTGTGAAGGAAAAGTGCACATTATAAAATTGAAAAAGAGACACTGAATTTAATTAAAGAGCTTGTTTTGTGTATGTCTGGTTTTTTTTTATTTCACACTTTGTGTCTCCCATAAGATCATACATACATACATAGTTTTGTTTTTTTGTTTTTACAGCTGATTTCTCAAGTAACTGGGGCTGACACAGTAGCCCCAGTTGCAGAGGGGATATAACCCACAGAGAGACTGTACAATGGTACAGTATATAGCATAGTACAGCCTCACTGCAGAGCTGATTAAGGTCTATGATGACCTGCCAACTCCTGCAGTCTCCCGGCCTGGGAGTCACATGATCGCTGGTGCTGGAACAGTTAGCGACATATTGCTTCCTAAGCTGTATAAAGCGATCTAGAACAATTCTTCCAACTTTGTGGGAACAGTTTGGGGAAGACTCTATTCCAGCATGACTGTGCCCCCATGCTCAAAACAGGGAACATAAAGGCATGGTTGGGTAAGTTTGTTTTGAAATAATTTGACTAGCCTGCAGAAAGCCCTAACCACAACCCCATCAAACACCTTTGGGATGAACTACAACAAAAATTGCAAGCCAGGCCCTAATGTCCAACATCTGTATCTGACCTCTCAAATGCTCTTCTGGATGAATGGGCAAAAATTCCCACAGACACAATTCCCACAGACACAAGCTGTTTTAACTAGAATGGAAGGATGGGGGGCAACTTCATATTAATGCCTATAGATTTAGAATGGGATGTCGACAATTCTCCTGTAGGTGTGATGTGTAGGTGTCCCAATACTTTTCACATATAGGAGGAGATTTATCAAAACTGATGCAAAGGAAAACTGGCTTAGTTTACCCATAGTAGCCATTCCAATTACACCTTTCATTTTTCAGAACTCCTTTGCAAAACGCAAGGAACAAACTGGTTGCTATGGGCAACTAAGCCAGTTTTACTTTGCACCAGTTTTGATAAATCTCCCCACTGTGTACCATAGTGCTATTTATTAGGGGATTCACTGAGGTTGTGTGGTAGGGACTATTTTCTATACAGGGGAGCTAGGGGAGGCTAGCTGAGGCGATTGCCTCAAGCAGCACCAGGTAGGGGCAAGAGGGTGCAGCCAAAGGGCTATGGGCTTAAGGGAAGGGGTTAGTTTAAGAAATAGGCATTGGGATTGGGATTGATGTTGTTTCAGTTTTCGCCTCAGGCAGCAGAAAGGCTAGGTGCACCCCTGGGGAGGAGGACAGGTGAACAGAATTTTGGCAACTGGGGTGGGGTGGAGAGTTAGCAAGTGGATTCCCAAGAAATGCAGGTGCCTTGAGGTTTTTTGGGGTGGGCTATTGCCCGTCCGCACAAAGTGAGGAGACTAGAGCTGCAGAGAGGTGAGTAAAGAACCTAAATAAGTGAAAATTACACTGGGGAGCATACCCTTTTTAATTTATATTCTTTTATTGGGTAAATGATTCCTATTTTTGATGGAAGGGTATCTATATTTTAATATGAGGTATTCCCTTTTCAGCATAACAGTTGCCAGACTTGGAAAGTGGAGTATCCTTTGTCCATGACACATTAAGATAGTGATATGTCTGATTTGAAAGAAAGGAGCATCAGTATATTATGCAGCAGCACACATTTTGTGGTTAGAGATATATCCCCATTTATAATAAAGCAGTTTCCCTATTTTAAAATCTGAGTATCTTTATTATGCTTAGAGATGTACTCTCATTTTAATTACAGATGTACCCCGTTTTTAGCACAGGAGCATCCATAAGCATGGCACTACAAGTTAATATTGCATTGCACCAGTGCATTTGCAGGGATGATACACTGATGAGTGCTAAGGATCAGGTATCAGCAGCTGAAAAGGAAATCTTAGATTTCATTAAGCTTGACAACAGAGATTTATAATGCAGATCCTCTCCTGCTTTACGGGTTTGTAGGGTCAGGATGTGAATACATTGTAGAGCATATTGTGTTTCCTGTAGACAATAGTAGAAGTGTGTGTCTAGCAGAGAATACAGTGTCTGCTTCCAGCTTTAGTGCTTAGCAGCAAGAGCTGCGTGTACCCTGCTGGCAGCAGACACTCGGGCATCACAGTCAGCATGGCATTCTCATCCATCCTGGAGGCTGCTGTGGACAGAGCTTGCTTCTGAACTTCACGCTGACTCCATCCCTTCCTCTCCTTCTCAGCTGGATGTCCACACACTGTCCCCTGGCAGGAGAACTGAGGGTAGTGTGGAGAGTCCTGGCACTGAGCTATCTGCTAGATGTTTACTCCTTGTCATCCATTACTGCCCAGTGCTACGTCTGCCAGCCTTCCACCATCTCCAGTGCCTGTCACTCACTATCTCGCTATTACCTATCTCCAAGCCTTAATGTGGATATCATTGCTAGTTGCAGTCCCCCAGCCCTGTAAGATCTGCTTCCTCCTCCCATTCACCTCACCTCCTCTTTTCTTTTCCATCCTACTAACGTCTGACTTTTGGTGGGAAGAAGAAAAGTGTGTGTGGGGGGATTCTCTTGTCACATCCCTCAACCACCACCCCCATCATCCGGCTCCTGTGAGACTTCATCATCATCATCACACACAGGCGTCCACATCAAAGTGGAGAAGAGGAGGAGAGAAGAAGGAGGCACATCAGGGTTATTTGTAGGAGAGGAGGAGGAAGGCGAGAAAGCCTTACACCTGATCACATCCCAGGAAGAGACGAGCACTCAGGGGAAGGGACAAGTTCTTCACCAGCTCCTGGATTCAGAAGGATTGTGTCAGTGGACGTCTAGGGAAGAGGTCCTCTGTTCTAGGATTGCTGCTGGTGGGAGAAGATGCTGCCTGTCAGGTCTGCTGCTGAATGTTCTTGGGCTCTGGCTTCTGGATTTGGCTCATATTTAACCCTTTGGATATGGCTTATTACCTGCTGCTGCATGTCGGGGACCTTCTGTAGCCCAAGTAATGAAGGTAAATAAAGCATCTCCTTCATTATCTTTATAGAATCTCAGTAGGAGCTTTAGCTGATCATGTTACACAAGCAAAGTGAGTGACTGGTGCGACTAATGTCAGGGATGTCGCACAGTATTGGGATTCTAGAACATAGGCATGTACCAGGGCTGACTATTAAAATACAGTGCATTGAATTTATGTGGCCATCATATGATGAAGAAGACATTCAGTGTTTCTATACATAAAATGCAGCCTAAGAGAATTTACGTGTTATGTCATTTGCTTTTGCTTAATGCTCAGCACAGGATAGACAGATAGATAGATAGATAGATAGATAGATAGATAGATAGATAGATAGATAGATAGTAGAAATATAGATATTATATAGATATAGATAATTTATAGTTATGCCACTGGTAGATAGGTATACAGATAGATGAAGTTAGATTGATATAGATTAGATAGATAGATAGATAGATAGATAGATATAGATATGGGATAGATAGATAGATAGATAGATAGATAGATAGATAGATAGATAGATAGATACTTTCTCATTCTGCAATGGTTCCCTTTTAAACTTCATATACATCTTCCTCAAATACTGTAAGTGAGATGCCTGACACTTAGAAAGACATCTTATGATTAAAGTCTAAGGAACGTGTCCATCAATGGTGCACATATATTTGTGATTGCTATCCTTTTATATAAGGTAACCTAAAACTTGTAAACTTTCTTTTATTTCTTTGGTTTAGTTTATCAATAACCTGGTGAAGATACACATTGCTTTTCCTGTATATCATGAAGTCCCTGAACTTGATCAAAATCAAGATTTCATATTGGTCTTATTCGCTTATCACCCATCACCATTCACTTCATCCATCATTTTCTTTGTACTCAATATATATATATATATGCTACTGTGTTATTTTGAGTGGAATATTGTATAATTTAAAAATAAACCCTCTGCGTCTCGTCTTAGAGTCTATAGTCAAGAACACCAAAGCAATATCCTGCTGTGCAGTCCTGATAAAATTGTGGAGGAGATGAGAATGGAGTTGACGCTTGGGTCACAGCGCTGCTGCAGGGTTTATGCTGATGTCTTGTTAGGAAGTTGCTCCTTGAGCTTTGAAAATGAGTCGAGAGCTATGGAAGTCCCTGACTTTATTACATTACTATTGCTAGGGTATAGTGTATGATGCTACATTTATTTAACTCTGAGCGTGCTAGTCATGGGAAGAATGTGATGGCAGCTGAATTTTGATTTTGGCTAGTGAATTATAACGCATGTAGTAAATATTAAATGGGTCATCTTTTCATCCGTATATCATATGGCTTAACTGTTCTGTGCTTCACTGTACCAATCTGCTCAATATTCAACATCTGTAGGCCTAAAGGAAGCGTCATTAAACATCATAATGGTAGCGTAGCCTAAACCCTCTTTTTTTTTTAGATGCTGGTCTTTGTTTTTTTGCATGAAACATCACATTGTGATAATGGCTACCATGAAAGCTAGTTATAATACCAGAGTCCTTTATTCCCAAGCATAATACAGAGTTCCCATCATTTAAACTCCTGGTGAACCCACTTTAGTAAGAGGGACTAGGAAGATATAGCGGCTCCTGTGATACAACCAAACTATGGATGGCGGTTCAATTTAAAGCCATTGTGTCACTGTCATACTGTTCTGTTAGCTACACCAGTGCTGCATTAGTACATACGTTGTGTCTTTTGTCGCTTTTTCTCCTTATAGAATGACAAGATCATTTACCTTTAGTTTATTCTAGCCCAAAATCAAATGCTTAATATATGTGAGCTTTATAGTTTTGAATACAACACAAAGTGGTGATTGATTGAAGGGAAAAAAAGCATAAAAACAAGCTTGCAATTAAAAAAAAAAAAGTTCTCTTTTAATTGCGCACTTTATGTAGGCCATATACGTGACCAAATTCATACTTGCCATTAAAATCTATGAGATATTTGAATTTTCTAATACATTTTGTAAACTGTTAATGGTATTACTGCTCTGATTTTAATAGGAAGATTGGTCTTGGTAAGGAGCCTCACATTCATTGGAAACCAACAGATATCAGGTGTAACATACTTTTGTGTAATAATGCGGTCTTTACATATTTTTATTTCCTTTTCACACTGTATAATGGCCTTTCAGACCTGTTTACTGCACTCTACTAGGATTAACTGTGGTAGCAGTAGCGAAATGCTAAAATACAACACTGTCTTTACACAGTGGGAAATAGAGGATGGATAGATAGATAGTTTAAGAGTATTTTTACTTTTTACTTTTTTTTTTTTACTTTTTTTTATTCTATAATCCATGTCCTTCAATTTTAACCATCTTTCTTTTTTTAATTAAACCCCAGATTAAAAAATCTGATTACCAGTCTATGTCTTCAGATAACTTCCCAGTATATCTATATCTAATGTGAAAATTTGTCATCTATGCTATAGCGTTTGGAAGTAAGGACATGACTGCTCTAGTGTGACTTGAATGGAGAGACAATTTGTCATCCTAGACACCTGAAATAACTGTCTTCTATTCCATCCTTGAAATGGTGCCTTGGTTTTGCAACTATGGTATTGACTAACCTTAGTACCAGTGCTTTATGGTACATGAAGAAAATTATGGATCTTTTATGTCGGTGTAAGACCCTTTGGCTTATGCATCATGTATGGATCAGCATAGTCATTACTGTATAGTAAAATCACCAAAATGAGTTGGGAGAACCTTCAGCAGTTTGGTTGCATCACCAGTAGTTAACAGTAAAGTCAATGACTCGCATGATAGATGCTACTAGTAGCATACAGAAAATGCATATATTCTTAGAACTACTTCAACATAGATGGTAGATAGATAGATAGATAGATAGATAGATAGATAGATAGATAGATATAGAAAGTATATAGATAAATGATAACTAGATATTAAAGAGACCGATAATACATAGGAAGATAGATAGATAGATAGATAGATAGATAGATAGATAGATAGATAGATAGATAAATACAAGTAATGAAAGCAGCACAGCAAAGTCCAAACAAGGTGTTGGTGTGCCAGTAGCTCCGGAGTTGGTTGGCTCCTTCTTACATAAAAAACAAAATTCCACAGCACCACCAGAAGTAAATCAAAGAATGATGTGATTTATTTCACCAAGACAGCGACGTTTCAGTCCTCTTACTGGGACTTTTCTCATATGGCTACTTGAGAAAAGTCCCAGTAAGAGGACTGAAACGTCGCTGTCTTGGTGAAATAAATCACATCATTCTTTGATTTACTTCTGGTGGTGCTGTGGAATTTCGTTTTTTAGATAGATAGATAAAGAAAGACAACTAGTTGGATAATAGATAGATGTATAGATAAGACATGAATAGATAGATAGATAGATATATAGATAGATAGATAGATAGATAGATAGATAGATAGAAATTAGATAGATAGATAGATAGATAGATAGATAGATAGTAACATAGTTTAGGCTTAATAGATACATCTGTCCATCCTGTTCAGCCTGTTATCCTGCAAGTTGATCAAGAGGAAGGCAAAAAAAAAACCTGTGAGGTAGAAGCCAATTTTCCTCACTTTAGGGGAAAATAAATTCCTTCCCGACTCCAATCAGGCAATCAGAATAACTCCCTGGATCAACGACCCATCTCTAGTAACTATAACCTGTAATATTATTACCCTCCAGAAATACATCCAGGCCTCTCTTGAACTCTTTTAGTGAACTTACCATCACCACCTCCTCAGGTAGAGAGTTCCATAGTCTCACTGCTCTTACCGTAAGGAATCCTCTTCTATGTTTGTGTACAAACCTTCTTTCCTCCAGACGCAGAGGATGTCCCCTTGTCACAGTCACAGTCCTGGGGATAAATAGATGATGGGAAAGATCTCTGTACTGACCTCTGATATATTTATACATAGTTATTAGATCTGATAGAGAGATGATAGATAGATAGATAGATAGATAGATAGATAGATAGATAGAATATAGATAGATAGATAGATAGATAGATAGATAGATAGATAGATAGATAGAATATAGATAATAGATAGTCTTTAGCATTTGTCATGTATCACTATTGTTCATCACATGAATCTGTATTTTCCTTGTAAAGGCTTCAGGCCTAGACAAGATATGCAACCCTTATACTGTTATTAAAACCTGAAAGGTGTAAAATAGCACCACACTAAATATGGAGGTAAAAATGCAGAACCAGATTTACAATCCATACTGCCGCAGAACGCGTTTCTATACATAGTAGTCATTTCCTTGTTGTAGGACAAGGGCTCCTTCACTGTGTACAGGTTCGGGGTTCATTCATGTCCGCTCTTAGAACAGGAAGACAACTGACAAGTGACAATGGTAGACTGAAGTAAGTTTATCAGACTACAGAACAATAGGACAGGGTGAATAGCTGTTATTATCCTTCGTCCTTCTGGAAAACTAGAATTGACCTACACGGTTCCAACTCATGAAGGGGGCTTGCCGCTTCTTTATAGAAAGCTAACATGTTGTTTTACAGTACATTTATATGAATATAATATTTTCCATGTAGTTTCCTAATAATACTTTTTTGTTTACTTTTTTTTTTTTTAGATATGTGCAGTGGTGTTTGGTATTTCTTTGATTGATTGATTGATAATGAAATCTGAACTATTTGGCAATACTGCATACAGTAAACAAATCGTACAGTGCCTTGCAAAAGTATTCGGCCCCCTGGAACTTTTCAACCTTTTGCCACATTTCAGGCTTCAAACAAAAATTTATAACATTTTAAATTTTTGGTGAAGAATCAACAACAAGTGGGTCACAATTGTGAAGTGGAACGAAATTTATTGGATCATTTAAACTTTTTTTGTAATAATAAAACTGAAAAGTGGGGCGTGCATAATTATTTGGCCCCCTTGCATTAATACTTTATTGCGCCACCTTTTGCTGCGATTAAAGCTGCAAGTCGCTTGGGGTATGTCTCTATCAGTTTTGCACATCTAGAGACTGAAATTCTTGCCCATTCTTCCTTGTAAAACAGCTTGAGCTCTTTGAGGTTGGATGGAGAGCGTTTGTGAACAGCAGTTTTCAGCTCTTTCCACATATTCTCAATTGGATTCAGGTCTGGACTTTGACTTGGCCATTCTAAGACCTGGATACGTTTATTTTTTAACCATTCCATTGTAGATTTTGCTTTATGTTTGGGATTATTGTCTTGTTGGAAGATAAATCTCCGTCCTAGTCTCAGGTCTTTTGCAGACTCCAACAGGTTTTCATCCAGAATGGTCCTGTATTTGGCTCCATCCATCTTCCCATCAATTTTAACCATCTTCCCTGTCCCTGCTGATGAAAAGCAGGCCCAAAACCATGATGCTGCCACCACCATGTTTGACAGTGGGGATGGTGTGTTCAGGGTGATGAGCTGTGTTGCTTTTACGCCAAATGTATAGTTTTGCATTGTTTCCAAAAAGTTCAATTTTGGTTTCATCTGACCAGAGCACCTCCTTCCACATGTTTGGTGTGTCTCCCAGGTGGCTTGTGGCAAACTGTAAATGAGACTTTTTATGGATATCTTTGAGAAATGTCTTTCTTCTTGCCACTCTTCCATAAAGGCCAGATTTGTGAACCGTTCGACTGATTGTTGTCCTATGGACAGACTCTCCCACCTCAGCTGTAGATCTCTGCAGTTCATCCAGAGTGATCATGGGCCTCTTGGCTGCATCTCTGATCAGTCTTCTCCTTGTTTGAGATGAAAGTTTAGAGGGACGGCCGGGTCTTGGTAGATTTGCAGTGGTCTGATACTCCTTTCATTTCAATATGATCGCTTGCACAGTGCTCCTTGGGATGTTTAAAGATTGGGAAATGTTTTGGTATCCAAATCCAGCTTTAAACTTCTCCACAACAGTATCACGGACCTGCCTGGTGTGTTCCTTGGTCTTCATGATGCTCTCTGTGCTTTAAACAGAACCCTGAGACTATCACAGAGCAGGTGCATTTATACGGAGACTTGATTACACACAGGTGGATTCTATTTATCTTCATCAGTCATTTAGGACAACATTGGATCATTCAGAGATCCTCAATGAACTTCTGGAGTGAGTTTTTTGAACTGAAAGTAAATGGGCCGAATAATTTTGCACGCCCAACTTTTCAGTTTTATTATTACAAAAAAAGTTTAAATGATCCAATAAATTTAGTTCCACTTCACAATTGTGACCCACTGTTTGTTGATTCTTCACCAAAAATTTAAAATGTTATATCTTTTTGTTTGAAGCCTGAAATGTGGCAAAAGGTTGAAAAGTTCCAGGGGGCCGAATACTTTTGCAAGGCACTGTATATGAATGTATATTTTTGGCGGATCTGCAATTTGCAGACCGCAAAACACAACGTTCGTATGAATGTAGTCTAATACAGCGCCCCATACCTCTTACATCCAGTGACGTCTCCTCTGATGTACTGTAGATGTTCTCTTTCCTCATCTTCTCCTTTCAGACCAGACCGCCATTTTTCAGCCATTTCTCATCTCTGCAGTTTGACAGAAAAAAATCTTAGTTTATTAATTTTCCATCATCCTCCCGTCTTCTGGACAAATCATCCTACCACCCCCAGTACTGTGCCACTAGTACCACACAGATAGTGCCCTTCAATAATTATTGGCACACAATGTCCTAAAATAACTGCGCCCAGCAAATAGTGTCCCTGACAGTAATAGTGTAAACATAACGTCGCCCAGAAATAACTGTGCTATGCTGTTACTGTGCCAGGGTTCCCCCCACAGTAATAGTGCTCCCCAAAGTCCCAACTAATAATTCACTGCCAGAGTGCACTTGTTAGTAACAGTGCCCCCAACAGTACTAATGTCCCCACTGTGCCACAGAAGTAATAATGTTTCCATAGTGCCCTTACTAGTAATCATGTTCCCCAGAGAACCCCAGTAGTAATAATTCTCCTTATAATGTGACAGTACAAAAATTCCTCTCATGTGTGCCAGTGCAAAAAAAAAAAACCTTTTAATGCCCCCAGTTGAGCTAATGTCACCATAGTGCCCCATAATGTGCCAGTATAAAATACCCCTATATAGTGCCCTCAGTAACATAGTTACTCCTCTCCCCCTTCCTCATAGTGCCCCCATAATGTACCAGTATAAAATGCCCCTACATAGTGCCCCAGTAGATGCCCTCAGTGTCCCCCATAATTTGCAAGTATAAAATACCCCTTCTTACTGCCCCCCGTAGATGCCCCTATAGTACCTGCCATAATGTGTCCCAGTATAAAATGCCTCTATACAGAGCCCCCCATATAAAATACCCCTTCTTTGTGGCCTCAGTAGATGCCCCCATAGTGCCCCCCAATAATCTGCCAGTAAGAAGAGCCCCCACAGTGCCCCAATAACGTGCCAGTAAGAAGTGCCCCCAATAATGTGCCAGTAAGAAGTACCCCCATGGTGCCCCCAATAATATGCCAGCAACAAGTTCCCCAATAATGTGCCAGTAAGAAGAGCCCCCATAGTGCCCCAATAATGTGCCAGTAAGAAGTGCCCCCCAATAATGTGCCAGTAAGATGTGCCCCCAATAATATGCCAGTAAGAAGTGCTCCAATAATGTGCCAGTAAGAAGTGTCCCCATAGTGCCCCCCAATAATGTGCCAGTAAGAAGTGTTCCCAATAAAGTGCCAGTAAGAAGTGCCCCCCAATAATATGCCAGTAAGAAGTGCCCCCCAATAATGTGCCAGTAACAAGTGCTCCCATAGTGCCCCCCAGTAATATGCCAGTAAGAAGTGCCCCAATAATGTGCCAGAAGTGCCCCCAAAACTTCCCCCCAATAAAGTGCCAGTAAGAAGTGCTTCGCCCATTGATTGCCCCCAAAATCATGTGCCAGTAAAAAGTGTCTCACCCTCATAGTTGCCCCCCAAATCATGTGCCAGTAGGAAATGCCCACATGTGCCAGTAAGAAATGCCCCCAGTGCCCTCATGTGCCAGTAAGAAATGCCCCCAGTGCCCCCATAGAGCTCTGGTTCGTAATTGCACCATATAAAAAAAAAATAAACACTTATACTTACCTCCATGCAGCTATCAGCGATGCGATGCAGGCCTCTTCCGGCCTGTGTCCCGCGCTGTACGGCTCAGGCGGTGCAATGACGTCATCACGCCACCTGTGCCAGCTTCTGATGGGCTGCAGGCTGCAGCCTATCAGATGAATGGGGAAGGGAGGCGCTTCTCCCTCCCCCGCCCCGCTGCCGCACAGGCATCTGTATCGCTGTCCTGAGGACGGCGATACAGATGACTATGAAGATGAGCGCTTCCACAATGGAAGCTCTCATCTCCCTCTGCCCCGCCGCCGCCGTTGCCCCCCAAACTGTAACCAGGGCTGTGCCCTCCTGGCTTAGGGGCCCAGTTGCAACTGCGACCGCTGCGACCCCTATAGCATTGCCACTGGATAGATACTGTAGATAGATAGATAGATACTGTAGATACTTCTGTGTATGGGGATAGTATCCCTCTTGTATGTGCTGTATAGTAAGAACTTAGCTCTGGAGATTACTGTTACACTTATTAAAGTTTCCCTTTAAAGCCGACTACACATGAGAGCAAGGAGCGGTCATATGGTGAATTTAGACATGTCATATCCCCTTTCTTCATAGACAGATGGTAAAGGTACATCCTGTATTCTTCATCTAATACTCCTGCTCCACCAGTCCTGGCTTTACCAGTCTGACTTTGATGAGCCACCTTCGAATAGTGTTTGACAAGATTTAAATAGACAAACAATAGATGACAGACTAGAAGTCACAACATATGTGTGAGCTGGAGCAGTATAGAATTACTGGGTGGAACTGCATTTCAGATTTCTCCGTCAGGATTTCAGGGGATGTATCTAGAGCGCACATAAATAAACGGGGAGAAGCCTTCTTCTGATACTGTTATTCTCTGATATTAACCGCTATTTACTATGGAAAGTCGTCACCATAGTGGGGCCCATCTGGAACTAATGAGGTTAAGTAAAATCCCTATGTTACAAAACTCCTCTCTAAGCCTATTCTTTATTCCCTAAACCACTAAACACAAAGGCTGTCCTTTTTACTGCCAACGTCTCTGCCCTCTGTGACCCTTCCCTGCTAAAATCAGGGGAACTTCACAAAGAGAAGAGGGTAGGCACATGAGGGCAGAAATTTCAGATATTGTTTGAGGTTTTTCAGCTGTTTTCTGGAAGGAGCATGTGAAGGCTTTGTTATGGTAAGTAGTTCATATGTAGTAATGAAAAGAAATAGGCCTGCTATCATTTGATGACTTCCTCTGCAATGGAGTCAATTACAATGAAAGGCTTGGATTTCTCTCTCTATATAGGATACATTGTCAATGAGATGATGAAGAGAGATGAAGCATTAAACCTAAAAAATGTAAGTGTCTATAATCATGTGATATATATATATACATGAGCTATATATAAGTCCTGCCCTGCAATATCAATCGAAAATGATAAAAAAAGGAATAAATAATGCATTTTACTTTATCAAATATATACACATGCACGCTGTTTACGGAAGAAAGCAGCCGTTTTTTTCTAATGCTGGACAACCCCAAAGAGATAATCATTAAAGTGGTTCTCCAGGCTTTTTATAACAACTGCCTTTTCTTCTGGCCTGTCGAAAAAAGACAGTTTAGTCAATACTTATCTCTCCATAATAGTAAATGCAGATGAACAGGAAAAGAAGTGCTCACATCCGGTCCGTACCGACCCACGGCCTGTGTTAGTGCAGCAAGGATGGCAGCATCGATGGCACATTAACCAAATTCTTTTCTTTCCACGGGTTAGAAGAAAAGGACCGTTTTTATAGAAAGGCCTGAGAACTCCATTGTATGCGACCCCTCAATACTGAACTAAAACAGTCCAATGTCGAAGCAAATTTAGGTTACAGTCATTTCCATCAGACATATGACCTCATCGGTGTGCAGTCATTTCCCTCAGGCAATAGATTTTTTCTTTGAAGAATACCAATATTTCTCTGAAATTGTATAACAGCGAATAAAAATAATTACAGTAAGCAGGTCTAGTAGATCATGTGGTGCTTCACATATGAAAAAATTTGGGGGAACTGCTTTCTGTAGATCGATACATGGTGCTGTAATCAAAAAACATTCTTGATTCTTATTATTAGTTGAAGGTATGGTAGTAGAACTACGATATGTGGTGTTTGTTGTTATTTTTTCCAGTATGATATTTCCACCAACGTGGTAAAGGCTCATTAAGCTGAAAATTAGAAATGAACAAATCATCAAATTTGTTTCAGGTCTGATTCAGAAATTTGATTTGGGTCCAAATCAATTCTACTCAAAACAGAAGTGCTCTGATTGGCCTGAAAATTGGACTCTCCTCTCCTCTTTCTCTCTTTCTGTTTTTCTTTCTTTCTTTTTTAAAAATGTTGTCTCTTTCTAATCCCTTTCCAAGCTATTTAATGAAAAGACAGCAAGAGTAAATAATGTCAGAGTGATACTGACATACAGTGCCTTGTGAAATTCGGCCCCCTTGCACTAATACTTTGTAGCGCCACCTTTTGCTGCGATTACAGCTAGAGTCACTTGGGGTATGTCTCTATCAGTTTTGCACATCTAGAGACTGAAATTCCTGCCCATTCTTCCTTGGAAAACAGCTCGAGCTTTTTGAGGTTGAATGGAGAGTGTTTGTGAACAGCAGTTTTCAGCTCTTTCCACATATTCTCAATTGGATTCAGGTCTGGACTTTGACTTGGCCATTCTAAGACCTGGATACGTTTATTTTTGAACCATTCCATTGTAGATTTTGCTTTATGTTTGGGATCATTGTCTTGTTGGAAGATAAATCTCCGTCCTAGTCTCAGGTCTTTTGCAGACTCCAACAGGTTTTCATCCAGAATGGTCCTGTATTTGGCTCCATCCATCTTCCCATCAATTTTAACCATCTTCCCTGTCCCTGCTGATGAAAAGCAGGCCCAAACCATGATGCTGCCACCACCATGTTTGACAGTGGGGATGGTGTGTTCAGGGTGATGAGCTGTGTTGCTTTTACGCCAAACAAATCTTTTTGCATTGTTTCCAAAAAGTTTGATTTTTTTGTTTCATCTGACCAGAGCACCTTCTTCCACATGTTTGGTGTGTCTCCCAGGTGGCTTGTAACGAACTGTAAACAAGACTTTTTATGGATATCTTTGAGAAATGGCTTTCTTCTTGCCACTCTTCCATAAAGGCCAGATTTGTGAAGTGTTTGACTGATTGTTGTTCTATGGACAGACTCTCCCACCTCAGCTGTAGATCTCTGCAGTTCATCCAGAGTGATCATCGGCCTCTTGGCTGCATCTCTGATCAGTCTTCTCCTTGTTTGAGATGAAAGTTTAGAGGGACGGCCGGGTCTTGGTAGATTTGCAGTGGTCTGATACTCCTTCCATTTCAATATGATTGCTTGCACAGTGCTCCTTGGGATGTTTAAAGCTTGGGAAACCTTTTGGTACCCAAATCCAGCTTTAAACTTCTCCACAACAGTATCACAGACCTGCCTGGTGTGTTCCTTGGTCTATATGATGCTCTTTGTGCTTTAACACCTTCAGGACCTAGGACGAGAATGCTCGTCCTAATCTGGCTCTACTTAACGCCCTAGGACGAGTATTCTCGTCCTAGGTTTAAAGGTGCAACTGCCGCCCGCTGCCGCAATCTTCAGCAGGGGCCCGGCTGATACTGACAGCTGGGCCTCTGCTGCATCCGCCAGCATCGGTGATAACACCGATGCCGGCGGATTAACCCCCTATATGCCGCGGTCACGCTGACCACGGCATACAGAGGCATTGCGGCAACGTGTTCAAGCCATTCGGGTCCCCGTGAGATGGTGGGGGCAGCCCCGATGCCTTGCCCAGAGGCATCAGGCACTGCCATCTACGGAAGCCCAGGAGACCCAGCCACAGCGCTGGGTCTCCTAGGCAACTGTCAGCGTCTCACAGTGTGAGACGCTGACAGTTGAATGCAGCACAATACAGATGTATTGTGCTGTATTCAATCAGGGATCAGACCCTGAAATGTTAAAGTCCCATAGTGGGACATAAGTAAAATTGTAAAAAAAAGTTAAATAAAAGTTTTTTAACAAAAAAATAATAAAAAATAATAATAAAGTTTCAGTAAAAAAAGACCCTTCCCCATAAAGACACATATAAAAAATTGAAAAAAAAATTAACAATATACATATTAGGTATCACCTCATTCGTAAAAACCTGCTCTATTAAAATATCACATGATCCACCCCCCCAGTCAACACCGTAAAAAATAAAAAAATAAAAACTGTCTACAAAAAGCCATTTAGTACCAATCTAACCGTCACCTTATCCCGCAAAAAATGAGCCCCTACCTGAGACAATCGCCCAAAAAATAAAAAAAAACTACAACTCTCTGACTATGGAGACACTAAAACATGATTTTTTTTGTTTCAAAAATGATATTATTGTGTAAAACTTAAATAAATAAAAATAAGTATACATGTTAGGTATCGCCCCGTCCGTAACAACCTGCTCTACAAAAATATTGCATTATCTCTCCCCTCAGGTGAACACTGTAAAAAATAAAAAATAAAAACTGTCTAAAAAAAAGCCATTTTTTGTCACATTTCATCACAAAAAATGTAATACCAAGCGATCAAAATAGCGTATGCCACCAAAAATAGGAACAATCTAACCGTCATCTCATCCCACAAAAAATGAGCCCCTACCTGAGAAAATCACCCAAAAAATAAAAAAATTACAGCTCTCTGACTATGGAGACACTAAAACATGATTTTTTTTGTTTCAAAAATGATATTATTGTATAAAACTTAAATAAATAAAAATAAGTATACATGTTAGGTATCGCCACGTCCGTAACAACCTGCTCTACAAAAATATTGCATGATCTCTCCCCTCAGGCTAACACTGTAAAAAGTAAAAAATAAAAACTTTCTAAAAAAAGCCATTTTTTGTCCCATTTCATCACAAAAAATGTAATACCAAGCAATCAAAATAGCCTATGCCACCAAAAATAGTACCAATCTAACCGTCATCTCATCCCACAAAAAATGAGCCCCTACCTGAGAAAATCGCCCAAAAAAATAAAAAAAAATACAGCTCTAAAATGTGATTTTTTTTGTGCTTCAAAAATATTGTGTAAAACTTAAATAAATAAAAAAGTATACATATTAGATATTGCCGCGTCCGTAACGACCTGCTCTATAAAAATATCACACGATCTAACCTGTCAGATGAATGTTGTAAATAACAAAAAATAAAAACAATGCCAAAACTGCTAGTTTTTGTTACCTTGCTCAACAAAAAGTGTAATATAGAGCTACCAAAAATCGTATGTACCCTAAAATAGCACTAACAAAACTGCCAACTTATCCCGTAGTTTCCAAAATGGGGTCAGTTTTTTGGAGTTTCCTACTCTGGGAGTGCATCAAATGTGACATGGCAACTTAAAATTTTTCCAGTGAAATCTGCCCTGGAGTTCCTTTCCTTCTGCGCCCAGTCGTGTGCCTGTACAGCAGTTTACGATCACAAATGGGGCATTTCTGTAAACTACAGAATCAGGGTAATAATTATTGCATTTTGTTTGGCAGTTAACCCTTGCTTTATTCTCTGAATAAAATGATTGATATGGAAAATCAAAAAAGTGAAATTTGGAAATTTTGGCTACATTTTCCTTTAATTCTTGTGGAACACCTAAAGGGTTAATAACGTTTGTAAATTCAGTTCTGAATACCTTAAGGGGTTTAGTTTCTAAAATGGGGTCATTTTTGGGTGGTTTCTATGATGGAAGCCTCACAAAGTCACTTCAAACTTGAACTGGTCCTTAAAAAGTGGGTTTTGGAAATTTTGTGAAAACTTTCAAGATTTGCTTCTAAATTTCTAAGCCTTTTAACATCCCAAAAAAATAAAATATAATTTTCAAAATGATCCAAACCTGAAGTAGACACATGGGGAATGTAAAATAATAACTATTTTTGGAGGTATTACTATGTATTTTAAAAGTAGAGAAATTGACATTTGGAAATTTGCTAATTTTTCAAAATTTTTAGTAAATTTGGTATTTTTTTTATAAATAAGAATGAAATATTTTGGCTCAAATTTACCACTGTCATGAAGTACAATATGTGACGAGAAAACAATCTCAGAATGGCCTGGATAAGTAAAAGCGTTCTAAAGTTATCACCACATAAAGTGAGACATGTCAGATTTGCTAAAAATGGCATGGTCCTTAAGGTGAAAAATGGCCTTAAGGAGTTAAACAGAACCCTGAGACTATCACAGAGCAGGTGCATTTATACGGAGACTTGATTACACACAGGTGGATTCTATTTATCTTCATCAGTCATTTAGGACAACATTGGATCATTCAGAGATCCTCAATGAACTTCTGGAGTGAGTTTTCTGAACTGGAAGTAAATGGGCCGAATAATTTTGCACGCCCAACTTTTAAGTTTTATTATTACAAAAAAAGTTTAAATGATCCAATAAATTTCGTTCCACTTCACAATTGTGACCCACTTGTTGTTGATTCTTAACCAAAAATGTAAAATGTTATATCTTTTTGCTTGAAGCCTGAAATGTGGCAAAAGGTTGAAACATTCCAGGGGGCCGAATACTTTCGTAAGGCACTGTATGTACCTAAGGGTGAACGAATGGTTGATGGTGTTAACAAAAACACACTGTGCTATGAAATTTGTCATGTTTTTTAAAATTAAAAAGTGTTCCAAAAATTGCCCTTTTTTGGGGGGCAGATGTCTGCCCGTGTTTGTACATGGAAACTGTATTATCAGAAGAATCTGTGGCTTGTTCTGAACAAGCAATCCAAAAATGATGCCTTAGTCTTTGCATATGATTATACACACATGATAGTATCATAAGAAACGGTTGCCTATTGTACACATATAAACTATAGAAAAATTGTAAGTTTTGGGACTAAAATACAGGTCTAGTTGGACAACGCCTGCTGGCAACCACACCATACACTGCAATTGATGTAAACATACCTAGTTGAACATTTATAAACAGTAGAAAAATTGCAACAGTTTTTTTTTTTTGGCAAGAAATGCATCCTCCAGCTGCGAACACGTTGCTATTGACATGTAAAATACACTTAATTGTACACTTATGTATAGTAGAAAAATTGCAGCAGGTTTTTGGAAAGAAAAAGGTGCAATTGAGCAGCTTATGCAGTGAAATATATGCTGCTGGAGATATGTCTATAGAACTCATATGAACTGTAGAACTTTGCAACAGGTTTTTGGACAAATGCACAGACTTATGCACAGTAAAAAGAGTACTGTCTTTTTAAATGATCTTTGTGCAAGTGTCAGTGCAAAACATAAAGTCACGAACAGCTCCAGGAGTTGCCCTGACTGTAAGACACTCAATACACTAACTGCCCCTATGCTCTCCCTACTGATAAAACTCATCAACCTAGTAATTCAAACTACCTAACTAAATATGTCCTCCCTACATTGTAAGACCCTAAGATGGCTTGTGTCTTTAATTGGTGTCTCACGAAAAGAAGAAAATGGTTGGCTCTCTAACATTTTAATGTAATTCTGTTGCTCAATAGGAAGGAAATATCCCATGTATAAAGTCTTAAATCACCATGGCACTCAGATTATAGTAGTGAAGGTAGAATTTTACTGATGCATCACCATGTTACATAAACAAGACATGGCCAATGTTTTGGTCTTCTTCCAGGACCTTGTTCACGGCCAGTGAGTCAGGAGATATGGGTGCAATGCTACTGGATGTTTGTGTCCATAAGTATGAAGCTGTGGCGTACCTAGGGTATTTGGCACCCGGGGCGGGTACTTTCTCTGGCACCACCACCCCCCTAACCCCCCCTTCCCCCAAGAAAATTCAAGGCAGCAAGCCTAACTGTAAAAATACCTCTCTAGTCTGCTTAGTTTGCACAGTGACACACAGCAGCCCCCTCTCCTCCATACAATCACACAACGGCCCCCCTCTCCCCCATACAATCTCACATAGCATTCCCCCCCGACCTCCATATAATCTCACACAGCGCCCCCCTCTCCTCCATACAATCACACACAGCGCCCCCCTCTCCTCCATACAATCATACACATCGCCCCCCCTCCTCCGTACAATCACACACAGCGGCCCCCCTTTCCTCCATACAATCACACACAGCGCCCCCCCCCCTCCTCCGTACAATCACACACAGCGGACCCCCCTCTCCTCCATACAATCACACAGAGCAGCCCCCTCTCCTCCATACAATCACACAACAGCCCTTCTCTCCCCCATACAATCTCACATAGCATTCCCCGCCCCGACCTCCATATAATCTCACACAGCGGACCCCCCACCCCATACAATCACAGACAGCGGCCCCCCTCCTCCTCCATACAATAACATGGCATGGCAGTCCCCCCTGCTTACAGTCTAACACAGAATCCCACCTCATAGAATTGTCAGCCCCTCCACAGGATTCACATTCTACCTTTCAGGCAGACAGATCCTCTCTCATTGCTACAGACTCTGCTGAGCAGCCATCCATGACCTTCCTGCTCTGATAGCAGAGCGTGCTGGCTGCCGACCCACGTGACCTACTAAGGTCACGTGATAGTGTGACGTCAGGAGGTCCATTTCCTGTATGGAGTTTAGGCATTACCATTCATTAAATGATTCAATGAGAATGAATGGCAATGGCAGGATGAACTAGCGAGCGGCGCGCCAGGCAGCACCCCTTGTAAAGCTTGACAGCCTGACACTTGGGGTGGACCGCCCCCCCCCCTTAGTACGCCACTGTTATGAAGTGTTCAAGTACAAGGAACACCACCAGCCAGTAGTGCTTCAACCGTATCTCCTGAATCACTGGTTATGAACAGAGAAGGAGAGGACTGCGATTCTTATGAATGGTGAGTGCTGTCTTGTCTTTTTTTGTCTTGATGAAAAATAAGAATTTTTTTTGGGCGCTGTAAATGCCATAATGAAAAATAAATAAAAAAAATAAAAATGACCAACTTTATCACCTTGCCCCCCCCAAAAAAAATGTGATTAAATAAAATGTAATTAAATACAATGTGATTACCCCAAAATGGTAAAGTAAAAACTACAGCTCATCCTGCAAAAATAAGCCTTCATGCAGCTTAGTAGATGAAATAGAAATACAGTCTAAAAGAGTTATAGGTCTTTAAAGTCTTTAATTTTCACGTCATGTCATTAACAGTGCACACTGAATGCCATAAAAAAACACACCCCAATTTCACACTCAAATATTTTTTCCTATTTTTCCAATACAAGATATAGAACATTAAATGGTGCCATTAACAATTACAACTAGTTCCCAAAAAAAAAGAAAATTCTCACCCTCGATATTTATAGCATATTAACAGGAGACACCGATATATATATAACTATAATAGGTTGGACATCTGTCCGCAATCCAGCAAATATGCAGGGAATTAGCTGGGCAAATCCCGTTGTTGGATTTCTGTGCACTGGTGTGATACTAGCCTAAGGAAAATGTTCTATTTTATGGGTTGTCTCATTACAACAACTCTTGTTTGATGTCATAGTGGGGGTTCTCCAGTGGAAGCTCTTGACTGTGACTATGTAAGAGCAGTTCCTGGCAGCCTCAACCCGTCCATGAATTACGTGGACAGTCAGTCGCCCGAATAAATACTTGGAGACAAGTTCCTATGGATTTATAAACCTTAAAGGGAACCTGTCATCTCCGAAACACCCCCTGAACTAGAGTTAGCGGTGTATAGTGTAAGTGATGCTGAATCCAAATATGTAATTGTTATCTTCATACTCGCTTCCGTTCAGACGCTGTGCTCCCACAAACCTGCAGTAAAATGCACTCACTGGACTCTTCTTTGAGTGCTCTCCATTATATGAATGAGCACCGGAGTCCAGTGAGTGCATTTTACTGCAGGTTTGTGGGAGCACAGCGTCGGAACGGAAGCGAGTATGAAGATAAAAATTACATAACCGGACTCGATGTCACTTACACTATACACCGCTCACTGTATTTTGGGGGGTGTTTCAGAGCTGACAGAGTCCCTTTAAGCCCAAAAACAAAGACACAAGACAAGATTTGGGAGGATAAATAAGCTGAAATGTTTATATATGGTGTTACCCAAACATCAAATAAATTACTTCAATAAATAATTAACACATAACAATTAAATAAACCAGTATCAGAATTTATGTCACCACCACTCCACCCCACCATGAACTGGGCAATTAAACCCCTCGCCAGCAAAATATCACCAGGAAGGAGGACGGGTGCTGGTCTTCTCTTCTTCCATGCACTGCCCCTAACCATAGGTATCCATAACTTATAAAGGAGTAGATCTTCCCGCCATATGCTTGATCCACCAATCCGCAGATGTCTACAAGGGCAAGTAATCGAGCAGAATTTATTGAAAAGCAGCACAAGCCAGTCTCCAACTGATTCAGGTTAAATCTTTTTTCTTCACAAATCATGGCAATACAATAGGGAAGATGAAAGTGAACAAGCAGAAAAAGGTGGTTCCATTCCTAAAATAGCAAAGGAGGAATATGGGGGATAAATACCCCATAGTACAAACCAATCCCAGCCTTACAATAATAGTATCAGCTGTATAGAAAGGAACTGTGCCACCATATGTCCGCCAGGCTAAACGCTGTGGAAGGCCCTTATCATTATTTCCCCTGCAGTTGCCTTTGTATGTGAAATGGATTCAGGCTGCAGATTTTCCTAGCAAAATTAGCTGTAATCAGCTGTCTTCCAAGGGCATTTGAGTCGTACTTATGTACATCAGTAAATCCATGCAGACCCCGGCTTCCCCTGACAAAATCAGATGTAATCACTGTCTGTCATAGGGGTTGGAAGACGGATTTTAGCTGATCAATGTGCTGTCTATATGATAGGTGTTTTTGTCACTTTTCATTGTTTACTATCTGCAGTATAGTCCAAACAAGATGAAAACCATGCCCCTTAGCTAAGTCCCTCTCCTTCTACAAAGTTAAAGGGGTTGTCTCAACCACTCTGCAATCCAGCCGTGGTGGCCAAGCTTGCAAACTATAGTAAAAGTCGCCAGCCTCTCTGGTGTGCTTAGGCTGCCACTTTTTCCCATAGTGGACAAGCTCGGCCACCATGGCTGGATTATAGGGTGGTCGTAACCCCTGGAACGAGCAGTATATAATGAGATGGAACAATAATTCAGCTAATAAAGGAAGCAATATGGACAATCACAATACATTAGCAAGTGCCTTGTATTAACTTTCTCTACATGATAAATGCCATTTGGTGAAGGGAGACAACCCCTTTAAGGACAGTCTTTTTTGTCCCAGTATTTTTCTTTTCATTCTATCTTATCCCTTTTTTTTAAACGTATAACTGATATTTTAAGAGAACAATATAAAAGCAGTTAAACAGTTATCAGTTTAAAGGTGTTACCCACTACCAACACTACCAATATCTCCATCGCTAGGACCCTCAGGGACCACAAGAACATACAGATGCATAACTATTGACCACCATTCCATTAACTTTTATGAGGCTGCTGTACAGTGCAAGTGCTAGCTCTGGAGTCATATGTAAGTGAATGCAGCGGTGGTGCACACCACTACTCCATTCTCATGAGGCACTTTAGAACTTGTGTTCTTGTGAATATAGGGTGTCCCAAGGATCAGACCCTCAAAGATCAGAAACTCATCTCCTGTCCTGTAAATAGGGATAAGTATTGTTAGTGGGAAAACAGTTGTAATACTTTTGCCTGGACTATTCTCATTCAGAACCTCTAAGGGTATATGAACCCAAATTTCTGCATCTGATGATTTATCTTATACATCTGAATAGGGTTGTTTTAGTGGCAAGTACATGGATTTCTGCAAGTCCTATTCAGATAAATGGGACAGTTGCTGAAAATCCTACACCAAACCTGCAGCGTGTAAGCACACCTGTGTAATGTGGGGTAGGATGAGATATTTGTCACATATTGGACTCAGTATCTGGATAAAGTTATTTATATCACATTCTGAACATTCAATAGGTCTTTAAAAGGCATCTGTCACCAGCAACCTTCCTATCCAACTGTCTGCATAGACACATATTTTTTTTATCCGAGGCTCCGTTCTCGAGTTATCATAATTTTTCTTAATATGCAAATTAGGCCTTTAGTGCAATGAGGGCATCATTACTGCTCTTGTTGCACCAATGCTCCTCTTTGTGGCCAGACCCTCCCTGGCTGCTTTGCCACTCCCTGGCCCTGTCAATTAAACAGCCAGGAAGGGACTGGCTACAGAAAGGAGCAGAACTTGAGTATAACAAAAGCAAGGGTGACGCCCTCACTGCACCAAAGGCCTAATTTGCATACTAAGAAAAATTATCATAACTCAAGAATGAAACCTCAGATCAACAAAAGAAAAACAGCATTCTAATCAGGTGAACCATAGCTATGTGTCTATGCGAACAGTTGGACGGAGAGGTCACTAGTGACAGATTCCCTTTAATATTTATTTAGTGTACATATTAAAAGTATAAATGAATCACTCAAAAAAAAAAAAACATTAAAATGTTGTTAGTATTATCTGCCTTAGATCCCAGATATTAGGTTATTAAAATTCCAATATTGCCTTTGTTTCATACAGTATTTGGCTTGATTCATGTCATCTGTCTTGTATATTTTTATAATTGTGTTTATTTTAAAACGGAATAAAACACTTAATATGAAAAATGTGCTTTGAAACATGAAGTGCAACCACCATTATTTTAATAGTGGGATTGAATTTTAATGAGATAGTGGATTTAATATTCTCCAGTATACATTTATGTAAATTTGCTTTACATATGTTCTGTATTAGGCTCGCATTTGCATTTTTTGGACATTTGATAACTAATTCATAAAATTGTATTATTTTGCATCAGTTGTTTCTGATTTCTTTTTTTGTGGAATAGCTGTGTCCTTAATAGTGTTTTTGTCTGAATTTCTAAGTTGTCATGAGTGAATTTCTTGAAATTCGATTCAGCTTAATCGTTTGGGCAAATCGATTCAGGTTTGAAGAAATTTGGTCTGAATCGAAAGTGCTTCAATTGCCCTGAAAAGTTGTGGATAACATCCTGGGATCCCATAGGACTGTATGCAACTCTTCAAGCTCTTCAAATTGAAGTCTATAACCACAAGTGACATAGAAGGACTGACCAAAGATATGGATGTAGATGCCGAAGGCTAATGTCATTTTGGATACTGTTGAACATTGGTGGACCTCCCATAGACTATAAAGGGAAATGTCTCAATGGGCCGATGGACAGAGGACCGCCGAAGTCTTACTTTTGGCCACCAGCCAGGTACATACAGATCTAATTCTCTCAGTATCAATTAATGTATTGCCATCCTCAGGACAGGGGTGTAACTACCATAGTGGGAGACCATGCGACTGCTTGCGGGCCCAGGGCAAGAGGAGGCCCAATCTTAGTTGGGATTATCTCCTCTTCTGCTGGAGGTGAAACCTTTCTGTCCTGTGTGTAAGGGGTGTTGAGGGCGGGCTGGTTTTATCCTTGCTATGGGCCCTTACTTCTCTATGTATGCCATATTGTGCTGCACTGTAGTATTTGGTTCTGCTGAGGCAGTTTATTGTGCTGCACTATGGAGTTTTTTACTCTGCCTACTTCTGTTGTCCCACTTTCTTTCAATTTGGACCTGCCTAAAAGATGGGACCACTCCAGGGTGACCTTAAAGGGTTATTCTCATCTTAGACAATGGGGGCATATCGTTAGGATATTCCCCCATTATCTTATAGGTGCGGGTCCCACCGCTGGGACATACACCTATATCGAGAACAGAGCCCCCAAAGTAAAGGAGGACGCACTGCGCATGCGCAGCTGCCCTCTATTCGTTTCTATGGGGCCAGCGAAAATAGCATAGAGCTGGCTCGGCCATTTCCGTTGGCTACATAGAAATGAATGGGAGCGGTTGCCGCACATGCGTGGTGCGCTCCCATTCATTTCTATGGGAGCAGCGGGGCAGCTGTGCCTGGTGGTGGCCGGAAACTTGGGTTCCTTTAGGCGCAGCGCTCCCCCCTCCGATCTTGATATATGTGCGGGTCGCAGCGATATGCCCCCATTGTCTAAGATGAGAATACCCCTTTAAGTTCCCAGTCTGCCCCTGATTTTTAACCCTTTGCATCACAGTGCAGCTCCCCTATTGTGATTTCCAAATATATCTTTAAGTCCTGCTTATTTAAGTCCAAATAAAACCACTAAACAGAAAGAGTGTGAACAATTCCAAGCTGGAAAGTTCAGCTCTACAAGACTGTTGATTGATCCCAAGGTAGGCTCTGTTATCATTATTTTAGAGCCATACAGCTACCCTTGACTTTTATCTGCCAGTCAAAATGTATATTCATGTATATGTAAAAACATTCAACCCCTTCAGGACATCCGCCATACATGTACAATGGATGTCCACACTTTAAAAAATGGAGCCTGCTCCGCTCTGAGTTTCGGCTGTTTCACTTACAATCAGCAATAACACCAATTGCAGGCATTAACCACTCTGAGGTGGATTTCCCTTGGAGCACTGCACTCCTGGGGCCTGAATGGCTCACCGATGTAGCAATTGGTGGAGCTATTTATTCCCTGTGGTAACCTCTGTTCCTCTGAAGGATCTGAGGCTGCCACAGCAATAGTTCCTATGGAGCCCTTTCCCATATTTCCAATTCCACCCCATTTGGAATTATTTCCAGCTTCCCACTAAATCACATGCAATACTAAATGGTGTAATTAGAAAATACAACTAGTTTCACAAAAACAAGAAACTATATGGTAAATGAACAGAAAAATAAAAAAAAGTTATGGGTCTGAAAAGGCCGGAAGTAAAAGAACATACATTTTTTTTGTTCCCTAACTTAATAGTACAGGTGAACACAGGAAACTTTGTAATATATCTCATTGGAAAAAGATACTTTCTTCTCCTCTTGTGAGAGTCTTTTCCTCCCTCTTCTAACTTCTCCCATTCTCTTTCCTAAATGTCAGTTCACTGCTTACATATGTCTTTAGTAAATGCAGGCTGCCTGCTACTGATAGATGAGATTGCATAGAATTATATGTAGGGGGAGTAAGAAAGGGAGAAAGGAGGGGCTGCTGCACATAGGAACAAGGAGACTTTTAAGTGATTTACTGACTTATTTCACTGCTGGATTCAAACCTAAACTGCTCAGGTCTGTTGTGTAATGTCCTCCATTACTGTATTGTAAAAGGAAAGTAAAGGTCCTTTTACATGGGCCGATAATCAGGCCAATTATTAGGGACGAACGCTTGTATAAATGCTCATTCCTAATAATTGGCCTGTATTAAAGTTACCAGCGATTAAATGATGAACAAGCAAATTTTCGTTTATCGGGTGATCCTGTCATTCTGCCGGCACCAAAAATCATCATTCTTGTGCAGCAGATGGCCAGGGACAATAATTTTCTATGACGACAAGTGATCGCTGTATGAATCGCTTGTAGTCGCCCATAATTGCCTCATATATCAGTCCATGTAAAAGGACCTTGACAGACAGATTGCAGGAAAACATGCTAAACATACCAGATACAAGTCACATAATGGCCACAAATAGTGTTATTCCTCATGCACACACGGCAGCTTATTCTGAGAAATTACCAGAAACAACAGTTACACTTTAAGGATTTTTGCATTTATGGTCCTTATCTCTTAATAATATAAAAATGAGTTTCTGTGTGTCTGTCTGTTCTCTATGCGCGACCAAACTACTGGACCGATTTTCACCAAATTCGGCACACAGGTACATCAGATGTCCGGGAAGGTTTTAGACCAGGTCTCATCTCTCTAGGACATACCGTTCCTGAGATATTCCCAAAATATGATCTCCATTAGCCAACATTACAACTGGGAACTTTGGTTTTAAACTCCAACTGCCATTCTCTGCAAAGGCACACACAGGGAGGGCAGGTTTCCATAACAACCAGGTAATTATCATCAGCTGAGGATCTCATCCATTTCTATTTACTGACACTGTTAAAGGTATTCCGGTTACCATAAATATAACTTATGTTTTTTTCTATTACTACAGTTCAGTAGTAATAAAAGATGTTTTCCTCCACTGCTGCCTATTGCGTGGGCTCATACATAAGCATGGTATTGACCTTTAATTCAGGCCACCCTAAAAGAAGTACTTAAAACCTCCGCCCCAGGTCTCACTAAGCCACACCCCCGACTCCATCAGGCCACACCCCCTTTCACTCCGCAGCCAACAGAGATTGAAAAAATAAAGGTAAAAATCAACTTCTGTCAGCTGCAGGGATGGGTGGGAGGTTGACTTTCTTTCTGCAACGACACACAGAAACATTAAATGAAATAGATTAAATATACCCGTGCAAAGCAATGTTTTCTTCCACTGTTACCCATGGCGTGTCCTCATAAATTACCATGGCATCGACCTGTAATTCTGCCCACCATCAAAAGAAGGACTTAAAACCCCACCCCAGGTCTTGCAACGTCACACCCCCGACTCAGTCAGGCCATGACCCCTCCCACTCCGCAGCCAATGGAGATTGAACAATTGAAGGTAAAAATCAACATCTGTCAGCTGCAGGGATGGGAGGGAGGATGACTTTCTCTCTGCAACGACACACAGAAACATTAAATGAAATAGATTAAATATACCCGCGCAAAGCAATGTTTTCTTCCACTGCTACCCATTGTGTTTCCTCAAATTACCATGGCATTAACCTATAATTCAGGCCATGAAATGAAGGACTTAACCCCCCCCCGTGTCCCATTAAACCACACCCCCTCCCACTCCGCAGCCAATAGGGATTGAAAAAATGAAGGTAAAAATCAATTTCTGTCAGCTGCATTGACTTTCTCTCTGCAACGACACACAGAAACATTAAACAAATAGATGCTAGTTTAGTATAAAAAAGGAAGTTATACTGGATCTCATATGGAATAGTGTGGTAGGATACACTGTTCAATACTGTAAATAAAAAAGGGTTATCCAACATCTGTAATGACCCCCCAAAGCCTGGGCCCCTCATATACATTATACTTACGTGCTCCCAGGCACCTGCGTCGCTCTGGATCCCTGCACAGCCACCGCTGCATCTCCCTATCACTCAGATCAAAACATCTGGCGTCGGGAGGAGCATCACCCGCAATGCTATTGGCTCCCCCCCCCACCGACGGATCTTTTGATCCGAGCTATGGGGAGATGCAGCGGCGGCCTTGCAGGGATCTGGAGCTAAGTGAGAGCAGGTAAGCATAATGTATAATGTTGGATAGCCCCTTTAACCTGTGGATAAATCATATATGCCTGAATACTTTTATTTGCTATCCAGTTGTGAATTGTGCTGGATCATTAGCTGGTAGTGATGTGCTTCTGTCTCTTGGTACCAGTTTTCAGTAATGTTACTTCCCCTTTCCATGGGACTTACTTCCTTTGAGAACTGCCAAAGCATTTAATAAATGGGTTATCCCGTGAATTTAGGCAGAGATTATAAAACAAAGAATGTTGTTCTTTAGTGAGTATAAAAAAGATCCAGCAACAGTTCGCACAAAGTGCAATCTCTCCTCCCAGATAATGGGTTATGGTGACTGGCAATGTGGCAGAATATGACATAAATTTGCTAGCTGTCGATGTCTTTGGATTCCCTTCCTTATGACTTTACTGTGGCACCTGTGGCTGTAGGAGTCCACTGTATGATGCAGGCTTCTACCTCTGCCCGTCCTGAATTGTGCTGATGGTGTCTTAAAGGGAACCTGTCACGTCAGAATCACATATAAAACTGAGAGCATTACCTTATAGTAGCCCCCAGTCTGTTCCTAATCATGGGTTTGATGAGTTATACTGAGGTTCAATAGGTGAAAAACACAATCTTTTAAGCGCTATCAGCACTGTCTTTCAGGTCCGTTTCAAGTCAAGGGGGCAGTGTCTTCCTTGCTTGAAGTCAAGGTAAGCACGCCCCCTCTCTTTTGATTGACAGGATGCATCGCTCCCATGTCCTGGCCACGCGGCTTCAGCGGTGCACTGCGCATGCGCCAGCCAGTGCGAGCGGGCGCGCTCACTATTCTTTTAGCGTCCTGCTGCGCTGAAGCCCGGCGGGCAGCGGCAGCAGGACATGGGAGCGCGCCTTACTGCAGCCTGTCAATCACAAGAGAGGGGGCGTGCTTACCTTGACTTCCAGTTCTGGGGTACTAAACTAGTCTACCACTGAATCCAGGAGAATGTAGACCAGAAGAATAAACAGTGGGGGTGCTACCAAAGAGGAAAATGTAAAGTACATTAAAAATAAATAATATTTTATTAACATATATATTGCAATAATGCTTCATTTGAAATACCATTTTCTTTGCATAGTCATACTTTCATGGGATTACACCTTCAATAAAGTATATTACTCCATGATCAGGCAGCGCAGGTTCATAGATTTAGGCCAATCACCCCTCTAAAGTGTACACTCTGGAAAGCAAAGAGTTAGAGTAACACTTTAATGAGAATAATATGCCCAATAGAGAACAGTGCTTATTACCACTTGATCCTTTATTTTAATGTAGGTTGTAGTTGACCACATTGTGAGCAGGAATAATGTGGGTGCTGATTGCTTCATGAAAAAAGGTTCTGGGAACTCTAAATCTATAGATCCATATCATTACCCCCAGCAGTTGTGGGAGCTTATCGTAACAGGTATACTTTTTGAGTAAATATGTCATGCAATGATGGATTCTCTACAAACCCTTTGTATGAATGGGGACGTTTATAGAGAATGGGTCAGTGATTTGAGACAAATCAGAGGCTGCATTCTTGACTTTTAGATAGTCCCAAAAGGACACTGGTATAAAGGGTAACAGTTTAACTGGACTACAGAAAAATGTCAATATAAAATTAAACAATTTATCTTATCTCCACGGTTCATATCTGGAAATGTTATGAATGGTTAGTGGTCCCTGTTGCCTGCTTTGAACTAACTTCCTAAATATTGTGTGTGCAATCAGTATATGTTAGGAAGGCATTGGAAACCCAGCTTTGGGCACGTATTGTGTGTTAAGCTGGTTTGGACTTATATAAGGGTATGACCACACGGTCAGGTTTCCCGATGCAGATCAGGAGTGGATCATAAAAGGACAGACAGTATAAAGGACCAATCTGATGTCTCCTCTTTTTTTAATTCACTCCTGGTTTTGGCTTCCAGGAAACCTGACCATGTGGCCACACCCTACTGCTTGGCTAAAACCTGTTATGGTTTAAGCTCTAACTGTACAAAGGAATCCTGAATACCACCCTATTCATTGCCTGATATACCGTACGTGTGCAATGTATGGTTTAAATAGGGATGCTTTGTGAGTTTTCGTCTTAAGAATTTTTTCTTCTTTATTCACCTCTATTTCATTACTGTTATTCCAAAGTCTGCAACACTTTTCTACGTTGAATCTTTTTTATGATTTATGCAGCAGAATTGTGACACCTTTTGCAGTTGCCTACCCTTTTGCTCCCTAAAAAAATGATTGCCTTTGTATCCTTTGGAGGTGAAAAATAAAACCTGTCAACTCTATGCCATGACATCTGCAGACGGTGATCCATTTCTGTTTTTACTCTTTCTGCCTATGAATCATTGCTTCTGGGGAATAGAACTTCAGAGCAGCTGGGACTACATTGAGATACTGAATGTGTAACAGCAATACTATTGGGAATGCATTGACATTCGTGTGCCGTGAGATCTCGTATTGGCTGCAGGTAAAAGATAAGTTTGATACAATGAACGGACAGCAGGTTTTCTTGGTTATGTACTATATGTAGGTAATAAGGAACGTTTGTTAAAGGGGGATTCCAGTCTTTATTTTTTTAATGTATTTGTCTATATAATAGGGAATTATACAATTCTGAAATATACATATATTTAGGATTTTGCTTTAATATTTTTCTTATATCAGGTTGTTGACCCCTATCTACACAGTAGAATGGCTTAGCCTATGAATCAGTCAGTCCTGTGTAATGTATCCATAGCCTAACCATGGTCAGACACCCCACTGACATTCAGTAAGCAGCAGTGTTGCATGACATATATGTTCTTGGTTAGCACTCAGGACAATTCTATAGAAGAAGGACTAATGGTGGAAACCATTGTGGCAATTACATCACCTACTTCACTGTATGTGTGTTTACATGGCTGCCTGTTTACAGGTGATTTGGAAAATGGCTATCCGTCTCTAGGTGATGTTGTCATGTTGCTAATAAAGTTAACTTTAAAAAGAACAAGGGAGACAGGGAGAAGAATGTCAGAAGTGCTTATACACTGACACTGACAGACATGAAATGCTGCTGTAGGAAGTATTGCTGTGTATACTGTATTTATATGTTCTGCATCTCAATAAACTGCAATTTCTGTTAGATATCTTCACAGAATGCCAGAAGTCACATGACAGATTTGAGGGGTCACCTGACTAATGCCATCTTTAGTCCAATTCAGATCTGCCACAGATGCAAGACTAAAATGGGCTGCTTTTTTTCTTTAGAGACAGACTTTTGTGTGAATATATTAAAGGTGTGTGAGGAAAATCTTAAATACATGCATATTAGAAATGTGTATAATTTCCCTAATTTCCTATTCTCTGAGCAAATAAATGTAATCATTAAAACTAGAATACCTCTTTAAGCATTTGGAAGAGGCTTATTGGCTTAACAGTGAAACAATAAAAATAACCAGCTAAGGTCAAATGTCTATTACAATGAAAAAATCAGTGTGGAATTCACAGGCGCTACTTGAAGCTCCTGGTCTCCAAGATGTCAAAGGGCCCCCATTTGCTATGTGCATTTTATAATACTACTTATGAGGCAGAATGGTTTTTAGACCTCCTCAGCTTCCAATGCCCTAGGAGGAGGTAGGGGAGGACTCTGCTACCTCAGCATTCCCCGTAACTAGGATCCTGAATGGATGAATGGAAAATACTTAGCATTTTCCTAAACTGCCCCTTCTGTAGCAGTTAATTTCCTCCTTACTTTTTCAAAAGTTATATCTGGTTAGTTGTCATGCCTCAATCTATTAAACTTTTTAATCCCAAAAATGGTTCTTTTAGACACCTATCAGTATTTGCAAGGGTTCTCATAGTAATCAACAAAGGGGCTGCGCTGAATCCATTTCAGGCCATGGTCACACGTTGTGTATAATGTCTAGTTTGTAGCAAATGTTATTACACCACAAAAGTTTGCAAGCTATAGCTATACCCCACAGTAGAGATCAAACTGGGTATGATATTATGCTGCCAGAACACCAGCAACAAAACCTCATTCCAACTGTAAGTCAAGGTGGAGGGAGCATCAAGATTTAGGTTTACAACCTAAAGGCCTGGACACATTGTGTTCATTGAGGAAAGGGCAGCAGTGTGTGACCTGAAGCTGAAAAGGTGGGTGATACAACAGGGCAGTGACCCAAAGCACACAAGTAAATCAAGTAAAGAATGGTTGAAAAAGAAAATTTGTGTTTTACAATGGCCATGTCAGCATCCTGACATTAACGCTATAAAGATGCTGTGGCATGACCTAACAAAGGCTGGGCATGTGAGGAGTCCCGGAAATAGCAATGACATGAAACAAATTTGCGGAAAGGAATGGTCCAGAATTCCTCCTCAATGTTGTGTAAATCATATTTACAACTATAAGAAACATTTGAAACAGGGATCTCTGCTGTAGAGGGATCTATAAGGTATTAAATTCAAGTGTCCACTTATTTTTTCTCCCAGCATTGTGTATGTTTACTCATTGTGCTAAAAAACATGCAAAATATGAATGTTTTTGTGTTATTAGATTGTGTTTTGATTATCTTTGTCAATTATTGGGATTTAGATGATAATGGTTGAAGGTCATAGCAGATTGAACCAGAGCGTAAAATCAGGGAAAAGTTCAGTACATGGGAGGTCAGACAGAATAATTCTCCTTCACTGGTTTACTGAAAACTAAGAACCTAAAGGTCAGGCACCCTTCCACTTGGGAAAGGTGCCTTATATACGGAGGGACAGCCAGCCATAGAGTAGAATTTAGATCTGCACACACTAGCCCTTTCAAAGTCCAAAAGTAAGCACACCCTACCCAACATGTCCCACGACAAGAGGCCTAGCAGAGAAGCACAGGCAGAAGGTGCTGGTGGTCAACACCATGACCAGACATGGCAAGAAGGAGCAAGGCACCCCGACTAAGTGAAGTAAATCCAAAATAAAGGTTTATTAGGAAATTGTTATTCTCAGGGAGCATAACTAGAGATGAGCGAGCACTAAAATGCTCGGGTGCTCGTTATTCAAGACAAACTTTTCCGGATGCTCATTTCGAGTAACGAACCCCATTGAAGTCAATGGGAGACTCGAGCATTTTTTGCAGGGGACCAAGGCTCTGCCTAGGGAAGGTTGGGTGAAAACCTGGAAACATCAGAAAATGATGGAAACACCACGGAAATGGACAGGAAACAGCAGGGGCAGCATGCATGGATGCCTCTGAGGCTGCCTAATCCCACCGTTACCCCAAATTCTCCTGCAACAGCCTGGTGGTTACCCTCATGGCAATTGTGCTCACCCAGACCAAGAAAGGCGAGGCACATGCCCATCACATGTTAGGGAAGCACCCAACTAGGTGCAATGAAGGTCCATCACCCATGCCCATGTTGGCACTGCTCTCCCAGCCACCTGATGCAGGCATAAGCCTGACACAGCATGGCGTGACACCAACAAGTGACCAAGTTAGATGAGGTAGCAGGTGAGCCACCCAAAAATTTATCCTGACAGAGCATGGCGGTTACACCACCAATGACTTTGTCCGACTGAGAATGCAGTGAAATGGCTTTTGCTGAGCCTCCAAAAAATTTTTTCTTTTCGGAGTACATAAAGTCAACCCTCAGCAAAAATTTTTTTTTAAATGTCGGTACTTGCGCCTCCTGAAAAATTGTTTTACACTGTCTGTTTGACGCTCCTGAAACATTGTTTTACAGTGTCTGTAGTTGACACTGTGGAAAAATTGTTTGGAGAGAGGGCCTGTAGGTGGCCCTCCGGAAAAATTGTTTAGAGAGAGGGCCTGTAGGTGGCCCTCCGGAAAAATTGTTTGGAGAGAGGGCCTATAGGGGGCCCTCCGGAAAAATTGTCATAAAAGAGTGCCAGTTGGCCCTCTAAAAAATTGTGTTTTGGGTCAGCGTTAGGCAAAGATGACAAGGAGGAGGAGGAGTAGGAGGAGTAGAGAAGAGGAATCGGAACCATAAGTAATGTTAATCTTTAGCTGCTTTCCCCCGGAGGAGATTTGAATTCCGGTGAAATCCAGGCTTTGTTCATTTCAATAAGCGTCAGTCTGTCAGCGCTGTCAGTTGACAGGCATGTACGCTTATCGGTGATGACGCCACCAGCTGCACTGAATACCCGCTCTGACAACACGCTAGCGGCAGGGCAGGCCAGCACCTCCAAGGCATACAGTGCCAGTTCAGGCCACGTGTCCAGCTTTGAAACCCAGTAGTTGTATGGAGTAGAGTGATCGGTCCGGACGTTGGAATGGTCAGCTAGGTACTCCCTTACCATCTTTCTGTAAAGCTCACCCCTACTCTGCCAAGACTGGGGACAGGTGACAGTGTCTTGCTGGGGTGACATAAAACTGGCAAAGGCCTTGTAGAGCGTTCCCCTGCCAGTGCTGGACAAGCTGCCTGCTCGCCTACTCTCCCCCGCTACTTGGCCCACAAAAGCACGCCCTCTACCGCTAGCGGTGTCAGATGGGAAGGATTGTTTCAGCTTGTGCACCAGGGCCTGTTGATATTGATTCACTCTCATACTCCTTTCCTTTACAGGGATAAGAGTGGAAAGGTTCTGCTTGTACCGTGGGTCCAGGAGAGTGAACACCCAGTAATCGGTGTTTGAAAAAATTCTTCTAACTCGAGGGTCACAGGATAGGCAGCCTAACATGAAGTCTGCCATGTGTGCCAGAGTCCCAACATGCAAGAATTCCTGCTCCTCACTGGCCTCCATTTCCTCCTCCTCCTCCTCCTCCTCCTCCTCCAAGTCTTCCTCTTCAGCCTATACATGCTCAAGAGTTAATAAGGACTGAGCACTGGTACCCTCTTCTGTCTTGCCGACATTCTCCTCCTCTTCCTCCTCATCCTCATCCCCCTCCTCCGATACACGCTGAGAAACAGACCAGGGGGTACGTTGGCTATCTAGCAACATATCTTCCTCCACCATCTCTTGTGACAAGCGCAAAGCTTCCGATTTCATGCTTAGTAGTGAATTTTTCAACAGACAAAGCAGCGGGATGGTGAGGCTGATAATGGCGGCATCTCCACTGCCCATCTGTGTTGACTCCTCAAAGTTGGTCAACACCTGGCAGATATCAGACATCCATGTCCACTCCTCATTGTAGATTTGAGGAAACTGACTGACCTGACTACCAGTTCTGGTGGAAGTTGACATCTGGCAGTCTACAATCGCTCTGCGCTGCTGGTAAACTCTGGATAACATGTTTAATGTCGAATTCCATCTTGTGGGCACGTTGCACAACAGTCGGCAAGCGGGCAGTTGTAGGCGGCGGTGCGCTGCCCTAAGAGTGGCAGCATCTGTGGTCGACTTGCGGAAATGCGCACAGATGCGGCGCACCTTGGTGAGCAAATCAGACAGATTGGGGTATGTCTTGAGGAACCGCTTAACTATGAGATTGAACACGTGGGCCAGGCATGGCACATGTGTCAGTCTGCCAAGTTGCAGAGCCGCCACTAGATTATGCCCGTTGTCACACACAACCATGCCTGGCTTGAGATTCAGCGGTGCCAGCCACAGATTGGTCTGCGCCGTGATGCCCTGTAATAGTTCTTGGGCGGTGTGCCTTTTGTCACCTAAGCTCAGCAGTTTGAGCACCGCCTGCTGGCGCTTAGCCATGGCACTGCTGCTGTGCCTTGAGCTACTGATTGAAGGAACCGTGCCCATGGATGGTAATTCGGAGGAGGAGGTGGAGGAGGAGGGGTCGGAGGAGGAGGCATAGTATGCCTTAGAGACAGTGACCGAGGTAGGCCCCGCAATCCTCGGAGTGGGCAGTATATGAGCGGCCCCAGGGTCAGACTTGGTCCCACCAAGTTAACCCAATGTGCCGTCAGTGATATATAGTGTCCCTGCCCGGCAGCACTTGTCGGGAGGACGGAAGCGGCTGCCTGTGCCCATGTGAGCGCAGGGGAGTCAAGCGGTACAGTGCTCGTTATGAGCACGTTCGCTCATCTCTAGTCTGCAGCAACCTGAGAAGTGGTTTGTGACTCTGGGAAGGGTCCAGAAAACAGTTCCTCAGAGTATGCCGGATCACATTCCAAATTTTCCTGGGAGGGGGCAGACTGGGGGGAAGGGGGTTGAGGTGGAGGAGCCAGAGGAGTGCTCCCTTGGGTAACGTGGGTGGACTGCGAGGAAGACTGACTGGTGGACAAATTACTTGAAGCATTGTCCGCAATCCACGACATCACCTGTTCGCACTGTTGTGGTTTCAACAGTGCTCTAACACGTGTCCCTGTAAGTTCAGACATGAAGCTAGGGAGTGTAGCGATGCAGCGTTCCCCTGCTCCCTCATCAGTAGGTACTGTCTCAACCTGCCCAGGACCATGGCCTCTGCCCCCTGCAGTAATTGAATGCCCACGTCCTCGTCCTTGACCCTTAGCCCTTATATACATTTTCTGTATATAAGTGTAGTATATATACCAAAAAAAAAATAAAAAAATAGGCTTGCTGTACTGAAACCCACAAACTTGTTCAATCTGAACAAGTTAATATATAGGTGGATAAGTTAGAGCAAAATTACTTATTTTATTACGTAACATGCAGTATGGAGCAATTACACTGAAACTATTAGATTAGGCAGACTTGGTCTGCTTAAGTGCCACCCAGACAAATGTCGCACAGAGATTTTTCTAATGTAGCTGTATAAGTGAGAGCAAAATACCTTATTTTATTACGTGACGTACAGTATGGGTCACCTGGACAGAAAATACGGATTATGGTTTGTGGTGACTGGCCAGATGAACTGTGACACACAGAATGGTTCCACACAGCTGTATGAAATGGATTTGTATCACTGAGATTAAAAAAAAAACAAAACAAAGTTTTTTTTTTGTTTTTTTTTTTACTTGACATGCAGAATATATCAGAGAGCAAACTCAGCCCCTGCTGACTGTGGCTATTTTGACTGCAACTCAGACAAATGTCGCACAGAGATTTTTCTAATGTAGCTATATCAGTGAGAGCAAAAGACCGTATTTTATTACGTGACGTACAGTATGGGTCACCTGGACAGAAAATATGGATTGTGGTTTGTGGTGACTGGACAGCTGAACTGTGACACACAGAATGGTTCCACACAGCTTTATGAAATGGATTTGTATCACTGAGATTAAAATAAAAAAAAACAAAGTTGTTTTTTTTTTTTTTTTTTTTACGTGACGTGCAGAATATATCAGAGAGCAAACTCAGCCCCTGCTGACTGTGGCATTTTTCACTGCAACCCAGACAAATGCCACACAGAGATTTTTCTAATGTAGCTGTATCAGTGAGAGCAAAAAAAACGTATTTTATTACGTGACGTACAGTATGGGTCGCCTGGACAGAAAATACGGATTGTGGTTTGTGGTGACTGGCCAGCTGAACTGTGACACACAGAATGGTTCCACACAGCTGTATGAAATGGATTTGTATCACTGAGATTTAAAAAAAAAAAAAGTTTTTTTTTTTTTTTTTACGTGACATGCAGAATATATCAGAGAGCAAACTCAGCCCCTGCTGACTATGGCTATTTTGACTACAACCCAGACAAATGTCGCACAGAGATTTTTCTAATGTAGCTGTATCAGTGAGAGCAAAAGACCGTATTTGATTACGTGACGTACAGTATGGGTCACCTGGACAGGAAATATGGATTGTGGTTTGTGGTGACTGGCCAGCTGAACTGTGACACACAGAATGGTTCCACACAGCTGTATGAAATGGATTTGTATCACTAGGATTAATAAAAAAAAAGGTTTTTTTTTATTTTTTTTTATTTTTTAACGTGACGTGCAGAATATATCAGAGAGCAAACTCAGCCCCTGCTGACTGTGGCTATGTTCACTGCAACCCAGACAAATGTCGCACAGAGATTTTTCTAATGTAGCTGTATCAGTGAGAGCAAAAGACCATATTTGATTACGTGACATACAGTATGGGTCACCTGAACAGGAAATATGGATTGTGGTTTGTGGTGACTGGCCAGCTGAACTGTGACACACAGAATGGTTCCACACAGCTGTATGAAATGGATTTGTATCACTAGGATTAATAAAAAAAAAGTTTTTTTTTTTTTTTTTTTTAACGTGACGTGCAGAATATATCAGAGAGCAAACTCAGCCCCTGCTGACTGTGGCTATGTTCACTGCAACCCAGACAAATGTCGCACAGAGATTTTTCTAATGTAGCTGTATCAGTGAGAGCAAAAGACCATATTTGATTACGTGACGTACAGTATGGGTCACCTGAACAGGAAATACGGATTGTGGTTTGTGGTGACTGGCCAGCTGAACTGTGACACACAGAATGGTTCCACACAGCTGTATGAAATGGATTTGTATCACTGAGATTTAAAAAAAAAAAGGTTTTTTTTTTTTGTTTTTTTTTTTGTTTTTTTTTTACGTGACATGCAGAATATATCAGAGAGCAAACTTACCCCCTGCTGACTGTGGCTATTTTGACTGCAACCCAGACAAATGTCGCACAGAGATTTTTCTAATGTAGCTATATCAGTGAGAGCAAAAGACCGTATTTTATTATGTGACGTACAGTATGGGTCACCTGGACAGAAAATATGGATTGTGGTTTGTGGTGAATGGACAGCTGAACTGTGACACACAGAATGGTTTCACACAGCTGTGTGAAATGGATTTGTATCACTGAGATTTAAAAAAAAATAAAAAAAAGTTGTTTTTTTTTTGTTTTTTTTTTAACGTGACATGCAGAATATATCAGAGAGCAAACTCAGCCCCTGCTGACTGTGGCATTTTTCACTGCAACCCAGACAAATGCCACACAGAGATTTTTCTGATATAGCTATATCAGTGAGAGCAAAAGACCGTATTTTATTATGTGACGTACAGTATGGGTCACCTGGACAGGAAATATGGATTGTAGTTTGTGGTGACTGGCCATCTGAACTATGACACACAGAATGGTTCCACACAGCTGTATGAAATGGATTTCTATCACTGAGATAAAAAAAAAAAGTTTTTTTTTGTTTTTTTTTTTAACGTGACATGCAGAATATATCAGAGAGCAAAATCAGCCCCTGCTGACTGTGGCTATTTTGACTGCAACCTAGACAAATGTCGCACAGAGATTTTTCTAATGTAGCTGTATCAGTGAGAGCAAAAGACCGTATTTGATTACGTGACGTACAGTATGGGTCACCTGGACAGAAAATACGGATTGTGGTTTGTGGTGACTGGCCAGCTGAACTTTGACACAAAGAATGGTTCTACATAGCTGTATGAAATTGATTTGTATCACTGAGATTAAAAAAAAAAAAAGAAAAGGTTTTTTTTTTTTTTTTTAACATGACGTGCAGAATATATCAGAGAGCAAAATCAGCCCCTGCTGACTATGGATATTTTCACTGCAACCCAGAAAAATGTCACACTCAGATTTTTCTAATGTAGCTATATCAGTGAGAGCAAAAGACCATATTTGATTACGTGACGTACAGTATGGATCACCTGGACAGAAAATACGGATTGTGGTTTGTGGTGACTGGCCAGCTGAACTGTGACACACAGAATGGTTCCACACAGCTGTATGCAATGGATTTGTATCACTGAGATTAAAAAAAACAAAGTTTTTTTTTTTTTTTTTTTACGTGACGTGCAGAATATATCAGAGATATCAGAGAGCAAAATCAGCCCCTGCTGACTGTGGCTATTTTCACTGCAACCCAGAAAAATGTCTCAATCAGATTTTTCTAATGTAGCTATATCAGTGAGAGCAAAATACCGTATTTGATTACGTGACATACAGTATGGGTCACCTGGACAGAAAATAAGGATTGTGGTTTGTGGTGACTGGCCAGCTGAACTGTGACACACAGCTGTATGAAATGGATTTGTATCACTGAGAGAAAACAAAAGGATTTTGTACTGTGACTTCCACTATCTGTTAGACAGAAAAAAAATCTTCTGCAGACTGTGCCTTTTTCAATGAAACACAAAAAAATTGTCCCACTTAGCTGTTTGAAATGGATGTGTGTCACTGAGAGCCAAAAAATAAACTTTTTACAGTCTCCCTGCAAAATGCTGCAAATATGGCAGTAGCTGCACTACTAGTGCCAGCAAGCCCAGCCACAAGCAGATAAAAAAAAGGGTCTTTTAGCCCTAACAAGGGCTGTTGGGTTCTTTTAGAATCACTCCTGCCTAACACAAATCTAGTAGAACACCCTAACACTCTCCCTGTATCACACTGCAGATCTGTCCCTAACGGCATACAGGCAGCGACTGAGCCGAGCACCGTGGGCAGTCACTAGTATATTCCAGGGTCACCTGATCAGGCCAGCCAACCCCTGCTATCGACATGTAAGGGCCCCACGTGATGCTGGGTCTACCGCAGAGTCTCCTGGCTTGTGATTGGCTGAGTTTATAGCCACCAAAAAGTCAAAAGGCGGGAGATGCCATTTCCTCGAGCATGGCGAGATACTCGTCCGAGTAGCGAGCACTTACGAGTACCCTAATTCTCGAACGAGTATCAAGCTCGGACGAGTATGCTCGCTCATCTCTAAGCATAACACATGCATTTTAACACCAAAAAGCTAAATTTCCTATGAGTTCTGTTATTCTGTAAAGCATCATAACTTCAAGAATAAAGTAATGTTAAGGATCTAATCACTGCAATACAGAAAGAAAGGCCAACTTCAGTAAGTAGTTAGAAAAAAGCAAGGCAAATAATGATGATAAAGAACATGGAACATATTTCATCCAATTACATTTCCTTGTGGTGTCTAAAATATATGATTATATTTCAAATTATGGGCTGCAATGTAGATCAATACACATTGTGCATCTATTATAACTTACAAGGAAAATATACTGCTCTGAAGCACTTAATTACTGTAATTGCCACTCTGAGGATTTGGGGTATGAATGCCACCTCCTTGCCAAGAATGACTACGTATATTACAATTTGCAGTCAATGAAATGTGTCACAGTCTTAAAGTATGTGTATGTGTAGATGTTCTATTCAGTTTAAATATTATTTTTAATAATGTTCTTTATTCTTTATTATTTTCAGCAATATTAATTCAGATTTTTTTAATCTCCAAAAGCTATTGGGTATCACTTTTATTTTCATCACCTCCCAAGTACATGTCTATTATCATAGAAAACTAGGGGCTTAGTTGGCTGTAGCCTGGGTATCTCTGGGTTCATAAGTATATCATCTGCTTTTCACATCATTTGTGTCCTCTTTGGAGCACACATTTAGTAGGTTCGTAGCATTATGTTTCCTTTTATTTCAACTTTTTGTCTGCTGTTTTCTCCATCCATATCACTGTCAGAGCTGAATTTGAGATGGAGTAGTTTGAAGTGTGGACTGATTGGCTTCCAAAATTCTAACCTCATCTCATAAATTACATAATTCCTGATCACTGATTAGTGCAGTAATTCCAAAACTTTTTACCACAGGGAAAAATGACACTACCTAATGTGAAATATACAGTAACTGCATATATAGAAAAAACTTGCCAAAACCAAAAAGATTCTATTTATGATTTACACGTAAGTGGTACTTGACACACGTTGAAGGGATTATAGGTTTAAGATTCCATTTTCTTCTTTTGCTTTCTTAAAGATATTCTCTCATCTGAGGTATTAATGGCATATTGCTAGGACATGCCATCAATCTCAGATAGGTGCAGATCCCATCTCTGGAAACTGCACCTATCTCCATAATAACCCCTTAAAATGAGGGAAGGCCCACTACACAAGCGCAACCACCCTCCATTCACTGCTATGGGAGTACTGAACATAGCCGAGTCCTGGCTCGGATATTTACTGACGTCCCATAGAGATGAATGGAGAGGTGGCCAGTACACTCTACATTCAAAACTGTAGGACTTCCAAAAATAGCTGAGCATGCTTGTTCACCTATTTTTCAAATTCTTATAATAGGTAATGGAGAGCATCTGCACATGTGCAGTGTGCTATCTTTCACTTTGGGAGCCTTGTTCAGAGATGGGACCTGCATCTATCTGACTTTCATGGCATATCCAAGTGATCCTAATGTCTGATATTGGCAATAACTCTGATTAACCTCTCATATGAGAGCTGAAAACCCTCCCAGGGCCGGAACACTTTACCCTCGCTGAGATCGTTAGTGGTGATAAGTCTGAGCCAGTACAAGGCTATCAGGACTATCACAAGTGTATTTCAATGCAGGCGGCATCACTGCATTGGAGTATACTGCATTTTCTACAAACTAATGTATTAAATATAATTGGTATGAGGAAAGGGCAATCTGATGATTGTATGTTTATGTCTCCGAGGGAGCTAAAAAAAAGGAAAAATAAAAGGAAAAAAATGTTTACAAAATTTAAAAAATTCAAATCACCTTCCTTTCCTCATAATAAAATTAAACAATAAAACATAAACATATTCATCTCTGTGTGCCACAATTCCTGAACTATTAAAATATCCCAAAATAATATCACTGGAAACTTCATATTACCCCGAAAAAAAGGGTCTTCACACAGCTACATATAACTATAAAAAAGTTATGGGGGTCAGAATATGGTGATGCAAAAAAAAACAAACAAAACATTTTTTCCAACGGTATTCTAAGTAACAAAACACAAGAAAAAAATATACAAATGCAGTATTGCTGTAATTCTACTAACCCAGAGAATGAATGTAACAGGTCAAAATTACCACATGGGAGCATAGTAAAAACAAAACTCATAAAACTATGGCAAAATTGCTTTGGAATTTTCACTACATTGTATCCAACATTAATTGGTGCCATTAGAAAGTACAACGTATCCCCCCCCCCCCCCCAAAAAAAAAAAAAGAAGCCCTTCTTTCGGCTATGTGAATGGGAAAATAATAAAGTTATGGCTCTGAGAAAGCAGGGAGTGAAAATCAAAAATGAAAAAATGGGAAAAGTTAAAAGGAATTATTCTATTAGCTGTAATCAAAAGAACCATGCAAGTAAGACCCAGTTCATACATCAGTTATTTGATCAGTTATTCGATAAGTTATTGTGAGCCAAAACCAGTAGTGAAGCCTACACAGAGATCAGGTATAAGGCCTCTTTCACACAAACGTATTTTTTGCGTACTCCGATTCATTTCTATGGGTCCGCAAAAAATGTATTTATGTCCGTTCCGTAGCCTTAAAAAAAAAATAGAGCATGTCCTATTCTATTAGGGGCCAACTGTTCCGTTCCGCAAAATACGGAATGCACACGGATGCCATCCGTTGTTCTTGCGGCTCCGCAATTTGCGGACTGCAAAACACAACGTTTGTGTGAAAGAGGCCTAATGGAAAGATCTGAACCTGTTCTATGCTTTTGACCCACACCTGATTTTGGCTCACAATAACTGATGGAAATAACTGATCAAATAACTGAAGTATGAACTAAGCCTAAGATGTTTCTAACAAATTCCCATTAGTTGAATGAATAAAGTTGAAGTTTTCTGGAATTAAAAAAGTAAATAATGATCAATAAAAATAATATTCATCATTGATGAAATCGATCAACCATACTAAGAATCTATTTTTCCACTGCTTTGGTGCAGCACAATACCAGCACTGCCTGGCTGTAGCTTATTGCTGGCCTTTTCTTTTGAATGGGCCTGTGCTGTTAGCAGCAATTTCAGCTCCTCTTACCGCGTAACTAGTTTAAGTGCAGGACCCTCACTGAGACCGTTTGCTTGGCAGTATGAGTGGCAGCTAATGGCTGCACTTGTGATGGTTCATGGCTGATTTCACAGAAGTACTTCTCCCAGGTAGAAAACAATTATTGTCTAGTATTGTTGCTTTTTTTTATGATGTTTGTAAGAGATGCTGGCATGGTAGAAGTAAAAATGTTCATATACACCCGGGCTTAATCTCAACTGCATGAAACTATTTCAATGCCACTTTTAAAGAGATGTTAATGGTCTATGTATGGATAAAGTAGATATATATATACTTGGATCTAATTTCTATTTAAAAATCTAAAAGAGGCCCACAATAAAGATTTCTTAATATTTCATTATAGTGGTCTTCTCCATGTAATAACAATTCTAAAGCAACTTTTTTTTTATCTGTTGTATCGTTCCTCTGTTCCTCAATTTGAGTAAATTGACAACAGAGTGATACCATTCCTTTTGCCATAGAGGTGTTTCTACACACTTTAATACAGTCATCACTGATTGGCAGAGTGCAGAGACACACCCCAACAAGTAGAAGGAATATCAGAGGGATAGCACAACATAGATCTATGAGAAAAGATGCATTAAAAGTGTTGTTTTATGAAGCATTATCTTTAACTAAAATAGATGTGCCAGGACAGGTGACAGCTACTGTTTGAAAGATAACCTACTGGCCACCTGAAACTGTCACCAAAGGGAGTTTCCACACCTCCAATACAAACTGCAAGGAAAAAGTCAGGTGCACGCTGCCATGACTAGATACACAAAAGAAAGAAAATACAATGCAACAGCACTCTGCAAACCAAATAAAGTACAAAAATGCCATAGTAATAGAAAAGTATTCTTGTGCTAATGCTACGCTTATTTAGTAAATTTGAGATTCTTGGCAAATATATTTTGTACAAAATTATTTGGGCCCATCTGCCAAACGTCAAGGTGATCTCTGTAAGACGGAAACCTAACACTAAATGCTACCTGTTATGTGCCAGAATGGCCACCATAAAATTCAGGGAGTGCAGGTTCCACATGCATGCTGGGTCCACTCTGCTTTTTATCATTTTTGGTGCCAAAATGGCCTCCATTAAATCCAGTGAATGCAGGTATCAACATGCATGCCGAGCCCACCCTATAGCTCTCCTGGTGCCAAATGGCTACCACTGAATGCAATGAGAGTACACTCTATACCTCTCCTGGTACCAAAAGGCAGATGGGCCCAAATAATTTTGTACAAAATATATTTGCCAAGAATCTCAAATTTACTAAATAAGCGTAGCATTAGCACAAGAATACTTTTCTATTACTATGGCATTTTTGTACTTTATTTGGTTTGCAGAGTGCTCTTGCATTGTATTTATTTTTTTACCAAAGGGAGCTTAATGCATATGGTTATACAGTACATTGAGAGCAATAATAACACAGTACACAGTAAGTTCCTTTGCTCCCTCTAGTGGCAGCCAGAGGAACTAGTATTTTGTGTTTTTTTTTTTTTGTCTAAATGTATGCAGAGGATTTGGAGCTCTGCAACAGAAAAACAAAACTCCAATGACAACAGATACATTATATGGACAAAGGTATTGGGCCGCCTACGCATTACACCTATAGGAGATTTTATGACATCTCATTCTAAATCCATATACATTGATATGGTGTTAGTGCCCGCTTTGCAGATAAAACCACTTCCACTCTGCTGGGAAGGATTTCTGTAAGATTTTGGAGTGTGAGTGTGGGAATTTTTTCCCATTCATCCAATGTTTGATGTGTGTGATGAGGTTGAGGCCATGGCTCTGTGAAGGCCAAGTTCTTCCACTTCAAATACATATCCACTGGGACACAATCGTGCTGGAATAGAAAAGAGCCTTCTCCAAACTGTTCCCACAAAGTTGGAAGCACATAACTGTCCAATTGTCTGGGTATGCTTAAAGGGAGTCTGTCACCTGTTTTTCACCAATAGAACTAAGAGCACTTCCCCACAGAAGATTGCAGACACACCCCAGACATACCTGTGTGTACTGTGTGTCTGTATTCTATGTTCAGAAAAAGCACTTTTATTCTGCTGGAAAACAGCCCCCAAGTGCCTAGCTCTGCTGCTGCAAGTGCCAAAAGCAAACCAGACTGAAGAGGGGAGGGCTGCTTTAGCTGCTCATATCTTGGGATTGGTAGCCACTAGAGATGAGCGAGTAGTGTTCGATCGAGCTGGTATTTGATCGAATACTACGCTATTCGGCGTACTCGATTTCGTTCGAGTATAACGGCGATGGCGCACTTAGAATTCGTTTCCCCTCCCACCTTCCCTGGCGCTCTTTTTCCACCAATCACCATGCAGGGGGGGTATGACAGGCACGCTGAGCACGCTGGCAGCGCGAAAACGGCGTCTACATGGATTGGCTGGAAAAACCATGTGACCTCGAATATTAAAAACTCAGCTCTTCCTGCTCGTACGCATATGCTGCGTGAACTTAGTCAGAGACAGAGGCTGGAGAAGGGAGAGACAGGTTTTAGCTGTTGGACAGGCAGGAGCGTGATTAAAAACCCTTATCAGGGCTACTATAGTGCAGTACAGTGATAGCTTTACTACAATATAGACTTTACAGAGAACGGCTGCTGTATTCAGGGATAGCTGCTGGAGTAGGGACAGAGAGAGGCATTAGTGGTGTATTAGGTGCTCTGCTACATACCAAACTATATTTGGCACTACTGCTGTGTACCTTGAACTATAAAATATATAGGCCTTATAATTGGCAACTGTACTGTGCGTTCTCTTGCAAACTAATTTAAATACCTGGTGTTAATACCCACCGTCTGAACAGTTAGTACACGGCTGTGTACCTTGAACTATAAAATATATTGGCCTTATAATTGGCAACTGTACTGTGCGTTCTCTTGCAAAATAATTTAAATACCTGGTGTTAATACCCACCGTCTGAACAGTTAGAACACGGCTGTGTACCTTGAACTATAAAATATATAGGCCTTATAATTGGCAACTGTACTGTGCGTTCTCTTGCAAACTAATTTAAATACCTGTTGTTAATACCCACCGTCTGAACAGTTAGTACACGGCTGTGTACCTTGAACTATAAAATATATAGGCCTTATAATTGGCAACTGTACTGTGCGTTCTCTTGCAAACTAATTTAAATACCTGGTGTTAATACCCACCGTCTGAACAGTTAGTACACGGCTGTGTACCTTGAACTATAAAATATATAGGCCTTATAATTGGCAACTGTACTGTGCGTTCTCTTGCAAACTAATTTAAATACCTGGTGTTAATACCCACCGTCTGAACAGTTAGTACACGGCTGTGTACCTTGAACTATAAAATATATAGGCCTTATAATTGGCAACTGTACTGTGCGTTCTCTTGCAAACTAATTTAAATACCTGGTGTTAATACCCACCGTCTGAACAGTTAGTACACGGCTGTGTACCTTGAACTATAAAATATATAGGCCTTATAATTGGCAACTGTACTGTGCGTTCTCTTGCAAACTAATTTAAATACCTGGTGTTAATACACACCGTCTGAACAGTTAGTACACGGCTGTGTACCTTGAACTATAAAATATATAGGCCTTATAATTGGCAACTGTACTGTGCGTTCTCTTGCAAACTAATTTAAATACCTGGTGTTAATACCCACCGTCTGAACAGTTAGTACACGGCTGTGTACCTTGAACTATAAAATATATAGGCCTTATAATTGGCAACTGTACTGTGCGTTCTCTTGCAAAATAATTTAAATACCTGGTGTTAATACCCACCGTCTGAACAGTTAGTACACGGCTGTGTACCTTGAACTATAAAATATATAGGCCTTATAATTGGCAACTGTACTGTGCGTTCTCTTGCAAACTAATTTAAATACCTGGTGTTAATACCCACCGTCTGAACAGTTAGTACACGGCTGTGTACCTTGAACTATAAAATATATAGGCCTTATAATTGGCAACTGTACTGTGCGTTCTCTTGCAAACTAATTTAAATACCTGGTGTTAATACCCACCGTCTGAACAGTTAGTACACGGCTGTGTACTTGAACTATAAAATATATAGGCCTTATAATTGGCAACTGTACTGTGCGTTCTCTTGCAAACTAATTTAAATACCTGGTGTTAATACACACCGTCTGAACAGTTAGTACACGGCTGTGTACCTTGAACTATAAAATATATAGGCCTTATAATTGGCAACTGTACTGTGCGTTCTCTTGCAAACTAATTTAAATACCTGGTGTTAATACCCACCGTCTGAACAGTTAGTACACGGCTGTGTACCTTGAACTATAAAATATATAGGCCTTATAATTGGCAACTGTACTGTGCGTTCTCTTGCAAAATAATTTAAATACCTGGTGTTAATACCCACCGTCTGAACAGTTAGTACACGGCTGTGTACCTTGAACTATAAAATATATAGGCCTTATAATTGGCAACTGTACTGTGCGTTCTCTTGCAAACTAATTTAAATACCTGGTGTTAATACCCACCGTCTGAACAGTTAGTACACGGCTGTGTACCTTGAACTATAAAATGTATAGGCCTTATAATTGGCAACTGTACTGTGCGTTCTCTTGCAAACTAATTTAAATACCTGGTGTTAATACCCACCGTCTGAACAGTTAGTACACGGCTGTGTACCTTGAACTATAAAATATATAGGCCTTATAATTGGCAACTGTACTGCGCGTTCTCTTGCAAACTAATTTAAATACCTGTTGTTAATACCCACCGTCTGAACAGTTAGTACACGGCTGTGTACCTTGAACTATAAAATATATAGGCCTTATAATTGGCAACTGTACTGTGCGTTCTCTTGCAAACTAATTTAAATACCTGGTGTTAATACCCACCGTCTGAACAGTTAGTACACGGCTGTGTACCTTGAACTATAAAATATATAGGCCTTATAATTGGCAACTGTACTGTGCGTTCTCTTGCAAACTAATTTAAATACCTGGTGTTAATTTCCTCCTCCACCTCCTCCTCCTCCTCCTTAACCGCCGTAGAATTGCTCCGTAAATAAGAAAAATTTATATATTTATGGCTCACCTCTTTGGCCTCCACAAAATTTTTAAGAGGTCTCACCTCTTGGGCCTCCACATAATTTTTAAGAGGTCTCACTTCTTGGGCCTCCACAAAATGTTTAAGAGGTCTCACCTCTTGGGCCTCCACAAAATGTTTAAGAGGTCTCACCTCTTGGGCCTCCACAAAATGTTTAAGAGGTCTCACCTCTTGGGCCTCCACAAAATGTTTAAGAGGTCTCACCTCTTGGGCCTCCACATAATTTTTAAGAGGTCTCACCTCTTGGGCCTCCACATAATTTTTAAGAGGTCTCACCTCTTGGGCCTCCGCAAAATTTTTAACAGGTCTCACCTCTTGGGCCTCCACAAAATTTTTAACAGGTCTCACCTCTTGGGCCTCCACATAATTTTATCAAGGTCTCACCTCTTGGGCCTCCACAAAATTTTTAACAGGTCTCACCTCTTGGGCCTCCACAAAATTTTTAACAGGTCTCACCTCTTGGGCCTCCACAAAATTTTTAACAGGTCTCACCTCTTGGGCCTCCACATAATTTTATCAAGGTCTCACCTCTTGGGCCTCCACAAAATTTTATCAAGGTCTCACCTCTTGGGCCTCCACAAAATTTTTAACAGGTCTCACCTCTTGGGCCTCCACAAAATTTTTAACAGGTCTCACCTCTTGGGCCTCCACAAAATTTTTAACAGGTCTCACCTCTTGGGCCTCCACATAATTTTATCAAGGTCTCACCTCTTGGGCCTCCACAAAATTTTATCAAGGTCTCACCTCTTGGGCCTCCACAAAATTTTTAACAGGTCTCACCTCTTTAGCCTCCACACAATTTTTAACAGGTCTCAATTCTTTAGCCTCCACAAAATTTTTAACAGGTCTCACCTCTTGGGCCTCCACAAAATTTTATCAAGGTCTCACCTCTTGGGCCTCCACAAAATTTTATCAAGGTCTCACCTCTTGGGCCTCCACAAAATTTTTAACAGGTCTCACCTCTTTAGCCTCCACACAATTTTTAACAGGTCTAACCTCTTGGGCCTCCACATAATTTTTAAGAGGTCTCACCTCTTGGGCCTCCACAAAATGTTTAAGAGGTCTCAGCTCTTGGGCCTCCACATAATTTTTAAGAGGTCTCACCTCTTGGGCCTCCACATAATTTTTAAGAGGTCTCACCTCTTTAGCCTCCACACAATTTTTAAGACGTCTCACCTCTTGGGCCTCCACATAATTTTTAAGAGGTCTCACCTCTTGGGCCTCCACATAATTTTTAAGAGGTCTCAGCTCTTGGGCCTCCACATCATTTTTAAGAGGTCTCACCTCTTTAGCCTCCACACAATTTTTAAGACGTCTCACCTCTTGGGCCTCCACAAAATTTTCCATGAGCCTCTGGCCAGCCCACGGCCTCTTCCTGCCTTTTGCGGTCCTACGCATCCCTCAACATCCCCACTGCTTTACCTGCTAGACATGACACTGGGCCAGGTCGGGTCACTGACATCTCAAGCGCCAACAATTTGGGCATTTTAAGGCTTCTGCATGTGTTTGAGTTGTTTTTACATTTTAAAGAAGACATGTCTGACCACATCTCACACACACACAATGACAATTAGGGGTGGGGTCTATTTGCTTTCCCCCTTGCCTATGCCATCAGTGGTTGTCATAGGCAATGTGATTTTAAGGGGTGCAGAATTTTATCTTTTTTGTCTAGTATGGCTTGGGGTCCATGGCAATGTAGAGGAAAGAAGGTTTCCTTGTATGGTCTCACTTTACAGAGAGGTTATATTGTCTTTGGAGTGTATTGTTGAGAGGCTGTGATAGTGGCGTAATAGTGCGACTTGGGCGCGTTATATGCACCCAGACATGCTTCCCCTGCTGTCCCAGTTGCATTCCCGCAGTGTTGGCATCCTTTTCTGAGGTTTCAGGGTGGACTTGGTGACCTCCAAGTGGTCGAATTGAGATTTCCAAGTGGCGAGCATTTTTTTCCCATAGACTTTAATGGGATTCGATATTCGGTCGAATAGTCGAATTTCGCGGTCTATTCGAATCGAATTTCGAACTTTCGAATATTTCACTACTCGCTCATCTCTAGTAGCCACTAGAAATATGAACCTGACCTTGTTTGAAAGCTGGTATTCCAACCTTCCAAAGAACCATAGCATTATATCCACTACATCAGAAGATATAGCCATTAGAAGTCAAGTCGGGAGTGAAAGCTGTTTTTACTTTCACTTTCAGCTGGGCACTTGGGGGCTGTTTTCCTGCAGAATAATAGTGTTTTTCCTGGACATGTAATATAGACACACAGTGCACACAGGTATGTCTGGAATGTTTCTGCTTTCTTCTATGGGGTTATATAGAAGTTATATTGGTGAAAAACTGGTAACAGACTCACTTTAAGTATTAAGATTTCCCTTCACTGGAAATATGGGGCCTAGGCCAACCTGGGAAAAACAAGCCTATAGCACTATCCCTCCTCCACCACGCTTTATAGTTGCACAATGCAGACAGACGGGTAATGTTGTCCTGGCATTCGCCAGACCCAGACTTGTCCATCAGACTGGCAGATAGAAAAGTGTGATTTGTCACTCCACAGAACACATTTTCACTATTCCAGAGTTGTGTTTGGTGATGTAAGGCTTGCATATAACTGCATGGTCATAGAAGCCCATGATATGAAGCTCCTGCTACACTTTTTTTTTGTGCTGAGATTAATGTATCAGAGATTTGGAACTCTGCGGTTATTAAAAAAACATGAGCAATGTGGCTTTTATGCACTATTTGCCTAAGCACTCGGTGGCTCCTCTCTAACTTTACATTGTCTTTCACTTTGTGGCTGAGCTACTGTGCTTTCTAAACACTTCCACTTTGCAATAACACGGCTCACAGTTTATCATGAAACATCTATGAGGAAAGACATTTTGCAAACTGACTTGTTGCAATAGTAGCAGCCTTTTACTGTGTCATGCCCTAATTCAGTGATCTTTTTATGCAGAAACCTGGTGGGCACATAGAGAGGAGATTGGGAGTGATTTGGTCCTCTTCCCTGACTCCCAAGGCTGGCTGGCACAGTGGTGAGGGTGTCCACAGGGCAGTAATAATAGTACTGGTCTTCCTGTGGGGCACAGTCTGTGTGGAGCCTCCTGGATGATAGAAAGTGGGGGGCCCTTGATGGTGAGGTGTGGAATTAAAGGCAGGGGACCAGAGTTGAATTGAACAAGGTAACTTAGAGTCTCTACTTGAATAGTAGCTGCACTTCTGAGCAAGATGGAGGCACAAATCTTTCTGAGATGCCTTTTCTTACAAAGCATTTCCTCCCAAGCTTTTAAATCCACTCAAATGCTATGAGGTCTATTAGCCGTAGACGTGTGTTACCCTAACAGGCTAAATGTTGCACTGTCTCTTTTAGCTGCTCAACAATCTTAGGGTTCTTCAGTACAATCTTGATGGTTCCCTGAGCCCCAAATGAGCTGGTTCTGACTGACAGGACTGTAAGTAGCTCCTTCAAAAGCTTTGCAGACTCAGGCTCAGCCCAAGAGTTTACACTCCCCTTCCTTCTGGAAAACAGCATCTTAGAGGCAGGATTAACCCATGATTTTACATACAGCCTATACAGATGGTATCAAATATTAAATATTGCAAAACATTAGGAGCATATCACATAACTTCTCATGGGATATTCATTTTTTCGCCAGTAGCAGTGGTCTAGTGGTCATTTAGTATGAACCAGTCTGTGAAAATGGGACTGAATGATTAAGAGGTGTGCCCCTATTCTTTGGTTCATATAATGTATATTATGAAATTAATCAGCCCAAAATACTGAGCCTAAAAATCACATGATGATTAAAGGTTGAGATTCACTTACATTAAAATGTTCTCCCGTTATGGCAGGCATTTATATTTTATATATTACAACAGTGTTTTAAATTATATTCTAATACCGTGCAGTGTCAGAGAAATAAAGCTGGCTAGATAGTCTTGTGCAGTAATCTGTGCTGCATTCATTGACCTCTTCATTCCCTTTGAGGCTTCTTAGCAGAGGGGGTCAAGGAACATCCAGACTTTTATCCATTTGTGAGTAATTTCTCATATCTCTGTGAGCTTGAATTAAATGTGTATAACCAATAAGAATATATATTTTCTGACAGTTCAGTGATTAGAGATGAGTGAATCTATTCGCTGCTTCGTAGATTCGTATCGAATCATGGAAAGCGAATCCAAATTTCTTTGGATTCGCTTCGTATTATTCGTAAATCTTCGCAAAATTTTACACGCTAACGATACGTACGATACGTATGAAACGTAAGAAACGTACGCATTCTGCATGAGTCGGAACAATGACGATACGCCCACCCAAGAGCGGGAAAGTGAAGATACGCCCCCCTCAGAACTGGAAAAAACAGCCTGGCCCACCGGGATCTAACTGTTTTGCACGTATAGGGAGTGAAGACTCCTCCCTCAGTGCTCCACCCTCCTCTGAAGTCCGAACCAGTTTAGACCAGCGCTGACCTTAGAGCAAGAGGCAAGCATCATGGCTAAAAAACAGCTGCGTTAAAATTACAACAAGCTATATTTTGGAGACGACTTACCTGAACCACCACCCATGCAAGACATCAGGGTGTCACAAGTCTGCCAGTGAAACCCAGCTTCAATGCCTGTGTGTTCCTTACCACCTGCTGAGGTTGCTGTTGCTGTGACTTGTGAGGCGGCTGGAGCGTCTGCTTTGGCTTGTGCGGCTGGAAAATCTGCTTTGGCTCCTGTGGCTGGAACGTCTGCTTTGGCTCGTGTGGCTGGAACGTCTGCTTTGGCTCCTGTGGCTGGAACGTCTGCTTTGGCTCGTGTGGCTAGAACGTCTGCTTTGGCTCGTGCGGCGGAGGCGGCTGAAGCATCCACTTCGCCGCCTAGGAGGAGATCCACCCCTTCCAGAACCCAATTGTTCCACCATCTGTGATGGCCCATGCACAGACCCTCTAGGACTATAAAACCGCAGTGGAGGACTGGGTCATACAGGTACTCGACCACCCTAGGCCGGGAGATCCTTCATTGGAACAGAGAAAGGGAACTGTGATTTGGTTTTCTGTTGGGAGAGGGTCTGGCTTCCTGCAGGATGATGAGGATGGACAGGAATATTTTGTGGGCCGCAGGTCGGTGAAATGGCCATACCTGCCACAACATCGTCATAGCCTGTATGTGGGGGATCAGGTGGAGTATGCCCCCATGGTACCCCTGAAAGGCCCATTTGCGACCTGGGTTACCCTCCTTTCAAAGCCTCTGGTGCCATGTGGATTACACATTACCTGTTTGGATTACAATTTAACCTCACGTGGATTACAATTGAATTTTGGAATATGTGTTTCAGACAGACAGTGTTTTATCATGCCAACTAGGATCCATAAGGAGAGACTTAAACGTATATCTGAGCCTTTTATGCTTGCAAATGTGAAATTGATTGCACTAAAATGTTTGCATATTTATGTCTTTGCTGTATTTTAGCTACACTGTTTTTAATGGTTCAGCACTTTGTGCGTATTCTTTTTCTGGTACTGCATTGTGTCCTATTATGCACTTATTGTACGGTGTTTTTAGTACATTATTCACTTATTGATAGCTAGCAGCAGTGAGCACCTTATTTTTCTAGTTCATATGGACTGCCTCTAAAGATTGTCTGCCGCGGCCTAGCCTCGTGCGTATGACGCAATCGCGCGTCAATAGTACGCTAAGGATTCGTATGCACTTTTGTATGCTAATGCTTAGGTATTGCTTACTTTTAACTACGCTGACTGTACTTACGTAATTTGGGCATGAATGTTCACAAAAAACGTGTATTTTTTTTTACGTAGATTCGACAAATAAGTTTGTTTAAATACAAATCTTGTATATCGGCGAATATAGTGATCTTTCCAGCGCTCCCAAAGTTACAGTTTAGGACTTTTATACCATCAACAGCTCATTTTTGCTATGTCTGGATTTATTTTTTTAATATGCATGGTTGTGAAATCATGATAAATTTTGTTATGTTTGGTCTATTATAATGTTTCCTCCAATAAAAACATTTAAAGTTACAAGATCACTAACATTCAATGAAATCATGGTCCCATGGTTGATGTGGTTCAAACATATAGAGCATGTAATAATTTGTTATGCTTCTCTGATATTTGTCTATGTTAATTTCATGTAGCAGCATAGTCAGCATTTAGCAATAGGAATAAACTACTAACTGCACACACACATTTGCAAATTCCACCTGTGTCAGGTCTGTTCAACCAAGTGAACCATATTTATTGTCCTAAAATAGCATATATGGGTCAAGTACATTGTGTAATGTATAAAATAAACTATACTGTAAAGAAAAGCAAGTAACTGGTAACAATGTTCCATATTCTTGTAGATGCAGGTTTTCTAGGTTCAATCCATGTGCTTTCTTATACATTGATGAACAAAAGGGTAACAATGTTTTGGACTTTTGAATTTCAAGCTCCATATCTCACCATCCACTACAGCTTCCAACGTTAGACTACCATCATTTTATAGACAATCATCTTGGCTATCTCATACGCAAATTGGACTTGCACTATTTAGCATATGATTAGTTATGCAGGTTCTTGTCATATAACTGCATTGTTACTGTTTTGCTCCAAAAATGGTAAATTTTAATTTTTATTATTTTGTAAATCCATCTTTGACTTTCAACACTGCTTGAATTCTTCTGGACATGTTCTCGATTAGATTCAAGCATGGCTTGACCAGCTACCTATTCCCAGGTCTCTTCTACACGTTCCCAATGTTGGCGCATACTGCTTGATTCACTTGGGTGTGAATACAGCATTTTCTTCAACTCTACCCAGAAGTGTTCCATTGGGTTGAGGTCTGGGGACTGTGGGGGCCAATCCAGCACCTCTACTTCATTGTCATTGAACCATTTCTTTACCAATCTCGATGTATGATTCAGGTCGTTGTCGTGCTGGAACACCGTGTCATACTTTTCATACCTATAGTACTCGAGTGTATGAAGTAACTTGCCTCGTAGGATACTCACAAATAGCTCAGCATTGAGACCACTATCAATCCTGGTCAAACATCCAATGCCTTTTGCTGTGAAACAACCACATATCATCAGGCCTCCTCCACCGAACATGACAGTTCCATTAATTTCTTGATCTGTTAGCCCCCTTTTCCCTTGTTTCTTCCAGACCCTTTGGCACCCATCAGAGCTCAGTTTATTGGCTTTCGTCTCAACACTCCAAATCACCCATTCCCAATCTTCTACTGTCCACCATTTGTACTTTTTTACAAACTCGAGCTGACGCGTCTTATGATGATGATGAAGTGGAGCCTTCTTTACCTTTTTTCAGGCCACCATTGAAGACATGAGTAACACATGTCAGACAGTCCTTGCATGGATATCTGTGATCTCACTATTACGAAGCATACAATCTTTTCTGTGGGGGTCCGACTCCCTGCACCCCCATGATAAGCTGTCTGAAGAGGCCGTGGTGGTTCATTGAGCAAAGCAGTTTCGGTCAGTAATGTCACAATCATTGATCTCATGTAGAGATGAGCGAATCTATTCGCCGCTTCGTAGATTCGTATTGAATCTTGGAAATTTTCTTCTCCGAAGCGAATCCGAATTTTGTCGGATTTGCTTCGTATTATTCGTAAACATACGCAAAAATTTGACCGCTAACTATACGTAACATACGTAATAAACGTAAGTAAATTTATGCATTTTGCGTACGGCGGGAAAATGACGTTCCGCCCCCGCAAGAGCGGGAAAGTGTAGATACTCCCCCCTCAGAACTGGAAAAAAACAATAGCACGCTAAGGATTCTTACGCACTTTTGTACGCTCATGCGTACGTGTTCACATAAGTTGCGTACCTTTAACAAGTGTATGTTTGTTATTAGTGCAAATGTTCGCAAAACACCACATAATAACGTATAATTTGTACGCAGCTTCGTCGAACAGATTCATATTCGGCCGAATCTTGTGAAAACTTTGGTGAAGCAAATTTTGGATGATTTGCTCATCTCTAATCTCATGGCATGGGCGTAGCTCAGTCCCATTCAGTTGAATTGGCCTAGGCTGCAATACCAATGTGCAGCCCTTTGCTTCATATGCTGTGAAGAGGCGCAAAGTACACCTGAGCTCTGCAGCCCTTTCAATTAGCTGATTAGTGAGGGTGCCAGAAGATGGAACAACACTAATGATAGATCATCATGTACTCTGTGGAAATCCTGTTAAATATTAACATGTGCACTTCCATTTTCAACTCACTATGCCTTAAAACATAAGTACATGCAACAAATTACTGTTCCAACAACTGAAATGCTGACTACAAAGCAAATTTGGATAAAATGTTCTCCATTTTCCTCAGAAGTGTAGCAGATCATTGAAATCATAGACTCCATAGACAGAAACTCATTGGCAAATGTGTCTCTACCTTGACTAGTGTAAGTTCTCAAAATTTTAGAGACATCAGATAGCATGGTCTGGGCTTGGGGTTTTAAATAGTACAATACACTATTTAAAGCTTTTTTTCCTCAGGCAAGATCAAAGTAACTGTCCCCTTTGTCCACATGACATATAAGTCTTATCTTTCATTTATAATACAATACATGCCATATGTCAAGCTTTTCCTTATCAATTCATGAGCAATTTACTCCTACACACATTCCTATTAAATGTTAAGTACAAGTTATGGGATAAGACTATGGAAATTAATTGTAGTGAGTCACAGAAGGAAACCACCAGAAATATGACTCAAAGGTCAAAAGTGTGGTATGACCCTTACTCAGTATTAAGTCCATAATTGTGTTTAATTAGTCATAGGTCTCAGAAAATCGATTGTACACAAGCTATAACATGGCTATGGGTGGAGTTTGATTATTTTAGTTCCTCAACTGCTCACAGTAATTTTTGAAAGTGTGTTTACCGAAATTGAAAATGGAAAAGTAGGCATAAGTCACACAGTTTAGATTGCCCTAGAATTTGATGGACCCCCAAAGGTAATACACATCAGTGTTGGTGGTGTTTCTTCTATAAGTCAAATTATACCAAAATCTTCTTATTCAGAATTTGGAAAGTGACTGTAGACATTGTAGCAGATGGAGGTCAATCAAATCTCAGAAGATCTAAAGCCCTAGTGATAAGATTTTGGACAACCATCTGATGTCTAGTAGGCCTGGCTGAACAATATGTGCTAGACAGGGGGGTGTCAGGTGGTGATAACTGTCAACCAGGTTCACCTCTACTAAATCCTATCCTAAGGTCAGTTGCATGGCAGTTTTTGATGTTGCACAGAAAGATGTAGACTATCACCCTAGGCAATTTGAATCTACACCAATTAAATTGAGCTGCAAGAGTCAGGTTACAATATAATATTGTATACATATGTGGATGAAACAGTGTTAGTTATCATTATTAGATGTTCTATTATACTAGGCCTATTGTTTTTGACCTTATGAGGCCACTAATGACCAAGCTGACATTGCAAAACCTGGGACTTATGACAATTGTTTTCCAAGTATTACAATTTTTTATTATAACAGCCCATGGATTACTGAATAATGACAAATGAAATTCTCAACCTAAAAAATGGATGAGAAATACCAAAATAATGTTCTTTTGTTTTTCAGTGAATTTACTGGATTCCCGATCTGTCATGGGTGACCTAGGATGGATTGCATACCCAAAAAATGGGGTAAGGCATTTTAAAATGCAAGAATGTAACTATGCCCTCATAAAAAGACAATTGAAAAATATCTGTATTTAATACTGTAGGTCAATTTGTATTGGTTGTGGTGTGATGTTTTTTCTTTCACTTTTTCCGTGCTCTGAGACAAATTACTGGTTTGTGTCCCTTGTTGGAAAAATCAGCTTATGCTGCATTTGTTCCATGAAGGAATTTACTTCTTGCTGTGAGACAGAAAACAGTATTAGACAAACTGAACACATTATATTTATTTCTTTTTTAGAAAATGTGACTGTTGTGTAGGCTGACAGTTGATGTTAGTTATAATATTATCCTTAAAATAACAGTGAAACACCCTTTATCTATGGTGTTTTATTTAGATGTAGAGATGTATAGCAAGGGTCTCAGGGGGGTCCATGTAGCCTGTGATGCCATATTCTACAGGGAACATGATGGTATGTCACCGTGAACATTGTGTCTGTTCTATATTGTCTTTTAATGCTAAATGTTCGTTTTGGCATGCATTGATCTGAAGGAAGATAGTTACTATACTGGAGATTGATTTAAATATGTCTCAGATGTTTGAGCATCTCACCTGCCTCCATAAAATACATGGACAATGTTTTTTTTATTATAAGTAATTAGAGTGGTTGCAGTGACTCAGTGGTTCACTGCTAAATGGGTTAAATTGAATTTTATGCAATTTTATCCCAAATGGTTACATTTTCCAGCCTACTAGATACAATTGCTGGATGGTGGTTGGTCTTGCCCCTTTAGCTAGGAGCTGTAGATGTGCAGCATGCAATTGGTGGCCGGTGTGAGCAGCTAGTGTGTTTAGCTGATGTCTTTGAAGAGAAGCAGCAACAGCAGCAGGGATATACCAGCCCTGAGAGTTGAGAGCAGACAGAAAGTGACTGTAGTAAGTGCCATCTTCTGAGGAAAATAAGAACTGGACCTACCTGAAGGCTGAGCAGCCATGTCAAGGAACAATCTATGGACAAAGAGTCAGGGAAGGTAATACATGTCTTTTGGCTGTGGACTTCATTGTATTTGGTTGGAATTAAAAGCTTCAGGTACCCCTAACATACTAAAAAAACAGTTTGCCCATCTGTTAAAGATGGATTGCACCCTGCGGCTGGATACTTTAGACATACTGATTGAGTTGGAGAATATAGAGTGAGAGATAAATTGCACCCCTTGGCCAAACAGGGAAGTTTGCCTAGATTAAATGGAAAGAGGCTGAACAGAACCACCATATTACCCATTCCTCCTCATACACAGCCTTGGGAAATCTGTCTAAGCTACCTATAAAAAATGTGCCTACTTTTGCAAGTGCCTGAGTGTACCATCTCCAGAGTTGATCCAGTAATGTACAGTTGACTTGTTTTTCCCCTAAAATCAGCATTATCATTGTACTGTATCATCATCCATACTGCCACAGTATTACATTGCCTTGCACTCCAATGGACCCCTGTCTTGCACCCCAAAACCCACTAACACCAAGGGTATCACGCCTCTAGGGGAAGAATGGTTGTTTCCCTTAAACTACTGCACAGCCCAGGGAACTTCAGAATGAGGGTCACCATCGTGAGTACTACTATCACCATCGTTGCCAGTACCGCCACTCTTATACTGTCCTCTCCTCTCCCGAGATTGCTGCACAGTCAGTTGTTTGATTAAAGAAATTTTCAAGTCAAGAAATCCACTAAAACAAAAAAAATAAGCCTCTTTGTTTTCAAGGTTGCAGCAATGATATGACTGACTGCACTGTAGCCAGTGAATGTGCACAGTTGTTACATTCAGTAGTTCAGCGACACAAGGCCTGCAGGGATGATGTACCAGACTACACCAGGTGACCCCTAAGGCCAGTGATTGGCTGCAGCTGTTGGAAACAAAGACCATCAGGACTACTGGAACTTAACATGTTTTTCATTTGGAAGTTTGAGGGAGCAGTTACATTTTCAAATGAATGATAAGAATGTTAGGTAACTTGGTACCTTAGAGCAGTTCTTCGCCTACACATATTTGTAGAAAAAATATGATCTTCCTCTTTTATGCGTTCAGAAGTGTGAATTTAGATATAACTCTTTCATCTAATCTCATATACTCTTATATTTTCTTGTGAACATGCCACCTAGCAGTTTACAGTCAGAGGTAGATTATAATGAAGGCAATCTGGGCTACTGCCCAAGGATTCTGGGGACCCATAAGAACATGTCCTCATTAAAATTCATTCGGTGCTGCTCGGTGTGCTCAGTATCCCTCTGCAAAACATTGGAGAATGCTCTTACCATCTACTGTCCTGTTAGAGCTACAGCAGATACAGCCTGTACAGGCACTGGACTGCTTTGCAGCAGTTAATAGGCTTGCTCTGTTGTGGGGTGAGCTGAGCAGTATCAGTACCTGTGCAAGCTGTAATTAATTGTAATCACATTCCCCTGCCTTATCTCCACTGAACCTACCTGGTGCTGCCAACTGACGGATGTGACAGATAACTTTTTATGTGGGTTCTCCATAAGCAAGCTGAGGTCCAGGTGTGCTGAGATGGTGCACTCTACTCCTTTCAAAGGGAGAGCTGGATAATGTGTTTATGGCTCCCTCTCATTTAGATCACCACATTTTCAAGGTACTGTAGGTAGTGTGCCTGGGTTCATGTCACGGACATTCCTGCGACAGGTATCAGGAGGTCTGTCAGATTGGCAACCCGTGGGTTAAACTGACAGGTTCTCCTTTGGTTGTTTTGTTGCTGGCATTCACCACACCCTCCCCCTTCAGGTGTAGGTGTTTTATCAATTATCTTTGTCTATTTAGTGTTGCTTCTGCCACCATGCTGTGCGGTTTATACTTTCTGTGGTGTCTGTGGTCTGCTGGTGTGTGTTTCTCTGTGGAGATTCCTTTGCTGCTATTATCTTCAGGAAAGTTAAGTGTCTTCTTTCCCTTTCGTTTATTTGTGTATATCTTCCCTGTGTTTTGGTGTTTGGGCCTGAGGGGAGACTACTGTTTGTCCAGGTTGGTGGAGGAACAGTTTATCTCATTCCAGTCACTGGCTTCAGGGTCCATCAGGGACAGTTAGGGTCCCAGGTATACAGCGTATGAACTCGCCTACATTTTAGGCCTGTTCATACTGTTAGTAAGCCAGGACTGGAGTCAGGGTTTCAATAGGAGGTGACCATCTGCCTTCACTAGTTCCAGGCCTAATCCCATTTCCTTTCCCCCCTCTTCCCCCTGCGCTTGGTGTGGAATATTCCCCCCACACCAGAGCGTGACAGTTCATGTGGCCTCTCAACCATGTTTAATGTCCCCTTCCTTGTGCCTTCATGTCTGAGAGTAATACTGCCCCTGTGTATCAAGGGTATATTCACATGACACTACACATTGTGAACGGACGTACATAAGGCTCGAGTGCCTGACGAGGCGCTAGTCTGCTTATGGGTGAGTATCTAGGACTACGTGACCATAACTTTTTACCTTGGGGGTCAGACAATCCCTTTAACCCCTTCATGACATAGCCATTTTTCACCTTAAAGGGGTTCTCCAGGAATTAAAAAAATGAAAATATTTTATTATTTTATAATGAATGTATTCACAAATAACTTTCATTACTTATATTGGCTCATTTTGTCTAGGGAGCAATCATTAGGAGAAATAAAATGGCCGCCGTCCTATCAGTACACACAGAACCTGTCCTAATCACAGAGATTACCTCATAAAACCGAGCTAAAGAGCTGCCTGATCCTCCTCTCTGCTCTGCTTGTCAGGGGTTATGATCCTGAATACAGGTGAATCTCTGGGAATGGAGAAGATCAGGATACATAGGAGGGGGGTGAGGTGGGGCTAATGAGCAGCAGCACTTGTATGCAGTCCCATTACCACAGTCTGTCCTGTCTGTCCTCTCTGTACTTCATGTCTCTTCATAAACTAAATTCCCCAGAGATTCAGCTAAAGTTAATATCATCTGTATTCAGGATCCTAATCCCTGTCAAACAGAGAGGAAGAGGAGGATGAGGCAGCTCTTTACCTCAGTGTTGTGAAGTAACTTGTCCTCCTGTGTGATTAGGACAGGTTTTGTGTGTACTAATAGGACAGCGGCCATTTTGTTTCCCTGATCATTGCTCCCCAGACAAAACAAGCCATTATAAGTAATGAAAGGTATTTGGGAATATATTTATAATAAAGTAATATTTAAGTATTTTCATTTTCTTAATTCCCGGAGAACCCCTTTAAGGACCAGGCCAAATTTTGGAAATCTGTCATGTGTCACTTTATGTGGTAATAGCTTTGGAACACTTTTACTTATCCAAGCCATTCTGAGATTGTTTTCTCGTGACATATTGTACTTCATGACAGTGGTAAATTTGAGACAATATAAATCACCTTTATTTATAAAAAAAATACTAAATTTACAGAAAATTTAGAAAAATTTGTAATTTTCAAATTTTGAATTTCTATGCTTTTAAGGCAGATAGTGATTCTTCACAAAATAGTTATTACTTTACATTTCCCATATGTCTACTTTATGTTGCCATCATTTTGTAGATGTAATTTTATTTTTTGGGGACATTAGAAGGCTTAGAATTTTAGAAGCAATTCTTAACATTTTTAAGAAATTTTCCAAGACCATTTTTTAAGGACCAGTTCAGTTCTGAAGTCACTTTGTGGGGCTTACATAATAGAAACCACCATAAATCACCCCGTTTTAGAAACTACACCCCTCAAGGTTTTCAAAACTGATTTTACAAACTTTGTTAACCCTTTATGTATTCCACAAGAATTAAAGGAAAATGGAGTTGACATTTCTAAATTACACTTTTTTGGCAGATTTTCAATTTTAATCCATTTTTCCTGTAACACATCAAGGGTTAATAGCCAGAAAAAAATATCAAAAACTATTACCCTGATTCTGCGATTTACAGAAACACCCCACATATGGTCTTAAACTACTATATGGGCACACAGCAGGGCGCAGAAGAAAAGATCTGGTTTTTAGACACCATGTCCCATCTGAAGCCCCCCTGATGCACCCCTACAGTAGAAACAACCAAAACGTGCCCGAATTTTGGAAACTAAGGGATAAGGTGACAGTATTATTGATACTATTTTGGGTTACATATGATTTTTGATCACTTTATATTACACTTTTTGTTAGGCAAGGTAACCAAAAATGGTTGTTCTGGCACAGTTTTTATGTTTTGTTTTTTACAGTGTTCATCTGACAGGTTAGATCATGTGCTATTTTTATAGAGCAGATTATTACGGATGCGATGATATCAAATATGTCTACTTTCTTTGTTTGTTTATTTCAGTTTTACATAATAAAGCATTTTTGAAAAAAATTATGTTTTTGTGTCTCCATTTTCTGAATGCCATATATTTTTTTATTTTTCTGCCGATCATCTTGTGAGGGGCTTATTTTTTGCAGGAAGAGTTCACATTTATATTGGTACCATTTTTGGGTACATATGATTTTTTGATCAATCATTATTACACTTTTTGGGGCAAGGTGACCCAAAAATTGGTAATTTTGGCACAGTTTGCGTTCACCTGAGGGGTTAGACTTTTGTAGAGCAGGTTGCTACGGATGCGGTGATACCTAACATGTATACTTATTTTTATTTATTTAAGTTTTACACAATAAAATCATTTTTGAAGAAAAAACATAATCATGTTTTAGTGTCTCCGTAGTCTGAGAGCTGTAGTTTTTTTAAATTTTTTTAGTCATTATCTCAGGTAGGAGCTCATTTTTGAGGTGACGGTTAGATTGATACTATTTTGGGGGGCATACACTCTTTTGATGGCTTGGATGGCTTGCCAATTACAAATGTGCGTATATGGGAAATTGTTAGATTTTTTTCTTTAACTTTTTTAACTTTTTAATTTTTTTACACTTTTTTTTACACTTTTTTGACTCAGACCCACTTGGTTCTTCAAGATCCAGTGGGTCTGATGTCTCTATAATACACTTCAGTACACTGTATAGTGTACTGAAGTGTATTTTCATTCATAGTAAGCCTGATCAAGCTTTTAGCAGAAACTTGATCAGGCTTAGCTATACCATGGCAAGCCGGATGCCTGTGAAAGCGTCCGGTTGCCATGGTAACCATTGGGACGCTGCCACAGCAGAGCAGCGGTTCGATGGGGGAGGGAGCTCCCTCCCTCTGTGAACCCCTCAAGTATCGGGTTGCTGCCATGGCATAGCAGCGACCCGATGGGAGAAGGAGCTCCCTCCCTCCCTGTTAACCCCTTCCATACAGCGGTCCCAAAGAACCGCAGCATGGGAGGGGTTAAACGGTTGTCATCGGTGCCAGCACCAATGTCGGCCGTTACAGCAGAGTGTCAGCTGAATGTTACAGTTGACACTGTGCTTGTAGCGCTATACCGCTCGCCCATCCTGATTTCCACTGGGGAGGGGGGGCTACTGCCGGCCATCCTGAAACGGTCGGGGTGAGGGGGATCTATTTTAAATCAACAACGGGGGACGGGGGCAGGGGGGTTGCCAGGGGATGTTCTGGGTGGCTAATATAACATTTTTAGGAAGGATCTGATCCCCACAGTCTCGGTCTTTCAGAGGGCATTAGGATCCTCTGATTGGCTAGTATGTACAGACTAGCCAATCAAAGCGGTCGCTGGCCTGGGACCAATAGCCTGGCATAACGATTGCTCATCCCTATACTAAGGACGAGATGGATGTAATAACAGCAGTCTCCTCTGCTAATAAGCAGACAATTGCTTGGAAGGAAAGCTTCCCTCCCTACAATCACCAGTTAAATTGTGCTGAATAATACAGCCTTATGTCTACATGTCCATATCATCACATATTCATATATATATACAAAAAAAAATCTCTGTGATCTAGATGCAGATAAACATCTGAGTGACAGAGATGAGAAATGTCCTGATTATCTGCTGTGGTGATTAGATAAGATACCACTCATATCCTTATTCCTTTCATAGAAAAAAAAACTCCCTGAAATGTGACAATCAGAGCTCACATATCCTCTCTGATTAGTAAAGAAGGGGCAATAACATGAAGAAAAGTCCCTGTATCACTAGATATTAAATAGATATGAGGTCGCTCAATCAATCAATAGATATGAGATGGATCAATGGTTATTAGATAAATTGAAGATGGATGTGAGCTATATATATATATATATATATATATATATATATAGAGAGAGAGAGAGAGAGAGAGAGAGAGAGATAATAGATAGATAAATAGATAGATTAATAGATACATCGATCAATAGATGTGAGATGGATAAAGAAGTTATTAGATCTATACATGCGAGCTATGTAGATATAGATAGATAAATGATCGATAGATGTATAGGTAGATAATAGATCAATAGATTGATAGATAGATGATAGATAGATAGATAGATAGATAGATAGATAGATAGATAGATAGATAGGACAAAAATGAGTGTCTGGAGGAATGCACCCCATATATATGGATGGATGGATGGATGGATGGATGGATAGATAATAGATAGATACTGTAGATAGATAGATAGATAGATAGATAGATAGATAGATAGATAGATAGATAGATATGATAATATTGGCTGTTGTGTGGTACAATCTTTAATTAAGTCATCTGGAATAATGGAGCTATCAAGCCGTTTTCCTCTTTCTGAGTCCGTATGAGGCTACAGAGGGTGCGTAGCGTTACACCCATGTGTATAGACTGATTTAATCATTCTACAGCGTGATCCCACCCTTATGACCCATTTACTGTGCTTCTCATGCTGCTTTTATTTTCCACTATTTACGTGGTGTAGCGTAGCATTGCTTTCTTTAGGAAAATACACATCTGCGTACTGTAGACAGTCAGATTCTTTTGAAGCATTCTGGGAGTTTTCTGCACAGTATGGAAGATAACCCTCTTTAGTCCGCTGAGAATATTGAGTATGTGGTCTGGCTGGCTGCACAACATGTTCCGTTTCTGTCTCTACTCAAACGGCATTATAAGTATTCCTTTCAACAGCGGTGCACTGGGACGTCTAATGCTGTCAGGGCCATATCTAACTGGATAAATTAAGCTACATGATTTCAAAAGATAAAAGATTATGGGGAATGCTGAATGCTGTGTTATTGGCATAATGTCAACAAGAAGAGATCAGTATAAAATGAGAGGCTGAACAAATGGCTGGGAGATGACCCATATAATCTTTACTGCATTACGTTATCTGATTCACTTCTTTTGTATCCGTTTGATGAAATAGATACCATAAATGTTCAACAGACATACATGGATGGACATGATTGCAGTGACAGCTATCATAAGGAAATCTGCTAGAGACCATTCTTCTTTCATCTGTAAATGACCCTTTGTTGAAATCACGTTTTTATGTTAAACATATTTTTTTAGAATTTTTCACTTTGTCACTATCCAGGCTTGGACTAGCCTACCAGGGTACCAGAGGATCCTCCAGTGGACCTAGACTCTGATATCATAACGGGCCCCAAAGATATAGGAGAAAAAAATCCATTTAGTCACTTGCCAGTAGGGTCTATTTCTTTGCTTCAAAACCTGTTAAACTTTATTGATCATATAGGGGTTGGGCCTTAAGAATAATTTCCTCTGGTGCACTCCACGAACCCCAGTCTGACATTGTCACTATCAAAAATGTATATAATTCTGCAATTTAAAAAATGAAACACCAAATATTATTTTAAAAAAGTATGTTTATCATAAAAACTTGATTTAAAGAAACTCTATCAGCATGATCAACCTTATTAAACCAGACATACTTCCAGCTCATCATGCTGATTAAAACAATACCTCTCTTTTGTCTATATGCTAAAAATCTGCAGAGATTTGCATTTTTATTTATATGCAAATGAGCAAATTGGAGCACCTGGGGAAGGGAAGAATCCTTTGAGGACCACATTCTAAAACTCCCTGTGCTCTGCACCCTCCTCCCTGCCCTTGATTGACAGGGCTGGACACTAGCATAGCTTACCACTAAGTTACTGTACATATTATTACATAAAGAAGGATCAGGTTTTTTTTCACGCTCAGAAAGCTAAGACATATTACTGGTTTCAATATTATTATATATTGTACCCATGAATAAAGCAGTAATATGTATATTAGCTTTCTATGGATATCTCAATGTGGTAAGGCTACAGTAAGTAGTTTATATGATATGTACATGCTTGAAAATAGCTCTGCACTCAGTATGCTGATGTATAGCCCTGTCAATCAAGGAGTTGGGATTATGCAGAGCACAGTGGGTGTCTCAAAGCAGTGCCCCAAGAATTCATCCCGACCCACTAGTGCTCCAACTTGCTCATTTGCATATGAATAAATGCAGATATCTCTCCAGCTGTTTAGCATACAGGCAAATGATATGCATCTTTTTAATCAGCATGATGAGACCTACCAGGCAGTATACCTAGTTTAACATGGTTGACCGTGCAGACAGAGCTTCTTTAAATAAAACCATAGGTCATTTTCTGATGACACATTCCCTTCAACCATTTTAGGATCAGCAGTGGATCGCTGATATATCATCTATGCATCCATTTTAGACAATAGACAAACCTTTCTAGGGTTTATGTCTTAAGGCGAGTTTACACTCTCCGATCTAACGGACGATTCCTTCCCGACAGATGGCTGCTTGTTCAGTGAAAGAGATGCTGCATTTACATGCCGCGATCACCTTCACAGTATGAGGACGATTGTCCCCATACAGCTGCACTGTTTCTGGGCAGCAAGATCTGCTGTCCAGAAATGATGATTGTTGGTGCCTGCATGAATGAAAGGATCACTCAATGAATGAGTGTTGTGCTTGTTCATCGCGTGATTGGCGACACATTTAGACGGCAGATTGTTCAGAACAAGCGTTCGCAGAAATGTTCTTTCCTGATAATCAGCCCAATATTCAGGCAGTGTAAATTCACCTTTAGTCGCTGTTTATTTAATGTTTAGTCTTCTGTTTGCATTATCTTATCTGGTATGTCTCTTCAGAGGTTAAAAATGTGTACAATCTAGATTAGTCAGCATGCTTCATGAGCACATTAGTCTTTCTATGCTGGCCTCAGTGTATCTAGCAATTGAGGAGAGTTGGCATAACCACTCAGCCAGTGCATTGTGGGCTTTATGGAGCAGGAACCCCTGGGATCGAGAAAGAAATATGGCATCATCAAGTCATGTCACATTGCTGTCTTGGTAATTGGCATATCCAGGGCACCCATGGTAAAAATGTGCCATATGTAAACTCATAGAGTTTACAGTACTTTTTTTTTGTATTGCATCCTGCATATAGAGTATCTTGTCTCAATTGTTTGTGTAAATAAAATACTGGTTATTGTCCAATGCAATGGCACCCCCTGTTAGTGCAAAAATATAGTATGATTCTAACTAGGTGAACACCTTAAAAGGGTTCTCCAAGAATTGTTAAAGTTTGGCAGGACATAAGAGACTCTGTAAAATAAAAAAACACAAAAAAACCCATAACATTTCAAATGTCCCTATGGTCCCGACAGCTTTGATGCCAGCTGGGCGTTTAAAGATGACATTGTGTTCATTGCTTCAATGGTCACTGTAACCAATCACAGGCCTCAGTGGTAACAGGTATATAACCGACAAGTGACGGCTAAGGCTATTCATGGGCTTCAGCAGTCACAGGAGTGATCAATAGCATGCAACTGTGGCAAACCCAGCAGGGATCAGAGGGTACTAGAGACCATAGAGAAGCCACGGGACTGGAGTCACATTTCAAAGATTCAAATTTTATTTTTACAGTTTTATAAAGACTCCTTCACCAAATGTTCAAACTGTCACGAACGTTCCTACATCAGGTTGCAGGCGTTCGGCTAGATTTTTTAAAAGTGACATAATTTGACATGTTTTCCTCTTGGTTTGGTTGCTGTTTACCACACCCCTTCCTCTCAGCTGTTGTGGGTGTGGTGATTATCTTTCCCCTATTTATCCCTTCCTCTCCCAGTATTCCTTGCGGTTTATACTTTCTGCTTACTTAGTTGTGTGTGGTGTTGTTCTCTGCTGAGATACGGTTGCTGCAATATCTGCATTAAGATAAGTGTCATTTTCCCTATTGTGTTTATCCTACTTTTCCCTGTTGTGGTTTTGCCTTCTGGAATCTCCTGTTTGTCCGTCCTCTTGGAGGAACGGGTTGACTCTTTCCTCTGTCACTAGTAGCAGGGTTCTCTAGGGTCAGGTGTTATTAGGTTCCTGTGTATGAACTCTCCTACCACTAAGGCCTGTTCATACTGGTAGTCAGTCAGGGCCTAGTTTCAGGGATTCCTGCAGGAGGTGACCGTTTCCCTTGTTTGGTGTTTTCCCTTCCCTCTTATGCTTGGTGTGGCTATTCCCTCTACAACACAGCGTGACACAAACTCCTCCAGATATTGGAGAACTTCTTTAAAAGGTTATTTTTTAATTTAGCAAGACATATGTAAATTGTGGCAGCTAACAAGTACTAAGCTAGTGGCATCACTACCACCTACTAAAACGCCTTCATTTTTTCCCCAGAAGGCTCATGTAATCAGCTGAGAGGCACCGTTTTTTTAAAGTAGTTAATTGATAAGTGCTGCAGCCTCTTTGTTCTTTACAGTGCTTCATACACTTACCATACATTTGGTAGCTGATGTGCTTATTACAGCTTTGTCCCACTCACGTAAATTTGATAGCATCGGAATATCCAGGACAACCACTACACCAATAAATATATGGTGTGGACAGAAGAAAATCTAGCATCCGTAAAACACTGAAGACCTTTATTGCTTCATCTTAAAAAACCGAAACAACAAGACAGACAAAGCACCTGTGCGTATTACGGATCTAAACCAAATGATCCTTACTCATAGCAAAGTAAAAGCAATTTTTTCATAACAGTAAATTTAGTAAGTGTATGGGGCACTCTATATAATGAAGAGAATGCAGTGCTCGGTGAAGTACCACAGCCCTTTCAAACAGCGATTGGTGGGGCTGATACTGATGGCCTATCCTAATGATAGGTCATCAGAATTTGATTCTGGGAAAACCCCTTTAAATTGTAACATGTCCATTTTGAGTCTTAGCAACACTCCTCTGTCTTCTCTTTACATAACACAGTCAGTGTTAGCAAGTCTCCATAGTTCTGTAAACAGAAGACAGAGGAGCATTGCTAAGACTCAAAATGTGCCACTTTAGAGCTATTTTTCTAATAGAAATGTGAGACCTACAGGTCCTCTGTTTTCAGGGTCGGTCCTATGGATAGGGGAAAACGTAAAAGTTTGTCACAACTCCATTAACAAATGAAACATATAGTATAATGACATACAGTTATTATACTGACACATACAAATTCTATAATAATAATACGTACATATACTGTATCACAAACACATGTTTCAATAGTTTTTGGATTCATCATGCTTTGAAGAGGCATTTGATGCACATATGTGGTCTAAGCCTACTAGAAATGGCAAATGCAATAGTTATCTCGTGACGCTACACTGTAATCTTTATTACGTTAGACCGGGCTACATCTGTAGCTCTTTATAAAATGCATGGAAAACACAGTATTGTATAAAAAAAGGATGCAAGAGTCAAGTAGCGGCTGCTGTCCAGTGACTGAAAAGTAATTGTACAATTCTCTGCGGTCTGCACTGTGCTATGATATATTTTGAAGTGTGTGTGTTCAAGTTGCTTATTCCCTTCTGTGAGAAAAATGGCAGTGCTGGATAAGTGTCCTTTGATGAAAGATTTCTCAAGTGTTTTCTGTCAAAACGACTGGCAACAAATGGACTCTGTACGGAATGTGAGATTTGTTTTATGTGTCTTGAACGTGCATGAAAATCTTTAGAGCATACATATAAATACGATCCTAAAAGAATAGCATCAGGTTGTCCCTACAGAAATTTCTGTCAATTTGCAGAAATGAGACACAAGTCTGATTGCAGACGAACCTGGAAAGGTGTAGACAAAAAATAACGCACATGACGCACAAGCTGTTCCCTTTTATCTACTATTTACTTGCGTGCACTGCATATTTTTTAAAGGGTACGGTCTGCAGTATACAGTACATTACGTAGCAATTGGATGAATACCAGGGTTGCCAACTGGAATGTTTCTTTTTTCTGGACAACTTATCCAAAAATCACGGACACTCAAATTTTTATTTTGTGGACAAATTGGAAAACCATAATGAATGCAAAATATTCAAAGTAATACATGTCTATAGCAGAATATACTGATAAGAACTCAATACCAGCATTTACTGTGAGCTGTAAAATCATAATTACCACCAAAATAATATATTCAAGAACCACCAGCCCAAAAAAATCACAGACATATCTAGTTTTTTTTCACAGACACAGGAAAAAAAGTTGTCTATTTTTATGGACTGTCCAGAAATATCTGGACAGTTGGCAACCCTGATGAATACCCATTAGAACTGCCCCCCTAGTCTTCCTCATTAAAATCACCATAATGGGACAGAGAACTTATTTAGCTGTCAGACATTTTTGGTAACATAGATCTCCTGGGGAATAAATTCATACACATGATTAGGTCACTGGAAAATCCCACCAAAGATTGGCGGGATGGGTTGAAATGATGTATAGGACCAGATTTTTGTCCCACCAGGTAACACCCCTTTGAGGTTGAGTTCTCATGTAGTTTTATTGGAATCCCTAAATAAACATTTATTTTTTGCAAAATACGGGGTCTTTTTATACTTTTTTTTTGTAGCATACCTTACCCCTGGAGCCATTTCTTTGTATTCCATGTAAGAAGTCCTACAAAGATTTCCTAGAACTATGTTCTACATTGCTTTTCCAAGTGTGACAAAAATGTATAACAAGCTGCTGCCATGGAGGTCAGCTAATTAAATGGGTGCTCGGTGGCATAATATTGATGAGCTATCCAAAGATATTAGATCGGCGAGTTCAGGATCCTGATACCTGCACTAATCAGCTGTTTGAGGGGGCCATGGCTCTTCCTTTTCAAAAGTTATCTGAAATCTGTCACCTTTGTAACGGCTGTGCTGTGTAACTACAGAGATTGCCCCATTCACAAGGATGGAGCAGTTGTAATTACACTGTGCTGCCGCTAGCTAGGAGAAGAGGTAGAGCATCGCTCAAACAAGAGCTGTGACCCCTTCAATGAGCTTATCAGCTGGGAGCCTGACCCCTGCCGATCTAAAATTGATGACCTATCTCCAGGATCAATATTACACCACTGCACAATGACTTTCATTTTTGCTGTCTATGTGTGTTTGTCCTTTTGTGCACTCCCATTGGACCCATGCCCTGCTTGACATTGGTTTGTTTACTTGCTCATGGCTAAAGACTATTCTGCTGATTTAGGAAAAATGTAAATGATATTGCTTCGTTGAATCACATTGAGCAAAACTCATAACTGTTTATAGGTTGACACACTTTTTTGCCTTTTACATTATTGATTGATATTGACCTTTGGGAAGTGTATCTTATGCATTATTGTCATACTGCTTCACCAGTGTTGTATGAATGCTTGAATAGCATATTTCCCCAATCTAAACCATACTGCACTTGATAAAAAAAACACATTTATAATGTTACCTCTAAATATATTTGAAGTTGTATGTGTGTATTTTTATTGCTATAATCTTCATGCAAGTTAATGGACTCTTTATATTATATTGTGAACACAGTAAGGCATTTTTTAATAATCCTGGGTAAATGTAAGCAGTCAGAAAATTGGCAGATATATCCCAGTGGCTGATGCTGGATGATATTAAATTTATTTAGTCTTCAGAAGAGCCGTCTAAGGTGGGGCACGATTACCCTGTACAAATATATAAATGGGCCATACAAAAAATATAGTGAAAAACAGTTCCATGTAAAATTCCCTCAAAAGACAAAGGGGGCACTGCCTCCGACTGGAGAAAATAAAGTTCAGTCTCCAGAAGCGTCAAAACTTCTTTACTATAAGAAGTGTGAATCTGTGGAATAGACTTCCTCAGGACGCGGTCACAGCAGGAACAGTGTATGGTTTTAAGAAAGAATTAGATGAATTCCGAACATTAAGTAATAATAATGATTTGTCAGATTTTAGCCTTACCATTTATGTATTTTGGATCTGAAATCTAGATGACTTTACCAAGATAATATGCTAATGAATAGCCACTGCCTATTAATTAGGAATGGTAAGTCAAATCTACAGAGCTCAGAATGTGGTGGCCTCAGTCCTGATCATATCCTCCATATACTTTTAATGTAACCCCTTTAATGAGGAAGGATTAAATATTTGGTGGATCCTTATTATGGTGTTAGTGAGTCTTCTCTGGTGGAACTGGTCCACTTTAGTTTTTTTTTACAATGGGTAATACTCAATAGAACATTTATAATAAAGTTCTCTTCCTACATACTAATGGCCAGTTAAATGACCATAAGCATAAGTGGAATCCATAATATTGCCATGTACAGTGGGGAAAAAAAGTATTTAGTCAGTCACCAATTGTGCAAGTTCTCCCGCTTAAAAAGATGAAAGAGGGCTGTAATTGACATCATAGGTAGACCTCAACTATGAGAGACAAAATAAGAAAACAAGTCCAGAAAATCACATTGTCTGATTTTTAAAGAATTTATTTGCAAATTATGGTGGAAAATAAGTATTTTGTCAATAACAAAATTTCATCTCAATACTTTGTTATATATCCTTTGTTGGCAATGACAGAGGTCAAACGTTTTCTGTAAGTTTTCACAAGGTTGGCACACACTGTTGCTGGTATGTTGGCCCATTCCTCCATGCAGATCTCCTCTAGAGCAGTGATGTTTTGGGGCTGTCGCTGGGCAACACAGACTTTCATTTCCCTCTAAAGGTTTTCTATGGGGTTGAGATCTGGAGACTTGCTAGGCCACCTTGAAATGCTTCTCACGAAGCCACTCCTTCATTGCCCTGGCAGTGTGCTTGGGATCATTGTCATGCTGAAAGACCCAGTCACGTTTCATCTTCAATGCCCTTGCTGATGGAAGGAAGTTTGCACTCAAAATCTCACAATACATGGCCCCATTCATTCTTTCATGTACACGGATCAGTCATCCTGGTCCCTTTGCAGAGAAACAGCCCCAAAGCATGATGTTGCCACCCCCATGCTTCACAGTAGGTATGGTGTACTTTGGATGCAACTCAGCATTCACTCTCCTCCAAACACGACGAGTTGTGTTTCTACCAAACAGTTCTACTTTGGTTTCATCTGACCATATGACATTCTCCCAATACTCTTCTGGAACATCCAAATGCTCTCTAGCAAACTTCAGACGGGCTCGGATATGTACTGGCTTAAGCAGGGGGACACGTCTGGCACTGCAGGATCTGAGTCCCTGGCGGCTTAGTGGGCTATTGACTGTAGCCTTTGTTATGTTGGTCCCAGCTTTCTTCAGGTCATTCACTAGGCCCCCCCTCATGTGGTTCTGGGATTTTTGCTCACAGTTCTTGTGATCATTTTGACCCCACGGGGTTAGACCCTGATCAAGGGAGATTATCAGTGGTCTTGTATGTCTTACATTTTCTAATTATTGCTCCCACAGTTGATTTCGTCACAGTCTACCCAGCCTGGTGCAGGTCTACAATTTTGTTTCTGGTGTCCTTCGACAGATCTTTGGTCTTCACCATAGTGGAGTTTGGAGTGTGACTGTTTGAGGTTGTGGACAGGTGTCTTTTATGCTGATAACAAGTTCACACAGGTGCCATTACTACAGGTAATGAGTGGAGGACAAAGAAGCCTCTTAAAGAACAAGTTACAGGTCTGTGAGAGCCAGAAATCTTGCTTTTTTGTAGGTGACTAAATACTTATTTTCCACCATAATTTACAAATAAATTCTTTAAAAGTCAGACAATGTGATTTTCTGGATTTGTTTTCTCATTTTGTCTCTCATAGTTGAGGTCTACCTATGATGTCAATTACAGGCCTCTCTTATCTTTTTAAGTGGGAGAACTTGCACAATTGGTGGCTGACTAAATACTTTTTTCCCCACTGTAAGTAATGTAATTGCCATTAAAAAAACATGTTTTATGAAGAGCATGGTAGTCTTGATAGCTACAATGAGTGCAGAGATCTCTCTTATTGCTCCAGCCCTTGGATCAGTATTCTCAATAAGATAAATTGGCACTTTTTTATGTCACAAAAACAATCAGAGAAAAGCAAAAGAGTTGTCCAGCCCACCCTTTCTCTGGGTGCACTAAAGCTTTTGGATAACACAGTACTTAGAAGAGAGCAAAGAATCCAGAATCTGGTAAAAATCCCTCAGTCAGCCAGTAAGAATTGTTACTGTCAGCATTTCCTCATCACTGAGACTTCATATTAATTTTTTAATGAGGTTTTCCAGTGTAAAAAAATTGTGGCAGTGGTTTTGGAGTAGCCTAAAAACATAAAAGAACCCATATTTACCTTCACTGAGTCCCCACCTATGCCTGGATTCCTGCTGTTTTCCACTTCCAGCTTCCTTCTTGACATACAGGAAATTTCAGGAAATGCCCTCTCAACCAATCAGCCTCTGTGGTGACCCATCTCAGCCAATGATAAGCTAAAAGGGCATTTCCTGATCGTCAAGATGGGAAAAGGAAGTAGAAAGGAGCGGATATCCAGAAGTTATTAGGGATCGGTAGAGTTGAGTATTGGTTTGTTTATGTTTTAAGCCGCTCTGAACCTGTTTCCACTAATATTTGTTGTGCTGGAATTGCATGCATATGTAGTTAAAAGAGAATATATAAATGTGTAAAATTCCAGGAAATGCCCTCTCAGGCAATCCCGGGCCCCTGTAGTGGCCCATCTCAGTCAGTGATTAGCTGACAGGGCATTCCCTGGTCATCGAGATGGGAACAGAAAGTAGAGAGTAGCGGCAGTGATGTGGGATCAGTGGAGTTGAGTATTGGTTGTTTTATGTCTTTAAGTCACTCTGAGCGTGCTGCCACCAAGACAAGAAATTGTAAGACTATAAATTGCATGCATATGCAGTTACAAGAAAATATTTAAATGTGGAAAATTCCAGGTAATGCCCTCTCAGCCAATCACAGGCCACTGTGGTGGACCATCTCAGGCAGTGATTTGCTGAGAGGGCATATCCTGGTCATCGAGATGGGAACAGAAAGTTGAGGGTAGCAGCAGTGACGTGGGATCAGTGGAGTAGAGTATTGGTTCTTTTATGTCTTTAAGTCACTCTGAGCCTACTGCCACCAAGACAAGAATTTGTAAGACTATAAATTGCATGCATATGCAGTTACAAGAGAATATATAAATGTGTAACTAAAAATTATTTAACGCGCATGCTAAATACAGAAAGCAAATGATGATAAGTGCTAAACCCTTCAGCTTCCATAATCTATAAGCTGTAAGCAATTATCCAAAAAGCGGCAGATCGACTAAAATAATGATCAGTACCCAATAATGATTGCTCCTTATAAGTGATAAATTCCCTATAAGATTACCGCCACTTGAGCGCAGGTGGCTCAATCATCAACACATTCATCTTCAATGGCATGCATGCGCAATCAGGGGTGTCCTGAACACCTGGCTTGTTAGGGCATATGACTGGCACTGATGTAGCGTAGAATGGGAACGATTGGCACGATTACTAATCCATGCTACTATAATGAAGAACATAGTATATGCTTAGCATCAAGCCTGGGACTCCTAATGAGCTTTATGGTTATATACTGTATCATTCAATATAACAATCAAATATCCATTAGGCAAGCAAGTCTCCCTTTTGATTGCGAATCATCCCAATAATAGAATATTAACATTTTGTGTCACAAATCATCCTAGATGACACAATTAAAGCCGTAAACCACACAAATAATCCTCTAAATTAGAATCAGTTCATTGTACAGTGCAAGCTCCTTCTGGTGTGCTATCAGCTTTATGCGGATGCCAAGCTGAACAACTGGCACTCCTTGTGTGATTAACTTCATTGGTGTTGTGTCTGCTCAGTGCCTCCTGGCTGATTTGAGAGTACATTTTACTCTCTCAAAACATAACATTTGGGAAGAAGCTTCCCAAACAGAAGCCAATCAAATCACCATTAAAGTCATGTAGTCAGATTGGGGATTCTCTCTGCCAAGTTACATTTTATATCCAAATTATGGTGTATTAGTGCTGTCAGTTAGATGAATTTACCTGAATGGCGTGTAATCAAAACACACAATTCAGAGATGAAAGTTAAATCTGGGGAATTACGCTTCATAATTCTCACACAGGGGCTTTTAATGTGTCATCAGCATTATGGAGAGCAAGTGGAATAATAATGCAGGAAATATATTGAATAGATAATAGGGAAATGAAATGTCTACATTTGGAGGAGTGTGGCAATCCTAGACTAATGTTAGACACTTCTGGTTATTAAAAATGTAATTCTAAGAATACATTAGCTACTTCCTGTGCAGACTAGTTTTTTCTTTTTTTTTTGTACAAAGTAGATCAGATTTTCATTATTTGTTCACTTAAAGGGGTGTTCTACTAGAAAAATGTATTGTTATGTTTGTAACATATACTGTTTACTAATATATTTGAATTAACAAAGGTGATCCAATCTCCTACTGTAGTCTGCATCAAGGGTCCTAGCACTTTCACTTTTGACTCAGCCTGGAAACAGAAGAGAGTTTTCTGTTTTGGCATAGGACCTGTATTGTGTGTGAAGGTGTCTATGCTATAATAGAGACAGGGATTGGCTTATCTATTGAAATGAGCAAGTCAGACAGACCCTTCCCATATAGCACATGTCCTGCATACGGACCAAACCAGGGATCTAGCTGCTGGAGATTGGGGATCCTTTGGATTTTTCTAGCTTAATAAATGGTCTTCCAATTTGCATTACTAGCCTTGAAAATGATAATTTCTGAAGGTAGTCATAATTTTGTAATATATGTCTATTACCTTTATTGCACCTATTTGCCCTTTTGGGCTCTGGTCCCATGACCATGTCCATGCAGCTCTTATTTCCTGTGATACGTCCATGGGTGTGTCAAAGTAACAACAGGGGAGTGTCCATGCAATTAGCTGGGTGCAGTGGTGTAACTTCAATTGACTGGGCCTCACAGCAATTTTTTGAATGGGCCTCCACCCCCTCCATCAACTTTTTCACAACCCCCAACTCACATGCAACCCCCACTCCTGTGGCTAGTCAAGATCAAGCTCTCAGACCAGGCCCAGTAGCCACTCTGTCCATTTCCTACAGTGTCACTGTGTATTATATTTGTTGAGGGGGCCCTGACAATAAAATCTTTTTTGTCTTCCTCCTGAGTGGACCCTAAGCAGCCGCTTTCCGTATAGCTACGCCCCTGGCTGGGTGGGAAGAGCTATAAACTGGCTGGATGTTGTTAAAGGGAACCTGTCATCAACTTTATGCTGCCCTCACTGAGGGCAGTATAAAATAGTGACAGAAATGCTGATTTCAGCGGTGTGTCACTCATGAGCTAAAAGTAAGTGGTTGCCGAGAACCAGCATCCTAATCATTGCAGCACAGGCCTGGAAAAGAGTCATATCTACCTGAGAAGAGTCATGGTTATTCATAATCTCCTGCTCTCCCACCCATCTGCTGATGATTGGCAGTTCTCTCCTAGAGAGAAAGAGAGAAAACTAGGTAGAAGACTGTCAGTCATCAGCAGGTGGGCAGAGAGAGCAGGAATTCATGAATAACCATGACTCTTCTCATGAAGATTTGACTCTTTTCCAGGCCTAATCTGCAATGTTTGTGATGTTGGTTCTCGGCAACCACTTACTTTTAACTTATAAATGACAGACTGCTGAAATCAGCTCACCTGCCTCTACTTGATTCTGCTGTTAGTATGGATAGCATAAAGGTGATGACAGGTTCCCTTTAAGGGCAGTGCAGGGTGTGTGGCAGAGAAAGGAAAAATGCATCATGGGTTTGGTTGGATTAAGCAACAGGAAGTGCTACATACAGAATGTTAAGAAACCAAAGGGATTGTGGAAAAGGGGCAAGAGAATACAAATTGAAAAAGAAAATCCATGGAGAAGATTTAAAAGGGTTGTCTCACTTCAGACATTGGGGGCGCAATGCTAAGATGTACCCCTAATGTCTGATAGGTGTGGGTCCCACCTCTGAGTCCGCAAAGTGAAGGAGGGCACACTGCGCATGCGCAGCCACCCTCTATTCATTCCTATGGGAGTGCCAAAAATCTCCTTCACTTTGCGGGCTCCGTTCTAAGTCACCTCAGGGACCCACGCCTATCGGACATTAATGTCTGAGGTTAGACAACCCCTTTAAGCTACTGCCTGACCATACAGTATCTGTTAAAAAGTATACATATCCCAGACAATCAATTAAGGTCAAAGGATGACAGACTTGACAACCCATAAATAAAAAGATTTGCTTGCATACAGTACATTGTCCAATCTATTGAGATCTGTTTGCATTTTCTTTACACAATTTATAATAACAATGAATGTGTTCTGCTGAATTTTATTATAAACTAGAAGAAAAACATTTCACATTTGATTACATTTTTAAGAGCTGGTATTTGCTACTTTGTCAATGCAGCTTTGCTATATCTGTACATAGGCCTGAATGGAGATTGATGAATTTGGGTGCATGGCAGAATGTTTAGGAGAGTATTGGTTAATATAGAGCTGAATTGAAGTGTTTCTCATTTAATTTAATTTTAACACATTAAAGGTTGTTAACCCCTTAAAATGTGTGTAATATTGCATTGTTCTTAATCTGAGCGAAAAACAAATATTCAGTTGTTTACTAAAAATTCTCAACCGTTTGTCTTCTATAGTCTGCACCTTTTCACATACGATGCAGATTGCTTTCTCCACAATGAAATCTGACGGAGGAGCTGTCTGTCCTCTAATCTGTCAGACATGTTATATAACTTTAGTTCATCGTTCTTAACCCTTTCATTCTCTGGCCATGCTGGACTGCACATACTGGGACCAGGAAGTATTGTACCATGTGGCGAATGCCAATATTTTACGCACTGCTGTATCCTAGCTGCTGAGTGAATGCTCAACACATTCCACCCCTTGTGCACTTTCCAAACCCAAACATTCCTGAGTATAATCATGCCTATCAAGGCACAGCTCGCCAGATGCGATAACAGAATTTTTCCATTTTGCTGCATTCTCTGTGGCAGCTCATTGTTATATTTAGTATGACATTTCTTCCGCAGCTTAGCACTTTTAGTTCTTTTTGTGCTTAATAATTTAGGGATGAGTGCACACATTATTAGAGAGCGTAGCGCATTGTACGCCATGCCGGCAATTATTCATTCTTTGAGTGACATTTCTCCACGCATCCAATCCTTCATCTTTTTAGAATGCAAATGAATTAAAATTAATAATTATGGACAGAAACTAGTTTACACTAATGATGTGGTTTTCTCTTGGATAATTATTCTATATTGTTTAGAAATCGCTCTAAATATATAGTATAGTTTAATTAATGCATTCTATATAAAATATCTTTGAATGTTATTTTTGTAGCACATTTCCGATCAGCTCATAATTAAGAGAATGTATTGTAAAATGAAGTAAAGGTTTCGGATATGCTCAGAAGTAGTGTGAGTGTTGTAGTGCTCTGGAGCAAGGCTACTTTGGACTATGGATGTTTGTGGCCATTTGCCCTTAGGGCAACTACGCAAAACCATCAACTTACTACTTTAGTGCACTTTAAAGGGTTAACTATAAAGTTACTATAAGGGGCTATGCAAAGTTTTGGAGAGAAATAAAACAGACACACTGACCTTCTGACTGTCTGGTTTAGCTGTGTTGTTTACATCTGAAGACTTGTTTATGTCTGGAAAAACATCTCAGTCATTCCAATAGACTTGTATTGAAACTGTATACAAGTCTACAACAGACTGACATTGCAATATAGTTTCTGTTTATGCTGTGCTCCACCCACTTCAACTAGATGTTCTAGTTCTTTTAGAAACACAGGCAGGTTCTCCATGGGAACCTATGTGAGGCAATCTTGGATCATTCAGGAGGACCGAGGCTGCCGCACACACCATCTAGTTCTCTGGATCCTTGCTAGGGGGAGTCGGGGACGGTTTTTAACCTCACAGATGCATTTTAGAAGTTCAAATGTGTACGATTAAGGCCTCTTTCACACAACAGTATTTTTTGCTGGCTCTGATCCGCATTTTTTGCAGAAATTCTATGGGTCCGCAAAAAATACTGACAGCACACTGTGTGCTGTCCGCATCCGTATGTCTGTTACGTAGCCCGCAAAAAAAAATAGAACATGTCCTATTCTTGTCGTTTTGCGGACAAGGATAGGCATTGTTACAATGGATCCGCCAAAAAAATGGATGCCATACGGACATCATGCATTTTTTTTGTGGATCCGCAATTTACGGACCGCAAAACACAACGTTCGTGTGAAAGTAGCCTAACATTATCGTCGATCGCATACATTAGCCATTGGTGCCTGCTGTATAACATCCGGCAGCTATGGCGGGCACCATCTTTAAATACCTGACCACTGACATAAATTTACTTTAGATGCTTGGGAGGGATTAAAGTCAAACAGTCGATTCACATGAATGATTTTCCACCTTTTCCACTCAGACCATCAGTCTGTTCTGAGAAAATCACAGCATCCAACTCTGATTTTCCTGCAAGACTCATTCAAAAAGAATATAGACACCATCCATGTGAAATTAGTTTAGAAACTCGTCCATGTTCACCAGACATCTCGGAATTCACTCAGAGTTTCTTGCAAATATGAATCAGCAGCATCTATGAAGGCTGCACAGTGATTACCTTTGTAAAGAGAATTTCTTGGTTCAGGAAACTCACTTCTAGCACCGGAGACTTGATTAAAATACAGTATGTTATAGTATGTTAATGTACATAGAAAATAGATAAGTTTCTGTATGTGAATCAGTTGTACATGTGTTCACTAAACCTATGGGAAATAGTTCCTTCAGCCTGACAGTATTCTGTCCATCTAATGAGAACTGAACTGGTAATTACTGGAGCCATTTAGAAATTATTGAATATTTGACCTTACTTGATCACATATCCTGTACACAGACACTATATTTCATTACAACATGCTAGTTTTTGACACCACAATATTAATACAAAATCCTGGTACCCTGCCCCTAGTCTGACAAATATTGCTAATGTCAACCAAGGGCAACAGATTTAAAAGCATTCTTCTTGATGTTTTTACAGTATGTCCCTGGAATAAGACTTTTTTAAAGAAAATATATTTATTGGATTTACGGTAAATCTCACAATCAAATCATGTTAAATGTTTAACCACTCCCCCATATAAAAGTGCATTAAAGAGGCGCTCCAACCCTAGCATGTAGGTGGGATTTTAGGGAATATTCCTACAAATGTCTATGGTCAGAACACCCATTTAAAGGGCATCTGTCAGCAGATTTGTACCTATGACACTGGCTGACCTGTTATATGTGCGCTTGGCAGCTGAAGTCATCAGTGTTGATCCCATGTTCATATGTGCCTGCATTGATGAGAAAAAATATGTTTTATTATATACAAATGAGCCTCTATGAGCAATGGTGGTGTCGCCATTACACTTAGAGGCTCTGCTCTCTCTGCAACTGCAGCACCTCTGCACTTTAATTGACAAGCCCAGGCAGTAAAAATATCATCACACCTGCCTGGTCCTGTTAATCAAACTGCAGAGGGCATAGAGCCTCTAGGTGTAAAGGTGTAATGGCAACGCCCTCAGTGCTCCTAAAGGCTCATTTGCATATATTAAAACATAATTTTTATCAGAAACACAGACACATATTAACATGGAACCAACACAGATGTCTTCAGCTGCCGAGTGCACATGTAACAAGGTCAGCCAGTGTCATAGGTACAAATCTGCTGACAGATGCCCTTTAATTGTCTATTGCCTGCATGACTAAGGATAAATATATTGACATGATATTCTGGATATTTTGTATTGAGATGTGTGTGTACTATATATATATACACACACACACAAGCAAAGTAGAATATTATTTTTCCATTTACATTTGAAGCAGTGAGATCTTCCACAATATCCATGTGGTAAATGCACTCCTGCACATAAAAACAGGCTGTGAATTTTATGATCATATTTCCACTCAGGCGCCAGTGGAGACAGCATTTAGTATCTAGCATTTCCCAAGCATCCATTCAAGAGAGCAGATGACATCTGTTACGTAGTGAGAACAAGGCTGGTTTGTACATAAAGTAACCTGGCTGTGTGATTGTGTACCAGCTGCAGACTGCATCGCGTTATCTCTGGACACCTTGGACGCAGAACTTCGGCATTTTTGTGCACAGTATGGGTGGTACTAATAGGTACACAAACGTAGTTTCCAGTGATTGATAAATACTGTCATGAATTTTCTTGCCAGCTTAAAAAGAAATACAAATTAACATGTCACATTAATAAACCTGGAGTCTAATAAGGTGGCAGGAGGTAAATTTGCATATCTTTGGCAGAACAATAGCAGGACTTAGAAAAATGTACCGTGCTATCATAGGGTCTGAGGATAAGCAGTGAATGAGGTGCAATGATATAGTTCAGTAGAGCGAAAGGGTGTTCTACTTGAGAACGCCACAAATGATCTTGCTTGTCCCCCTCCTGAAGCATGAGTAGCTTCTAGACTTCAAATCAAGACCTTGTTTTTTGTAATATTATTGTTTTGGACATCCACTTAATAACACGAATGGGGAAAGTGCATTTTTCTTGCAGCTATTTTGTTGCTTTGTAGCAGTATTAAGTGTACTGTCCCTCAAATAATTTCTCAGATGGAAAATGGAAGAAATCACTGGGAGGGCTGAGCAATATATAAAGGTTATGGACACCTTCAGCAGAATTTCTTATGATTGCTTTTTACTTATTTTGGGCTAAAATATTTTTTTCGATTAGTGATTATTAAAATAAATATACAGTTTTTATCCTGAAGGGTTAAGTTTCAACCTTTACTTTACTTTATCTTACTTTCAGTTTCACCATGAACTGTTATGTTGCAGTTCTGATGACTGAATCTGTAGCCCCATCTCTGAAATCTTGACAGCTCATAAACACTAATTTGACCCTTACATGGCGCCCGCTCGCAAGTGTGGCGGACGTCATGGCCGGCAAGTCTCTGCTGTTTCTAACAGCAGAGACTTGCCGCTACTTACTAGATCGGCGGCATCTTCCTGGGCGTTTAGATGCCGTGATCACACGTGATCACGGCATCTAGTTGCGTCTGAACCCAGAAGCGTTTGCTTCCGGGTGGTGTACAGACACCCCGTGTGGCCAATCGGGGTGTCTGTACACCATATGAAAACTGTAATCCTCGCTGGTGAGGATTACAGTTTTCAAAGTGCAATTCTTATTCTGGCCACTAGATGGCAGGCCAGGATAAGAGATGAGCAATTCTTGGATTTATCTGAGTCTAGAAAATCCCTGATTGCTCATAAATAGAGATGAGCGAGTAGTGTTCAATCGAGCTGGTATTCGATCGAATACTACGATATTCGGCGTGCTCGATTTCTTTCGAGTATAACGGCGATGGCGCACTTAGAATTCGTTTCCCCTCCCACCTTCCCTGGCGCTCTTTTTCCACCAATCACCATGCAGGGGGGGTATGACAGGCACGCTGAACACGCTGGCAGCGCGAAAACGGCGTCTACATGCATTGGCTGGAAAAACCATGTGACCTCGAATATTAAAAACTCAGCTCTTCCTGCTCATTCGCATATGCTGCGTGAACTTAGTCAGGGACAGAGGATGGAGAAGGGAGAGACAGGTTTTAGCTGTTGGACAGGCAGGAGCGTGATTAAAAGCCCTTATCAGGGCTACTATAGTGCAGTACAGTGATAGCTTTACTACAAGATACACTTTACAGAGAACGGCTGCCGTATTCAGGGATAGCTGCTGGAGTAGGGACAGAGAGAGGCATTAGTGGTGTATTAGGTGCTCTGCTACATACCAAACTATATTTGGCACTACTGCTGTGTACCTTGAAATATAAAATATATAGGCCTTTCAATTGGCAACTGTACTGTGCCTTCTCTTGCAAAGTAATTTCTCAAACCTGGTGTTCATACACACCGTCTGATCACTTAGTACACGGCTGTGTACCTTGAAATATACAATATATAGGCCTTATAATTGGCAACTGTACTGTGCGTTCTCTTGCAAAGTAATTTCTCATACCTGGTGTTCATACACACCGTCTGATCACTTAGTACACGGCTGTGTACCTTGAAATATACAATATATAGGCCTTATAATTGGCAACTGTACTGTGCGTTCTCTTGCAAAGTAATTTCTCATACCTGGTGTTCATACACACCGTCTGATCACTTAGTACACGGCTGTGTACCTTGAAATATACAATATATAGGCCTTATAATTGGCAACTGTACTGTGCGTTCTCTTGCAAAGTAATTTCTCATACCTGGTGTTCATACACACCGTCTGATCACTTAGTACACGGCTGTGTACCTTGAAATATACAATATATAGGCCTTATAATTGGCAACTGTACTGTGCGTTCTCTTGCAAAGTAATTTCTCATACCTGGTGTTCATACACACCGTCTGATCACTTAGTACACGGCTGTGTACCTTGAAATATACAATATATAGGCCTTATAATTGGCAACTGTACTGTGCGTTCTCTTGCAAAGTAATTTCTCATACCTGGTGTTCATACACACCGTCTGATCACTTAGTACACGGCTGTGTACCTTGAAATATACAATATATAGGCCTTATAATTGGCAACTGTACTGTGCGTTCTCTTGCAAAGTAATTTCTCATACCTGGTGTTCATACACACCGTCTGATCACTTAGTACACGGCTGTGTACCTTGAAATATACAATATATAGGCCTTATAATTGGCAACTGTACTGTGCGTTCTCTTGCAAAGTAATTTCTCATACCTGGTGTTCATACACACCGTCTGATCACTTAGTACACGGCTGTGTACCTTGAAATATACAATATATAGGCCTTTCAATTGGCAACTGTACTGTGCGTTCTCTTGAAAAGTAATTTCTCAAACCTGGTGTTCATACACACCGTCTGATCACTTAGTACACGGCTGTGTACCTTGAAATATACAATATATAGGCCTTATAATTGGCAACTGTACTGTGCGTTCTCTTGCAAAGTAATTTCTCATACCTGGTGTTCATACACACCGTCTGATCACTTAGTACACGGCTGTGTACCTTGAAATATACAATATATAGGCCTTATAATTGGCAACTGTACTGTGCGTTCTCTTGCAAAGTAATTTCTCATACCTGGTGTTCATACACACCGTCTGATCACTTAGTACACGGCTGTGTACCTTGAAATATACAATATATAGGCCTTATAATTGGCAACTGTACTGTGCGTTCTCTTGCAAAGTAATTTCTCATACCTGGTGTTCATACACACCGTCTGATCACTTAGTACACGGCTGTGTACCTTGAAATATACAATATATAGGCCTTATAATTGGCAACTGTACTGTGCGTTCTCTTGCAAAGTAATTTCTCAAACCTGGTGTTCATACACACCGTCTGATCACTTAGTACACGGCTGTGTACCTTGAAATATACAATATATAGGCCTTATAATTGGCAACTGTACTGTGCGTTCTCTTGCAAAGTAATTTCTCATACCTGGTGTTCATACACACCGTCTGATCACTTAGTACACGGCTGTGTACCTTGAAATATACAATATATAGGCCTTATAATTGGCAACTGTACTGTGCGTTCTCTTGCAAAGTAATTTCTCATACCTGGTGTTCATACACACCGTCTGATCACTTAGTACACGGCTGTGTACCTTGAAATATACAATATATAGGCCTTATAATTGGCAACTGTACTGTGCGTTCTCTTGCAAAGTAATTTCTCATACCTGGTGTTCATACACACCGTCTGATCACTTAGTACACGGCTGTGTACCTTGAAATATACAATATATAGGCCTTTCAATTGGCAACTGTACTGTGCGTTCTCTTGAAAAGTAATTTCTCAAACCTGGTGTTCATACACACCGTCTGATCACTTAGTACACGGCTGTGTACCTTGAAATATACAATATATAGGCCTTATAATTGGCAACTGTACTGTGCGTTCTCTTGCAAAGTAATTTCTCATACCTGGTGTTCATACACACCGTCTGATCACTTAGTACACGGCTGTGTACCTTGAAATATACAATATATAGGCCTTATAATTGGCAACTGTACTGTGCGTTCTCTTGCAAAGTAATTTCTCAAACCTAGTGTTCATACACACCGTCTGATCACTTAGTACACGGCTGTGTACCTTGAAATATACAATATATAGGCCTTATAATTGGCAACTGTACTGTGCCTTCTCTTGCAAAGTAATTTCTCATACCTGGTGTTCATACACACCGTCTGATCACTTAGTACACGGCTGTGTACCTTGAAATATACAATATATAGGCCTTATAATTGGCAACTGTACTGTGTGTTCTCTTGCAGAGTAATTTCACGGCTGTGAAGGCAAAATATTGTAACCAAAAAAAAATAAAATGCGGCGGGGGGCTAGCGGAATAGGACGTGGACGAGGACGGGGGCGCGGAAATGCTGTTGGGGGCCTTGTTGAAGCCAGTGGGGATACAATGCGTGCTGGTGAGGGTCAGCCAGGATCCCGCTCATCCAGAATCCCTGCCTTTATGGGACAGTTAAGCAGGGGGCGGGTTACACCGCTGTTGAGGCCTGAGCAGGTTGAACAGGTGGTGCAATGGATAGCCGATAGCGCTTCCACACAGTTGTCCACCAGCCAGTCATCCACACAGTCTCACTCTGACCCTCCTTCCTCCACACCTGGCCAACAGAGTCATCCCACCATTGACCCCTCCCAGGAGCTATTTTCGGGTCCTTTTTCAGATGTGCCGGAAGAATCCCAGGAGCTAGCAGAGGAATTTGTTTGTAGTGATGCCCAAACACTGGAGTTTTCGCCATCTCCTGCTGATGTGGACCCTGAGCCAGCATCTGTTATCATGAGCGATGATGATGATGAGACGCAGTTGCCATCAAGGGAGGCTGTTGGAATGTCCAGTGGGCAGGAGGAGGAGCAGAGTGAGGAAGTTGAGGTGGTGGATGACGAAATGACCGACCCCACTTGGCCAGGGGTGATGTCCAGCGAGGAAAGTAGTGGAGAGGTGGTGGTCTGCGCAGCACCGAAAAAGGCAGCAAGAGGCAGAGGGATGTCCAGAGGCAGAGGGATGTCCACAGGCAGAGGGATGTCCACAGGCAGAGGGATGTCCAGAGGCAGAGGACAGTCCAGACAGAGAAGTGAGGCCACAGCCAGCAGGGCCGAAGCTGTTCCCGCCAGCGGCCAGTCGCGCGAAGCTCCCCCATCGAGGCCTCGTACTTCTGTGGTGTGGAGATTTTTTAATGTTTGTGCGGATGACAAACTGAGCGCGGTTTGCCACTCAAAACTGAGTAGGGGCTCTGAGAAGAGCAATCTGACCACCTCAGGCATGCGGCGTCACTTGGAAGTCAAGCACTGGGCTGAGTGGGAGAGAGCAAACGCAATACAACCTGCGCCCGGTCTTGCTGCCACTGCCTCTTCCCCTGTGTTGTGTGCTGCCACTGCGGTCCAGACCTCCAGCCAGGACACCTCCACATCTGCCTCTGCCTCGGCTACTTTGGGGCCTTCTCCTTCAGCCTCCCCTTCCCCCGCCTCTTCGCCTGCACCTTCACACTCCTCGTCCCAACAACTGTCCATCTCGCAGGCGTTCGACCGCAGGCGGAAGTACGCCTCGAGTCACCCCCAAGCCCAAGCCTTAAACTGCCACATCTCCAAACTGCTGGCCCTGGAGATGTTGCCGTTTAGGCTTGTGGAGACGCAGGCCTTCCGCGACCTGATGGCGGCTGCCGCACCTCGCTATTCCGTCCCCAGCCGCCACTACTTTTCCCGGAGTGCCGTCCCCGCCCTGCACCAGCACGTGTCGCGTAACATCAGGCGGGCCCTGAGGTACGCAGTCAGCGCAAAGGTCCACTTGACCACCGACTCATGGACAAGCGCTTGCGGCCAGGGACGATACATCTCTTTGACGGCACACTGGGTGAATGTAGTGGAAGCGGGGACGGGGTCGCAAACAGAGACGGCCTACCTACCACCCCCGCCCAAGATTGCCAGCATGGGTTCTGATAAACCCCCCTCCTCCTCCTCCTCCTCCTCTGCCTTAACATCGCCCTCAGCCGCTAGCTGGAAGCGTTGCAGCACTGGCGCGGGGAGACGTCAGCAGGCGGTGCTTAATCTCATCAGCTTGGGCGACAGGAAGCACAGCGCCCCAGAGGTGAGGGACGCCATATTGCAGCAGACGGAGATGTGGCTGTCGCCGCTGCAGCTAGGACCAGGCATGGTCGTGTGCGATAACGGCCGTAACCTGGTGGCGGCTCTGGAGCTTGCCGAACTCAATCACGTACCATGCCTGGCCCACGTTTTTAATCTGGTAGTCCAAAAATTTCTAAAGACTTACCCCAACCTGGCAGAGCTACTGGTGAAAGTGCGGCGCTTGTGCGCTCACTTTCGGAAGTCCACTGTAGCTGCTGCTAGCTTAAAAAAACTCCAGCAACGCCTCCATTTGCCTGAACATCGGCTGTTGTGCGACCTGCCGACTCGCTGGAATTCCACCTATTCCATGTTGGCCAGGGTGTGTGAGCAGCAGAAAGCATTGATGGAGTACCAGATTATGAATCCACGCGTGCCTCCAACTCAGCTCCCTCAGTTTGCCAACCACGAGTGGCCATGGATGGCAGACATATGCGATGTACTGCGTATCTTTGAGGAGTCCACCAAGAAGGTCAGCAGCGAGGACGCTATAGTGAGCGTAACCATCCCGCTCCTATGCGTCCTTAAAGAATCCCTCATCGCAATAAGGGAGAACGCATTGCACGCAGAGGAGACGGGGGTAGGAGGAGACGCAACGGAGCTACACAGTCAGACCACACTTTTGTCTGCTTCACGGTGGCAGTTGCAGGAGGATGAGGATGAGGAGGAGGAGGACGACGTGGAGGTGGCTGTGGAAGAGGAGGAGGATGCTGGCGGCGAGGGTAGCAGTCAGGCTGTGTGCGTCCCATTGGTTCAGCGCGGATGGGGCGGAGAGGAGGCGGAAGAGGAAGAGGAGGAAATGGCAAGTGATCCTTCTGGTGGGGGCAGTGAGGTCATGCCTATTCAGAGTCTGGCACACATGGCTGACTTCATGCTGGGCTGCTTTTCCCGGGACACACGTGTTGTCCGGATAGTGGAGAACAAACTGTACTGGGTCTTCGCACTCCTGGACCCCCGGTATAAAGATAACGTCTCCTCTTTTATTCCGGTAGAGGAGAGGACAAATCGATTGCTGGAATACCAGAGGGAACTCGTGCAGAACATGATGGAGATTTTCCCACCCACCATCGCTGGCGGCAGAGAGGAGAGGGTCTCCCAGAGTCCCACAACATCTATCAGGCCCACAGCCACCAGGGGAACACTCTCCAAGGTGTGGGACACGTTCATGGCACCCCCTCGTGCAACTTCCATCACTGCGGGGCCCGCTATCAGCAGGAGGGACAAGTATCGGCGGATGTTGCGGGAGTACCTGGCAGACCGTAACCCTGTCCTCCCCGATCCCTCGGCGTCCTACACTTACTGGGTCTCCAAGTTGGACACGTGGCTGGAACTGTCCCTGTACGCCTTGGAGGTGCTTGCCTGCCCTGCCGCCAGCGTGCTATCAGAAAGGGTGTTCAGCGCAGCCGGGGGCATTATAACCGATAAGCGCAGCCGCCTGTCAACCGACAGTGCCGACAGGCTGACGCTAATCAAAATGAACAGCAAGTGGATTGACCCGGACTTTGCTTCTCCAACCGTGGAAAGCAGCCAAAAGTGAAGTGCCATCTGTATGAAGTGCCATTTCCTCCTCCACCTCCTCCTCCTCCTCCTTAACCGCCGTAGAATTGCTCCGTAAATAAGAAAAATTTATATATTTATGGCTCACCTCTTGGGCTTCCACAAAATGTTTAAGCGGTGTCACCTCTTGGGCCTCCACATAATTTTTAAGAGGTCTCACCTCTTGGGCCTCCACAAAATGTTTAATAGGTCTCACCTCTTGGGCCTCCACAAAATGTTTAACAGGTCTCACCTCTTGGGCCTCCACAAAATGTTTAAGAGGTCTCACCTCTTGGGCCTCCACAAAATTTTATCAAGGTCTCACCTCTTGGGCCTCCACAACATTTTTAACAGGTCTCACCTCTTGGGCCTCCACAAAATTTTATCAAGGTCTCACCTCTTGGGCCTCCACAAATTTTTATCAAGGTCTCACCTCTTGGGCCTCCACAAAATTTTTAACAGGTCTCACCTCTTGGGCCTCCACATAATTTTATCAAGGTCTCACCTCTTGGGCCTCCACAAAATTTTATCAAGGTCTCACCTCTTGGGCCTCCACAAAATTTTTAACAGGTCTCACCTCTTGGGCCTCCACATAATTTTATCAAGGTCTCACCTCTTGGGCCTCCACAAAATTTTTAACAGGTCTCACCTCTTGGGCCTCCACAAAATTTTATCAAGGTCTCACCTCTTGGGCCTCCACAAAATTTTTAACAGGTCTCACCTCTTGGGCCTCCACAAAATTTTATCAAGGTCTCACCTCTTGGGCCTAAACAAAATTTTTAACAGGTCTCACCTCTTGGGCCTCCACAAAATTTTCCATGAGCCTCTGGCCAGCCCACGGCCTCTTCCTGCCTTTTGCGGTCCTACGCATCCCTCAACATCCCCACTGCTTTACCTGCTAGACATGACACTGGGCCAGGTCGGGTCACTGACATCTCAAGCGCCAACAATTTGGGCATTTTAAGGCTTCTGCATGTGTTTGAGTTGTTTTTACATTTTAAAGAAGACATGTCTGACCACATCTCACACACACACACAATGACAATTAGGGGTGGGGTCTATTTGCTTTCCCCTTTGCCTATGCCATCTGTGGTTGTCATAGGCAACGTGATTTTAAGGGGTGCAGAATTTTATCTTCTTTTTTGTCTAGTTTGGCTTGGGGTCCATGGCAATGTAGAGGAAAGAAGGTTTCCTTGTATGGTCTCACTTTACAGAGAGGTTACATTGTCTTTGGAGTGTATTGTTGAGAGGCTGTGATAGTGGCGTAATAGTGCGACTTGGGCGCGTTATATGCACCCAGACATGCTTCCCCTGCTGTCCCAGTTGCATTCCAGCAGTGTTGGCATCCTTTTCTGAGGTTTCAGGGTGGACTTGGTGACCTCCAAGTGGTCGAATTGAGATTTCCAAGTGGCGAGCATTTTTTTCCCATAGACTTTAATGGGATTCGATATTCGGTCGAATAGTCGAATTTCGCGGTCTATTCGAATCGAATTTCGAACTTTCGAATATTTCACTACTCGCTCATCTCTACTCATAAAGAAAAAAAAAAGCCACAATATATCAGCCCATATTTGAGCTTTCAAATAGTAAAAAAAAATTAAAAAAATGTTAAAAAATATATAAAAAATAAAAAAGATATAAAAGTTCAAATCACCCCCCTTTCCGTATAATTAAAAAATAAATACCTAAATAACAATAAATATAGACATCATGGGTATCACCGTGACCGAAAACGCCCGTACTTTTAAAATATATTTAAAAAAATTCAATACGGCGAATTGTGTGGCAGAAAAAAGAGTCCAAATGGCGATTTGCCGTTTTTTGTCGCTAAATAAAAAGTGATCAAAAAGTCATACACACCCCAGAATGGTATCAATAAAAACTTCAGATCGTCCCGCAAAAAATGAGCCCCCATACAGCTCTGTACACATAAATACTAAAAAGTTATAGGGGTCAAAACGCAGGAAAAACTATACATATTAGGTATTGCCGGATTCGTACTGACTAGTAGAATGAAAGTAATGGGTCAGTTTTAATGCACATCGAACGCTGTAAATAAGAAACCCGTAGAACTGTAGCGGAATAGCGTTTTTTTTGCAATTTCACCTGATTTGGAATTTTTTTTCCCACTTCCCACTACACCATATGCAATATTAAATGGTGGCGTTGGAAAGTACAACTTGTCCCACAAAAAACAAGCCCTCATACAGCTGTTAGAAGTTTGGAGTTAAGGATTCAGTTGTCAAAAGTGCAACATGACGGCTCATGGTGAAACTAAAAGTAAGACAGTCTGAGGAAAAGCTGAAACAACCCTGTAGGATAAAAACAGATAAAAATTTGTAAAAAAGATCAACTGAAAAATGATTTGTAGCCCAAAATGAGTTAAATGTAATCATAAAAATTGACTTTTAATTCTGAAAGTAATTAGTCTGAATATATTTGATCTACATCTTGGCACAAAAAAACAACAAAAACATACTTTTTGGAGAAGATATATAATATATACACTAGCTGAAGGAACCGGCTTCGCCCGGGTATATTTAATCTATTTCATTTAATGTTTGTGTGTGTGTCGTTATAAGATATCGAGAGTGACCTGTACAGTGACCGCCCTTTAACAGAAACATCCACAGCGCCCTCCTCTTTAACTGTGACCTCCACAGAAGCTAGGGTGGCCACTGTCTCCACCCCAGAAAGCCTGAGCTCACCGTCCAAACGTGAAGCAGCGCCCCTGGTCCCCATGAAGCCACACCACTAAAAATGAGGCCACGCCCCCTGGCTCCATGAAGACACGGAGGAGAAGCTGTCTGAGCGTGAGCTACTGAAAGGGTGGACATCTCTGTGTCTGTCCAAACACTGCACCGGACGGAGAACAGGTAGCCAGAAAACTGGACTGTCCAGCCTAAAGCCGGACAACTGGCCACCCTAACATCAGCCTGCCCCTAGGGTGGCCAGAGGTACGGTTTTAGACTGGACAGTCTGGCTTTCAGACTCCCTGTCCACTGTCCGGCGCAGTGCTTGGACAGACACAGGGTTGTCCACCCTTTCAGTAGCTCACGCTCAGACAGCTTCTCCTCCGTGTCTTCACTGAACCAGGGGGCATGGCCTCGTGTTTAGGGGTGTGGCTTCATGGGGACCGGTGGCATGGCATCACGTTGGGGGGGGGCTGGACAGTCTGGCTTTCAGACTCCCTGTCCTCTGTCATGCGCAGGGCCTGGATGAACACAGGGATGTCCTTTTGAACAGCTCACTCTCAGACAGCAGCACTGTGCAGTCTGAGCATGAGCTGCAGGGAGAAAGTCACCCTCCCTACCTCCCCTGCAGCTGACAGAAGTTGATATTTACCTTCATTTTTTCAATCCCTGTCGGCTGCGACCTGAGAGGGGGCGTGGCCTGACCATGTCGGGGGCGTGACTTAGTGGGGCCTGGAGGTGGGGCTTTTAAGTCCTTCTTTTGAGGGTGACCTAAATTACAGGTTGATGCCATAGTAATTTAGGAGGAAACAGTGGGTAGCAGTAGAAGAAAACATCTTTTATTACTACTGATTGGTAAATATGTGAAATTTACATTATATGAGGTAATGATTGATGATGAGTTAGTCTAAAACATAAGTTATATTTATGGTAACCGGAATACCCCTTTAACAGTGTCATCCACAGCGCTCTGCCCCTTTAAAGCAGATCTACAGCAGTGAACTGGCTGTGTTGTTATGGAAAACTGGTGTGTGTGGAGACTAGCTGCCTGTGAGCTTCTATTGGCCTAAGGGTCATGTGACCAGGCTTCTATTGGCTAATGCATTTTTTTGGGGAATATCTCAGGAACGGTACGTCCTGGAGAGCTGAGACTCGTTCTAAAACCTTCCTGGACACCTGTTGTACCTGTATGCCAAATTTCGTGATTGCAGCTGCGACGGTGCGGATTCCTTTAGCGGACATACACACACACACACACATACATACACTCAGCTTTATATAATACTAGCTGAAGGACCCGGCTTCGCCCGGGTGTATTTGATCTATTTCATTTAATGTTTGTGTGTGTGACGTAAAAAAAATATCGAGAGTGACCTCTACAGCAGCCCGCCCCTTATAACTGTGACCTCCACAGCAGCTAGAGTGGCCACTGTCTTCACCCCAGAAAGCCAGACCTCACCGGCCATTCCCCCAAACGTGAAACAGTGCCCTTGGTTACCATGAAGACACACCACTAAACATCAGGCCACGCCCCCTGGCTCCGTGAAGACACGGAGGAGAAGCTACCTGAGCGTAAGCTACTGAAAGGGTGGATATCCCTACGTCCATCCAGGCACTGTGCTGGACTGAGGACAGGGAGCCAGAAAACCGGACTGTCCAGCCTAAAGCCGGACAACTGGCCACCCTAACATCAGCCTGCCCCTAAGGTGGCCAGAGGTCCAGTTTTAGGCTGGACAGTCTGGCTTTCAGACTCCCTGTCCTCTGTCTGGCGCAGTGCCTGGACAGACACAGGGATGTCCACCCTTTCAGTAACTCATGCTCAGACAGCATCTCCTCCGTGTCTTCATGGAACCAGGGGGCGTGGCCTCGTGTTTAGGGGTGTGGCTTCATGGGGACCGGTGGCAGGGGAAGGCTGGACATTCTGGCTTTCACACTACCTGTCCTCTGTCATGCACAGGGCCTGGATGGACACAGGGATGTCCTTTTGAACACCCCACTCTCACACAGCAGCACTGTGCAGTCTGAGCAATGAGCTGCAGGGAGAAAGTCACCCTCCCCCCACCCCTGCAGCGACAGAAGGTGATTTTAACCTTTATTTTTGCAATCCCTGTCAGCTGCAGAGTGAGATGGGGCGTGGCCTGACCGGGTTAGGGGCATGACTTAGTTGGACCTGGAGGTAGGGCTTTTAAATCCTTCTTTTGAATCACAGGTTGATGCCTTAGTAATTTAGGAGTAAACAGAGTAGGTAGCAGTAGAAGAATACATCTCTTATTACTACTGAGCAGTAAATATGTGAAATTTACATTATATGAGGTAATGATTGATGATGAATTAATGTAAAACATAAGTTACATTTATGGTAACCGGAATACCTCTTTAACAGTCTCATCCAAAGCCTCTTTAAAGCAGACCTACAGCAGTGAACTGGCTAGGTTGTCATGGAAGCCTGTTGTGTGTGGAGGCTGCCTGTGAGCTTCTATTGGCTGATAAGGGTCATGTGACCAGGCTCCTATTGGCTAATGCATGTTTTGGGAATATCTCAGGAACGGTACGTCCTGGAGAGCTGAAAACTGTTCTAAAACCTTCCCAGACACCTGATGTACATGTGTGCCAAATTTTGTGATTGTAGCTGCAGCAGTAAGGATTCCTTTAGCAGACATACACACACACACACACACACACACACACACATACACTCAGCTTTATATATTATATATATATATATATATATATATATATATATATATATATATATAGTATAGTACTTTTCAAGTCATGGCATTGTCCACCTCAGATTACAGTATCTGATGGGAATCACCATGCTTGGCTGCACAGACAGCAGAGGAGGCAGTTCTGTGACTGTCTCCACTATATGTCAACTGCACCAAGCACAGTGACTTAGTTTGTTAACAGCAAGGTCCTTTTTGCCCTGACATCCATCGTTGGGGAAAGTTGGAAGGCCCCAATACACCAAAGCTAGCTGTCATGTTCTGCTGAAATCAGCCAAATTGTATGGTTAGCTTTAGTTGGGGGCTACAAGAGAACGAGGTAGACAAAATAGCCCTCTGTGACTGTTTTACTCTGCTTTCAAGCATATTCATTGTGGGTAACATATTTTGTAAGTATTAAGCACTCCTGTTTTGCAAATACCTGACTTGCAGTTCATTTAGGCTTTGTAAAGGCTGCCTCATTATAGATTTGTGCTGGAGCTGTATGTCGTGCCAATAATGAGATACTGTATCAGACTTTAACCTAAAATATTCAACTTGTACCTGGTGTTGTAATATGACCATGTGCACGATCCCTTACAATGATGATGGCAGCAAATAGTACAATGAGTGTTTAGTATTTTTTATATATAGCTTTGTTTAGAAAAATATCCCCTTAAAATATTGTGTCTGATATCAGGAGATGGGCTTGTAAGTGGGTCAGACCTTACAAACTTTTCGGCCTTGAGTGGTATGCATGACTCCCCATCCTAGGATGGCGGAAGAAATTTAGCTGGGCACTGGTGTAACTTAATCAAAGCGGTTTAACTCATGCTGCATAGAGCAACAACTTAATGGTTACAACTGTCTTTTGATAGGCAACAGACTTGGTGGGTAATGTCTCTCAATAATAGTAAAGATTTAGTTAGAAGCAACAATAAATATATATTTAAATACATAGGTACACTGTGTCTTTAAATGGCGAAAGCTCATTCTGGCTTGCATTGCACTCAGCTCACTTGGTCTCAACACTCTTACGTTGGTCTCCTGAGAGTGGCAGCAATGAAGGTGTTTGCATCTGAAGCTATCACCTTGCCTCAGTTTTTGCTGAGGATAATAAATTGTGTAAAGTAATTAACACAGAAGACGACAATATACTGCTATAGTTGAATCTGGATAGATTGGAGACTTGGTCAGAGATGTGGCAGATGAGGTTTATCACTGACAAATGTAAGGTTATGCACATGGGAAGAAATAATGCAAGTCACCCATACATACTAAATGGTAAAACACTGGGTAACTTAGAAATTTTAGTGTACAGCAAACTGTAGAAACCAGTGTCAGGCAGCTGCTGCCAAGGCCAATAAGATAATGTGATGCATCAAAAGAGGCATAAATGCCCGTGATAAGAACATAGTCCTGCCACTTTACAAATCACTAGTCAGACCGCACATGGAGTACTGTGTACAGTTTTGGGCTCCTGTGAACAAGGCAGACATAGCAGAGCTGAAGAGGGTTCTGAGTAAGACACCTATGTAACACATCACATTGCATATAAAACACGCGATCCTAAATTCATGTAAGAGAGGTGTCAATTTTCAGTCTGCCAAAACACATCAAATATAATATTTTGGCATAATGATCCGGTCTTAAGTCTTACATTGGTCCAACATTTCGACTAGGTAGACAAGAAATGGTGACCCATAAAAAATAGTGCCAAACTTAAAGAGCTTCTCCAGTCCCATAATAAAATTCCTTTTTTTGGCACAGAGTACCCCAAATGCTGAACATTTCGTCTCATATACCTATTTTTCATGTCAGCACTTTCCTTCCTCTCTTCGTTGCATCTGGGCAGGATGTTTACATGCAGAACTTCCTTTTTTCTTCAGCTTCCTGCTGGGTTTGCTCAGGAAACCTAACAAGCTTTGGTCTATAATGTTTCACAGGGCTTGTTTGGCCTAGTTAACGTGGAAATCAGAGGTGTAGGGGTGTGATAATCGAATAAGGTACTGTGTGGCAACTGGAGCAAGTCCTATGAAACATTGCAGGGTAAAGAATTCTGGGTTTGGTTAGAAAACTCAGCAGGAAGACGAAGAAAAACAGGTTCTGTATGTAAACACCCTCTCAGGATCCACCAATGGTAAGAACATGTGAAGTAAAGTGCTCACATAAAAAGCAGGTGTATGGAGCAAGAGTACGCAATGTTTGGGGTACTGTGGTCACATTAAAAAAATAGATTATGACACTGGAGAACACTTTTAAAGGATACAGTAAGAGTGTGTGGACTTCTATCCAACCCTCTTATAGGCCTGAGGCCTCTTATAAGCACAGTGTGGATTTTCTGACAGATTTTTAAGGTACATTTCAGTTGCTCAGATGGTTATCATCAGTTAAATTGTTTTCTTTGGGGCATTGCCTTGTAGATGTGATCAATACTAATGAGATCAAATGTAAAATTATATTAGGGCATGTGAACATCATAGAGGGGTTTCCCCTTCAAACAGTCGGTCTCTTTTGGGCGAACCTGACCCTTCCTTGTGTTTAATGGACATTTCATTTGAATGGCAGCATGCGATACTACATTTTGGCTTTTTAGCAGACGTGTACAGCAAAAACTACTGATCATTAGGGCTTTCTATAGACGTACCCATGGGGATCAGATTTCTGGGTCAGGTTCACTATTGTGTTATTTATACCAATCCTGAAAAAACCCTTTTTAATGACTAAGAAACTGACTATTTCTTATTTTTTCTCTGTCCTAAGAAGTTTATAGAGGATCTAAAAATAAAATCCCTATTTCTGTTTTCTAGCTAACTGCAGAATCATTAGTGTAAATGTGTTTCAGTTTATGAATATTCATCCTGAACTTTGTGTAATTGTAAACTAACCTTTTCACACCTGTTAGTTTAGAACTGAGGATTTCAGCTCTGTGTAGCCAATACCAGTAAATGTTACTGCCTGCAAGTCTAAAATGTCTGATATTGTCAGGGGCACTCACAACATCAGCTGACCAGTAAAGCAAAGCTTCCTGAAGGTCATTCTGAGTGAAGTTTTGCTGTGCTCTTCATGTATTGTATTTATTCTTTGCGCTTCATGAGCTTGCAATTCCCAGTCTTATTTGTGCTAATTAACACCTATCAATGCTCAATAAGCATCGGGTAAGCAATGACATTCAGAGGCCAGCAGTCATGTCACATCCAGACAAAGATATCTCATTACTGAATTAATAGTGTTTTCAGCCTTCCTGCTCACCTGATGACCAAAAACAGAAGCACGTACTTAAATATGTTCATGAAAGCACATTGAGGCAGATTTACTAATACTGCTGAACTTTGCACTGTCTAAGAATATGAACTCTAGTCTTAATATTAGACAAATGTATGGTTCAGGCACAGAAAGGCACACATGCCTTTCTGATTTCATGCCTCTTGTTGAATGAGTTGCAAAAAGATTAGAAAAGTGTCTAAAACACTTGAGAAATGTGATGCAAAACATGGATGCAGAATTTTGGTGCTAATTTCACCCAAAAACTTGGACATTTTCAATAGTAAACCTGCTCTAATGTTGTCCATGGGCATAAACATTATATACATGGACATTCAGGCGGATACATAAATAATGGGTATGCAAATATTAATGCTTATGTAAAAGTTGAGAAGTCTGGTTTCTCACACTTTTCCATAATTCACAACTCCACCCTTAATTTGGTTGAACTTGGTTGACATGTCTTTTCTCAACTGAGGTATGTAACTATGTAAACATTAATCTAAAATTAATCTTGTGTACATCTAAACCTATGTTCACAAATAGGGGCGGACATATACACGTGAAAATGCATATTCACAGGATCAAGGACACTTACTACAAGTGAGCATGAGTAAAACAAAAGTAAATAGGAGCACTTGGATTTGGATAATGTATGTCAAGGTCCCACAGTCAAGTATTCTCAAACAAATATTCTTGAACTTTGCATGACCTTTTCTACTGCCTTCCCCTACCAATCCCTATAGTTTCAATTTATAACATGTGGCCCCATTTCCTTCCATATTTGTGTAGGTCTGTCTGGTAACCTTCCCAATCATCTGTAGTAGGTTCCACCAGCTTCTATAGCATTTCTGTCGGCTCCATCCCTTGCCTCTTAATTGGTTATAGCGGACACTTTTCACACACCTATATTCTATTCCTATGTGATAAGCACCATTTCCACACCAATAAACTAAATAGAAGCCCGAAATGTACCTCAGGCCCTTTACTCAGAACTCCGGCCTACTAGGCCTATAGGTAAATATGACCCGGATGATGTTACAAATTTCATTTCACGATAACCAAATAAACAGATCATGTTTCACACTGGTAGTGAGAGGAATTGGATGATCTCCCACTATGATTAACTACCAGGAAGATGTTGGATCAAGATGAAGGACTGTCTGGGAAACCAACTGACAGAAAAAGAAATGTGGCTGCCAGGCAGTTTCTGAAGGCATGAGATCTGGAGCACAAGCACCTGAGCTTCTGACAGAAAGACTGTACATAGTGGCACCATTTTTAAAGGAGCATAATTTTAGGGGCGCAGTCAATATTTCATTTGTTGAAGTTGTGCTTAAATTTGTGCACTCACATAATTTCATGGTACATGTTTACATGTTTACAGTAGCTCTGAGAGAAGCAGACATTGTTTACAATACAGTGTTCTTGCCCATGTACAGTACAGACCAAAAGTTTGGACACACCTTCTCATTCAAAGAGTTTTCTGTATTTTCATGACTATGAAAATTGTAGATTCACACTAAAGGCATCGAAACTATGAATTAACACATGTGGAACTATATACTTAACAAAAAAGTGTGAAACAACTGTAAATATGTCTTTTATTCTAGGTTCTTCAAAGTAGCCACCTTTTGCTTTGATTACTGCTTTGTACACTCTTGGCATTCTCTTGATGAGCTTCAAGAGGTAGTCACCTGAAATGGTTTTCACTTCACAGGTGTGCCCTGTCAGGTTTAATAAGTGGGATTTCTTGCCTTGCCATGAGTTGTGTTGGGCAGAAGTCAGGTGGATACACAGCTGATAGTCCTACTGAATAGACTGTTAGAATTTGAATTATGGCAAGAAAAAAGCAGCTAAGTAAAGAAAAACGAGTGGCCATCATTACATTAAAAAATGAAGGTAGGTCAGTCAGTCCGAAAAATTGGGAAAACTTTGAAAGTGTCCCCAAGTGCAGTGGCAAAAACCATCAAGCGCTACAAAGAAACTGGCTCACATGAGGACCGCCCCAGGAAAGGAAGACCAAGAGTCACCTCTGCTGCAGAGGATAAGTTCATCCGAGTCACCAGCCTCAGAAATCTCAGGTTAACAGCAGCTCAGATTAGAGACCAGGTCAATGCCACACAGAGTTCTAGCAGCAGACACATCTCTACAACAACTGTTAAGAGGAGACTTGTTTGGGCTAAAGAACACAAGGAATGGACATTAGACCAGTGGAAATCTGTGCTTTGGTCTGATGAGTCCAAATTTGAAATCTTTGGTTCCAACCACCGTGTCTTTGTGCGACGCAGAAAAGGTGAACGGATGGACTCTACATGCCTGGTTCCCACCGTGAAGCATTGAGGAGGAGGTGTGATGGTGTGGGGGTGCTTTGCTGGTGACACTGTTGGGGATTTATTCAAAATTGAAGGCATACTGAACCAGCATGGCTACCACAGCATCTTGCAGCGGCATGCTATTCCATCCGGTTTGCGTTTAGTTGGACCATCATTTATTTATCAACAGGACAATGACCCCAAACACACCTCCAGGCTGTGTAAGGGCTATTTGACCAAGAAGGAGAGTGATGGGGTGCTACGCCAGATGACCTGGCCTCCACAGTCACCAGACCTGAACCCAATCGAGATGGTTTGGGGTGAGCTGGACCGCAGAGTGAAGGCAAAAGGGCCAACATCAGAGTGCTAAGCATCTCTGGGAACTCCTTCAAGACTGTTGGAATACCATTTCAGGTGACTACCTCTTGAAGCTTATCAAGAGAATGCCAAGAGTGTGCAAAGTAGTAATCAAAGCAAAAGTTGGCTACTTTGAAGAACCTAGAATATAAGACATATTTTCAGTTGTTTCACACTTTTTTGTTAAGTATATAATTCCACATACTGAACCAGCATGGCTACCACAGCATCTTGCAGCGGCATGCTATTCCATCCGGTTTGCGTTTAGTTGGACCATCATTTATTTATCAACAGGACAATGACCCCAAACACACCTCCAGGCTGTGTAAGGGCTATTTGACCAAGAAGGAGAGTGATGGGGTGCTACGCCAGATGACCTGGCCTCCACAGTCACCAGACCTGAACCCAATCGAGATGGTTTGGGGTGAGCTGGACCGCAGAGTGAAGGCAAAAGGGCCAACATCAGAGTGCTAAGCATCTCTGGGAACTCCTTCAAGACTGTTGGAATACCATTTCAGGTGACTACCTCTTGAAGCTTATCAAGAGAATGCCAAGAGTGTGCAAAGTAGTAATCAAAGCAAAAGTTGGCTACTTTGAAGAACCTAGAATATAAGACATATTTTCAGTTGTTTCACACTTTTTTGTTAAGTATATAATTCCACATGTGTTAATTAATAGTTTTGATGCCTACAGTGTGAATCTACAATTTTCATAGTCATGAAAATACAGAAAACTCTTTGAATGAGAAGCTGTGTCCAAACTTTTGGTCTGTACTGTATATAGGGGTAGAGCAGTTTACATAGTAATCGTTGTGCACAGCCCTGCCCTTATGGCCACTGGCTTGAATGTTTCCTCTTGCTTGCAAGCAATCATTGCATCCCATCATCTGCCGTTGTGGCCTCTGCAGAGAAATGTAAAAAAAACCCATAAATATGTGGAACCTTAAAAGGGATCAAAAAAATGAATCTTTATTATAAATACTAGGTAAGTATAATAGTATATAAAGGGGTATAAAACCAATAGTTTGTATTAAAACCCCTATTGTAGCTGGTAGTAGATGTGTACAGTAGCATAGGTGTAGTAAGATACAATCACCTAGAGTATCGCTGCTAAGTACACAGTGTGTCTCACCTCCAGTTACAGGGTCTTGTGTCAAGTAACAGTGCGTGTGTGTTGCTTATACCAACATCTAATACACTAATTACACTGTATTAAAATATATCAAACAACAGGTTGGGGCTCCCTGTTTTCCTATGGCCCCAAACCTGTAGATGCAGAGTGAAGTTGAAAATCACAAGCACATATCCGTGCCTTTTCAGGTCCAGTGGAAATATTATATTTTATCCCACCTTCAAAAGCCCATGGTAGTGGGCATTAAATAACCCTCCTAGTAGTGGCTCGACGCGTTTCCATGCGTCATGAGCCCGCACTTCATCAGGAGCCGCAGAGGGAGAGACCATAGACCTGACACTTGTGAACAAACATGTAGCGCTGCCTAGTTTAACAGCATGCTACTCGGCGCTGTGATGGCCGCAGAGGTCTGCAGAGAAATGTGGTTTAAACTATGGAGTAGCTGCACTATGTCAAATTTATTTCTCAATTTTTGTATTAGTGTAATTCTCATTTGATAATCTGCGTCCTTTCAGGCTACCAAAATGCCAGACGCCGTATTAAAGACGTTCTTCATACTGTATTTTTATTAAGCATTTCACAACATTTGTATCACTTGTAAAGCTTCACGGCTTTGCCAACCAGTGCTGGATCTCATGCAGGGAGGATTTCCAAAAAGAGTTACAAAGTAATTGGAGCCGATCACAAGATTGATAATTGAGACAAAACTTTAAAGGGTTTCTCTTTACAAAATCCTCTGACCCTTTTGCTTTGTGGCTGGTGAACACCAGTGATGGCTGAAGCTGGCATTGAAAAAGCAGAACAGTTCTCCCATTCACCTTCCTTGCCACCAACTGCAAACAATGCTGACTTTGCTCAGCCCCTGTTTCCGAATCACATTAATGCAGCTCACGACATCTAGCCTGAAAAGGCTTCAGTGTTTATTAGGGGAATATAATCGTTTAAGCCTGAATAAGCTTCAGGGGCCTAATGTGACAGTTTGGTCAACAGAAATGAGATGTAAATTTGCAGTGAATAGTCCCTGATTACAGAAAAAATGATTAATGCAAGATTCTAAATTGATTTATGGATGCAGTTGTCAAGGCATAATTCAGGATGGTAATGCTATCTGCAGGAAATGCTTTGGACAGATTACAGCCTAGGGAACAGGAATGATGGCAGACTCCACAATTCCGCATCCATTTACTATTGGCCATGCTGTAGGTTGATTATCTTGGGCCTTAGTGTTACATTTTCCTCTAAATATGTATGTGCCTTTAAATTGCTACCCAAAAGGAAAATTTTGTTGCACATGACATCAGGGCAGATATGTAAAGTTCAAAGTGTTGCCCACTTTTGACAAACTCTGATCAAATAGACCTGGATCCCTAAGTTATGTGTAGTTTGCAGGAGAAGCTGGTTTTGTGTCTTCAATTCCTCTGCAGTATGACCATAAGGGAAAACAAAGCATTACAAGCTGCCAAAAAATGCCTCATAAATGAAATCCATGCCACAGAAAAATTTATGTGTTAACATACCTAAAGCAATGCTAGTGTAAGCCTAGCCTAGAACTGGAATATCCAATCCAGTCGGGGTAGGGTTATTCTTTGTTTTCACTCATCAACAGTATGTGATCCAAGAAAGGTTGTATGATGGATTCATTGCAAAAATTGTAAGTAGAATAAAAAAAAGGGAAAGATGTATATAAAAAAAATGACCAAAAACAAAGCTAGATATTTAGGGGTCCACACATACAGTTAATATTTCAGTAGTATGTATGCCAGTTGTTAGGTTCTATCTACACTTAGGATAATGGTGTAGCTGTATTCTCGGCACCTCATGTAGCTACACCACTGAAGACAACCATTTGACTAAGGCAAGTAAGGTTTGAGCATAGAACTGTATATATTTGTTTTAAAACAAACAGGAAAAGTATATTAGAAGAAGGTATACAAATGTATGCACTATATTCTCCCATTGCAAAACAGGTATATACAGTATTAATGTATGCATTTTGTGAAAATGTTTCCTTAATACCATTCTATTAAACTGTATAAATATGGCAAATGGAACATTTTTAAGACTGCTTAGGTCTTTTTATCGGGCATGGTTTTATGATTTTGGGTTAAGTCATACCTAATGAAGAGACATAAATATTGTTGCAAACTAGCTATTTGTCATCATCATTATAGTTAGTCATTAAGAAAAGGATCATCTACTAAAGTTTATCTATTCTAACCTCGCTCAAACCTGAAAATTCCAATCACTGCAGAAATCCACAATATTCCTCCCTTTCTCTACATTATGCACAAGGGTCTAGGAAGCTTGTAAAGGAGTCCTGACCCCTTACTACATAATGCATTTAACTAGCCTTTTATGTTGTGTACCTGAACTGTATAAATGTCAGTGAAGCTAACTGCACTTTAATGGAATGTTGCATTGTTGTGTTTTGTGCTGTAAGTATGCTTTTATTTGAAAGGTGCTGCACCTTTATACGTTATTGCTTTGTTTTCACTGCAAATGAAGGGCATGATAGGCTGACAATGGTATCTGGTCGCATGTGCAGATGCAGGGCCATTGCACCACATAGGCTTTGTAACTAGGTTGATCCAGAGTACATTAGAAGGTGTTTTGGAACAACTTATGGTTCTGTGGTAATGAACTACTAGTGTGCGGGGTGTTGTACAGAGAGCCTGTCAGGTGTGAGCGCTTTACACACTTGGCTAAGAGTGCAGCACATAACTTGTTTAGATCTGTGAAGAAGAGTGAAAGTCCTGATAGCAGGTGTCAGGTCTGAGAATCCTGATCAGTTGTTATGGAAGGCTTCCAGTGCCTCTACCTTACTGTTTTTTCTTGAACTGTGTGTCCATCAAGTGGTTGTAGACCACTTCAAGTATGTTGCTATAAAGAGGACAGTGGTAGTCATGCTATGTTCCCATCACAGGCTGAACCTGGCAAGCTGTATGCTCAATAGAAACTGTAACCACCAAGCTGTGTGCCTATCAGAGACGGTAACACCCAAGCCATATGCCTATCACAAATTTTAACCACAAAGGCGTGAGTGAATATCCAAGTTGTTTGTAACCATTATGCTTGTTGTCCCAACTGGAGTAAAGATCTGTTTTCTTTGAACTGTGCTTTGTCCAATACTGCACCATCCTCAAATTGGGTTCCATATATGGGTCAAGGGCACATCAAAAACTAAACCTCTTACAAGCTGAGATATAGAGTGTTTGGTTCATAAGTGCTGTCATTGACACTGTAATCATTGTCAGGGCAATATAGTGACTTTCCTCAATAAATGAAATAAAATTGATGTCCCTACTTGAGGTAATTATTGGAGAGTATCCTATTTTTTATGTTTTAATTTTCTTTCATTTTTATAAAAATAACATGAAGCTTGAGTTTGAAAAGTGAATAACTGGAAATACTATGCACTTCCAATTTCCATTAGCCATTTAAGACTGATTACAGTCCAGCAATCATAGCTCATATTGGCCCTTTGTTCTTTACTCTATTGGCTCATTGTAAACTTAGTATTTTCATTCTGATCACCTCTCTGCTAAATACTCTGCATTCACCAGCCTCCTGAGTTTCACTAGATAATATTGACTCAAGTTTGTATTTACTGCAAATGAAATATAAGTTAGCAAACAATAATGGGATTAAAGTTTGAATGCAAGCATCCCACGAGATGTGAGTCAACCACAGTGATTCATACTTCATTGAAAAATTAAAAGAAAGTCTTTTTCTCATTAGTTCCCCATTGTATATTTGTTAGCCACTAAAAAGAAGTGTCAAGTCAGAACTAGTAAAACATATTAAGCATTAAAATACTGCATACAGGGATATACATTATCAGGTAATTTTCTTTAGAAGGAATTGCTGATTGATGGTGCCTAATGCTCAGCAGATTCTTCATCAGAAATTTTTGCAGCTGAAAATCAGTTCCATCCATTTAAATGTGGATTGCAGAAATCCATATGCTTACCGCCAAATCAACTCCATTCAGACAATTGGAACAAATTTTCAGTCTCAGAAAATTTCCACAAAATCTGCCATGTGTGAAGGTTCCCTAAGGGTCTAGTGGTGACCCCATGGTTCCATCATACTATGGAGTCATAGGCACTGTATGCTACATATGCAAATAAAATTATATCAGTTTGACTCCTGTTAAAAAAGAAAAGAAAAGTAGGATTAGCTTTCTTCGAAATGATGTACTGGAAATGTGTAAACACTGTTCAGACTTCTGCATCTGATTCATCATAGCTCAACATTATCTTGTAGTTCAGAAATGTAAGGTATTTTCATATCTCTTAATAATATAAAAATGAATTTCTGTCTGTCTGTTCTCTATGCGCGACCAAACTACTGGACCGATTTTTACCAAATTCGGCACACAGGTACATCAGGTGTCCGGAAGGTTTTAGACCAGGTCTCATCTCTCTAGGACATACCGTTCCTGAGATATTCCCAAAATATGATCTCCATTAGCCAACATTACAATTGGGAACTTTGGTTTTAAACTCCAACTGCCATTCTCTGCAAAGGCACACACAGGGAGGGCAGGTTTCCATAACAACCAGGTAATTATCAGCAGCTGAGGATCTCATCCATTTCTATTCACTGACACTGTTAAAGGTATTCCGGTTACCATAAATATAACTTATGTTTTTTTCTATTACTACAGTTCAGTAGTAATAAAAGATGTTTTCCTCCACTGCTGTCTATTGCGTGGGCTCATAAATAAGCATGGTATTGACCTTTAATTCAGGCCACCCTAAAAGAAGTACTTAAAACCCCCGCCCCAGGTCTCACTAAGCCACACCCCCGACTCCATCAGGCCACACCCCCTTTCACTCCGCAGCCAACAGAGATTGAAAAAATAAAGGTAAAAATCAACTTCTGTCAGCTGCAGGGATGGGTGGGAGGTTGACTTTCTTTCTGCAACAACACACACAACATTAAATAAAATAGATTAAATACACCCATGCGAAGCATCTTGCTAATCCACGCCCCCGACTCTGTCAGGTCACGCCCCCTCCCACTCCGCAGCCAATGGGAATTGAAAAAATGAAGGCAAAAATAAACTTCTGTTTGCTGCAGGGGTGGGAGGGTGAATTTCTCTCTGCAACGACACACAAAAATTTTAGATGAAATAGACTAATTATAGACTACAACCGTTCGAAGCCTTTTGCTAAGCCACGCCCCGTCTCTGTCAGGCCACACCCCCTCTCACTCCGCAGCCATTCTGCAACGACACACAGAAACATTAAATGAAATAGATTAAATGCACCTATGCAAAGCACTTTGCTAAGCCACGCCCCGACTCTAAGGCCACGCCCCCTCCCACTCCGCAGCCAACAGGGATTGAAAAAATAAAGGTAAAAATCAACTTCTGTCAGCTGCAGGGATGGGTGGGAGGTTGACTTTCTTTCTGCAACGACACACAGAAACATTAAATGAAATAGATTAAATACACCCATGTGAAGCGTCTTGCTAATCCACGCCCCGACTCTGTAAGGCTACGCCCCCTCCCACTCCGCAGCCAACAGGGATTGAAAAAATAAAGGAAAAAAAAACAACTTCTGTTTGCTGCAGGGGTGGGAGGGTGAATTTCTCTCTGCAACGACACACAAAAATTTTAGATAAAATAGACTAATTATAGACTACAACTGTTCGAATCGTCTTGCTAAGTCACGTCCCCAACTCTGTCAGACCACGCCCCCTCCCACTCTGCAGCCATTCTGCAACGACACACAGAAACATTAAATGAAATAGATTAAATCACCTATGCGAAGCGCTTTGCTAAGCCACACCCCCAACTCTGTAGGGCCACGCCCCCTCCCACTCCGCAGCCAACAGGGATTGAAAGAATGAAGGGAAAAATAAACTTCTGTCAGCTGCAGGGGTGGGAGGGTGAATTTCTCTCTGCAATGACGCACAAAATTTTAGATGAAATAGACTAATTTCAGACTACAACCGTTCGAAGCATCTTGATAATCCACACCCCCAACTCTGCCAGGCCACGCCCCCTCCCACTCCGAAGGCAACGGGGATTGAAAAAAATCAGCTGCAGGGGTGGGAGGGTGAATTTCTCTCTGCAACGACACACAAAAATCGTAGATGAAATTGACTAATTTTAGACTACAACCATTCAGTACTAATAAAAGATGTTTTTTTCCACTGCTACCCATTGCGGGTCCCCATAAATTACCATGTCATCGACCTGTAATTCATGCCACTCTGACCCCCGCCCCAGATCTCTCGAAACCACGCTCCGACTCTGTCAGGCCACGCCCCCTCCCACTCCGCAGCCAACGGGGATTGAAAAAATGAAGGTAAAAATCAACTTCTGTCAGCTGCAGGGGTGGGAGGGAGGTTGGATTTCTTTCTGCAACAACATACAGAAACATTAAATGAAATAGATTAAATATACCCGTGCAAAGCAATGTTTTCTTCCACTGTTACCCATGGCGTGTCCTCATAAATTAACATGGCATCGACCTGTAATTCTGGCCACCATCAAAAGAAGGACTTAAAACCCCGCCCCAGGTCTTGCAACGTCACGCCCCCGACTCAGTCAGGCCATGACCCCTCCCACTCCGCAGCCAATGGAGATTGAACAATTGAAGGTAAAAATCAACATCTGTCAGCTGCAGGGATGGGAGGGAGGATGACTTTCTCTCTGCAACGACACACAGAAACATTAAATGAAATAGATTAAATATACCCGCGCAAAGCAATGTTTTCTTCCACTGCTACCCATTGTGTTTCCTCAAATTACCATGGCATTAACCTATAATTCAGGCCACCCTGAAATGAAGGACTTAACCCCCCCCCCGTGTCCCATTAAACCACACCCCTCCCACTCCGCAGCCAATAGGAATTGAAAAAATGAAGGTAAAAATCAATTTCTGTCAGCTGCATTGACTTTCTCTCTGCAACGACACACAGAAACATTAAATAAATAGATGAAATATACCCAGGCGAAGCAGGGTCTTTCTGCTAGTTTTTTATATATGTCAAGTACAATTTTTAATTACGAGTGGCTGAGTATTTCTTTTTGTTTTTAAAACTGTCCAGTTTCTAAAACCAATTTTCATATACCCTATTAGAATATTCAGAGTTACTAGAGGGTCCCCTATTCATGATCCTCATCTCTTGTCCAGAGTGGAACGTAGTTACAAAGAAGATCTTGCTCTTTATGTGGACAACCCATTGAATGGGCACAGTGTAATGCTTATTTCCCCCTGTGGTGCTACTACAGGGAAATTGAACACTGTGATGTCTTCTCTACTTCCCTGTACCATTTGTTCTTCTCCTAAAGAAAACGAGTTGCTTTCTGAACATTACATTTTTTTTTTAAAGAAAACTAATATTTGTTAGGTTAAAGCAGGAAAATTTGCTGTTGAATTTCAGCCCAGAGTGTCTACATTTCATGAAGGCTGGACAACTGGCGATGAGGATAGGATGTCTTCATGAAATGCAGGGACTTGGGGGTAAAATGCAACAGCACCTTCTTTTATTAGAACTCTACATTCGATCCCAGGCTCACAGCAAGACACCTTCTATTTCCAGTTTCTTCTCTCATGAGCTCTCCTGTTAAAGGGGTAAGAAGCTTGCTGTATGTTACAGTTAATGCTGGATTTCCCACAAACTATAGCTGAATATTGGTGGTCTCTCGGCAGTGTAAAACGTTGTGATTGTCAAGGTCTTCATGCAAGTAACCATTATCTGAAGTGAAAACCCTTATAAACTAAGTAACATGTAAAGGGAAAAATAAGTTGTGACACTGTCTTGCTTAAGGTCCCTTTACATGGGACAATTTAGAGGGTGATTGTTGGGAAGGAAACATTCCTTCCTGGCAATCATCTACTCATCACTGAAGGAAACCACTGCATTTACATATAACAATCTCCTCCACAGTATCGTGAGGAGTGATCATTAATACCATTAATGCTCCTCCTTATACAAATTTGTGTTTGCCAGCAGAATAGTGCTATTTAGATGTCATGATCTCCTGCCAGCAAACAATAATTTAGGTGCGTACACAAATGAGCATATTACCTGACAAACGGGCATTTCACTCGTTCATAGGGTAGTAGGCAGTCCTTTTACACTGCCAGATAATCGCTAATGAGCATTACTATGAATGCTAATTAACAAATATCTGAATGGATTCTTGGCCTGTGTAAAGAGGCCTTAAAGGGGTTTATCCCATGACTAATGTAAAAAATGAAAATGAAAATCATATAGTACATAACTATTTCTTTCTAGCAAAGGTAGAACAAGCCCTGCACCTCACATGTATCCAGGGATCTCCCCATTCATTGCTCTGGTAGATTTATATCAAGCTGACAGCTCAAGTGGAGGGTCTTTTCTGCTGCAGCACAGGGAGCTTTACATGCTCTCCCTATCACAGCTCAGGAGGCAGTTGAAAGATGAAACTGAGCATGTGCGCCCATCTTGGTGAATAGGTCAAAGAAATAAGAAAAAACAAACAGAAAGTGGCACTCTACAGATACATGTCATTGAATAACTTAGTGGCTATGCTATATGTTTAATTCCATGCAATTACAAAAGTATTCATATCCAGGTGCTGGTTTGAAAACTGTAGAATATTTTTCATGGGACAACCCCTTTAATAAAATATTGGAAATTACAGATAATGGAACATATGTGATCTCCTGTGGTGCACTTTATTGCTTACAGCTTCTTCATTGATAAATGCCATCAAAAAATGCAAAGGAGAAATCATTAGATGACAGGGCTGATTTCTGATATAGAGTATGAATTGTCCGAGAAAACAAATGATAGCACACAAATCTAGCAGAACTGAATTTGCTGTATCTTTGTGCACATTTATTTTTCTAGGAACTAATATAATACAATAAGTCCCTCTAATGTTTTATGCAAACTGCAGATATCATCTCAAGCTTAAAGGTGTTCTCTGGGAATTAATGAATTAAAATGACTGAAAGTACTTATGACTACTTAATATTACAGTATTATAAATACAAAATACAATAAAATATAATATTACAATAAAATCATTTTAAGTATTTTTAGTGATTATATTTTATTAATTAACCAGAGAACCCCTTTAAATCTACAGCATATGAAAACTGTAATAATTGTATTAAGGATTTATATCTGAGGTTAATCTTAAATATGTGAAGCATAAATTTCCCAAGGTTAGGAGTTAGCATTGTCTATTAAAAGACCCTGTATATACTTTTTTTGCGCTGTTTAAGTAAAATTTACCCCATTAACTGGACACTCAATGGTCCAGAAATTCTGCTAATCCAGCATACAACAAAAACACCTGATGAAACTCTACAGTGGCGGAGGTTTCAATAGGTAAAAAAAAATAGTCCACTGGTCAGTTCATAAATGCCACCACCAGGGCCCTATGCAACAGGGGTGGCAGCAGTCGAAAGGTAGTATGTGAGTTAGTATTTATCTGTCAGCTAGTCTGGAATTTTGCTGCTTGTCCCATTTACTTGAATGGGATGAGTAGTTGTAACTACATTGCGCCACATCTATATGCTATGTGCTATTGATGACATGATGATAACACGTCATCAAAATAGTAGCACGTCACAACCCCTTTAACCCTTTTTTGTTGGTTTGTCCAATGTGAGGTGGGTGTTCTGTAATATAGTGCAGAGCCTATGTCTGTCCCTACTATAAAGCAGGTAAAAAAAGATCACAAAGATGCAGAAGCACCCTGTGGCCTCTAAAGGCCACTTTACATATGCCGATTATTGGCCAGATAATCTCTAACAGCTTTCATAGGAACACACACGTTTTCTGGCGTAAAGAGGCGGCTGATGAACGAGCAATCACATCTTTTATGCAGATACCTAAATTGTCATTTCCTAACCATAGCCTTCTGAATTGTCCCATGTAAAGGGCCGTTAATTCACACAGGCAAGATGGTGGCATACCATCTAAGTGAGGTTTCCTTGTTATGGTAGGTGGGCATGCAATTTTTAACCAAAAAGTGGCAAAGTACATTTGTGGCAAAAAGTTTTGAGACTGGCACAAACTTTGGTTTTCACAAAGTTGCTTCTGTGTTTTTAGATCTTTTGTCAGATGTTTACATGGTAGTGGTAGTGAAGTACAATTATAAGCATTTCATAAGTTATATAGCTTTTATTGACAAATACATCAAATTTAGGCAAATACTCACTATTTCCAGTGTTGATTCTTCTTTTTCAAAACGTGTGCAATTCATCCTGGAATGCTGGATATCAGTTTCTGGGCCATCCCCTGTCTGATTGCAACCCATTCTTGCTTAATCAGTGCTTTGAGTTTATTAACACTATCTGTGTTTTTGAGGATTGACCACAGGTTCTCTTTGTAATTGAGATCTGGGGAACTTCCTGGTCTTTCAGTGTTTTCTCACGAACCACTTAGTTATCACTTTTGCCTTCTGACATGGTGCTCCATCATGCTGAAATAAGCACTGTTCATTACCAAATGGCACCTTTGGGAGAAGATGCTTTTGGGAGATGTTTTGATACCATTCTTTATTCATGGCAGTGTTCTTAGGCAAAATTGTGAGAAGGCCCACTCCTTTGGATCAGAAGCAATCCCACACATGAATAGTGTAAAGATGCTTTACTGTCGGCAAGACACAGGAACTGATGATAGCACTCACCTTTTCTTCTACGGGCAAATATTTTTCCAGTTGTCCCAAATAGTATAAAGTCCTCTGCAGTCCAATCCTTGTACTTCCTGCAGAATGTCAGTTTGCCTTTGATATTTTGCTTGGCTGGAAGTAGCTTCCTCCACCAGGCCATCCTCCAAAAGCCTTCGCCTCACTGCGCATGCAGATGCATATGCACCTGCCTGTTGCCATCCCTGAGCAAGCTCTGCACTGTTGAGGACTTGATCCCGTAGCTGAATCCTCTTTAATAAACAGTCCTGGCACTTTATAGACTTTCTTGGGTGCCCTGAAGCCTTCTTCACAGCAATTGAACCTCTCTCCTTGAAGTGCTTCATCCAATAAATGCTTGGTTTAGGCTACTTTTAGCGTTTTATAATTCCGGTATTGAGTTCCGTCATAGGGGCTCAATACCGGAATAAAACGCTTCAGTTTTGTCCCCATTCATTGTCAATAGGGGACAAAACTGAACTGAAGACAACGGAATGCTCCTGAAAGCATTCCGTTCCGTCTTCAGACCGGAGAACATACCGCAGCATGCTGCGGTTTGCTCTCCGATCCAGGCATCCGCACCAAGACGGATCCATCATGACCCCCAATGAAAGTCAATGGGGACGGATCCGTTTGGTGTGACACAATGGTGAACCGATCCGTCCTCCATTGACTTTCAATGGAGTTCATGACGGATCCGTCACCTGCACACATACACACAATACACACATACAGACATAGACATACACCTAAACATACACAGACATATACACATACAAATACACATACATACCTACATGCTCCCCGGCAGGTCTCCAGAGCGCAGGAGGAACAGGACGGCGCACACAGATGACGATTCCACCAGGCGCCCAGCAGAGGGCGCTATGGGGATTCGTCATCTGTGCGCGCCGTCCTGCTCCTCCGGAGCTCTGGAGACCTGCCGGGAGCATGTAAGTATGTATGTGTATTTGTCTGTGTATATGTGTGTGTGTCTGTGTGTATGTATGTACTGTGTGACATGTGTGGGGCCGGAGCGCGGTTCCGGCTCCACACATGTCCCTGCGGCAGGTGAAGGGTGCTGCCGGATCCGGGCTGCCGCTAGTGTGAAAGTAGCCTTAGGTGCAATCTTACACACAGGAATGTCTCTGCCTGTGAGGCAATAATGACTGCTCATATTTTCTTGGAGGTAAGCATGGCTAACATGAGAAAACAATGCTTTCAAGCACCACCATCCATTTAAAACAACCAGTCTGCTCTTCTAATTCAATCAGCATGACAAAGTGATATCAGTGGCCTTATCTTCGTTAACATTTTCTTCTGATCTAATGAGATCACTGAAATGATTACTTGCCTCCATAAAAACTGAAGCAGCAAACCTTGTGAAAACCAAAATTTGTATCAGTCTCAGAACTTTTGGCCATGACTGTATAGTAATAATAGCAGCAATACAATTTAAAAATAATAAAAAAGAGGGATAAGTCATGATTGAAGGACTGCAATACAGTAATGAAGACATAGTGGGGTGAGGGATGTCTAGTTGACAGAGCATGTGTCCCAGGTGGTGGGTTCTGGTGGAGGGGCACCAACAAGGTTTGGTGCCCTAAGGTATTTAGAAAGAGGGCTAAGGCAGCTCTATGCGCCTAGGTGATGTAAATCCTAGATACAATTCTGCAATAATGTATAATTCATGTGCTATATTAAGTGATAAGCTAGGATTAGAAACAGTGCAGCTTATTTTAAAATGCTTTCAACCATATTCAATGAGGGTTTTCTTGGGAGAGCGAAGATTGTTATTGTAACATATCTGTGGCCTAGTGAGTCTAAATACAGAAGCTTATTCTTCTCACAGAACATTTTCCTGCACAAGGCTAACACAACTATTATTAATATCTCCATTCTATTCCTACAAGCATTACACTTTTGCTTTAGTGGAAATGCACTGGCTTAAAAATAATGCTTTCATAAATGATTGAGTACCACAAAGTCGAATCACATTTGTGTTTTGCTTGGTGTGGCTCACAGAAGCTCAGAGGAATTTTTAGCTCACACAGTAAATGCAGAACAGCAAATTCCAGCACAGCATTAGACTTGAAATATAGCACAAATTTCCATCCTGCAAAACGGAGCAATATATACCTCTGAAGGATTGTTTTCAGTAGATACTGTATTAAGCTAATTGTTTTAGATTTGTCATTCCAGTAAATGTTATTTTTCGTTATTTTTCATCTAGTGGTATAGTTCCTCTATTATTACTTGCTTATTAGCTAGAAAAAAATTATTATTCCCTGGTGTATGTGCTGCTGGCTGTGTATAGAGGCCCAAATGGGGAAAAAAGATAGGCATAAAGAATAAAAGGTGGAGGGAAGGAAGTTAGAAAGGAAGAAAGGGTGGAAGGAAGGATATATGGAAGGAAGGAAGGAAGGAAGCTATTGTTGAAACATGCAGAACATACATGGAAATTAAGAGACAGACAAAATAATATGAGATATATAGTGTGACCAGATGTCTTCCAGCTACTACGTTGAACCAAGGGTGATTTAAATGTGACAGACCAAGTGGAAAGATTGTGGATAGAGTCTACATTTTTCCTATATTTGTAATCTCATCTATGTAAGGCAACCTGGTAGTTGGGCCTAGATTGCGGGAGTTGGAGAAAAGAAGGATGAGGTTCTACTTCAGTGACTATACTCATCATTTTGGATTGGCTCATTAGTAGCACCTAGGTGAGGTCTATAAGAAAGGTCTGAGCCTCTCAGGTCTCCAGCCTGGGGAAAGGAGTAGGTGCTATGAACCTGATGAACCTGTGAGACCTAAATATATCAGGACGTACGGACCTCATTATTGATTTTTCCATGTGGTGCCAGGTACTAGGCCTGAACTGAGTTATGTTTAGGTTTTTCTTTTTGTTTCTTTGTTCTATTTTAATAACCCAATAATAAAACTAGCAGCAGTCAGTTTCAACAAAGCTGCCTTGTGGACTGCAACTTTATTGTTTGTCTGCTACAAAGAGAGAGAGAGAGAGAGAGAAGTCTAGCCCAGGAGATGACCATCCCACTACCTAATCCCTTACAATAGATAGATATATAGATAGATAAAGAAACATTCATTCCAGATAATCTGCCGATGTAAAGGTGCCACAGATCACCCAATGAACAAGCAAAATGATTGTTTATCTAGTGAAATGATTATTCGTGCAAACACCTAAATCATCATTTATGTGCAACACATCATCCTGAACAATGATTCTGTATGGGGATGAATGATAGCAATGGCAGTGATCGGTGCTTCACCTCCACTAACAAGCAGACAATTGTTGGGAAGGAGCACTTCCGTCCTGACAGTTGTGTGCTCGATTGCTGCATGTAACTGCTGCATTACATCCTAATGTGCCTGCATGATTCATCTTCCCTAATCAACACACAGACAGCTGCAACAGCAATAGTAGACCAGGCAGGATGACTACCAATGCTGATCAGTGATTAGGATTATGGTTGGCAGCCAGAGGGTGAGGGACAATGATAGGTCAATGCTAAAGATACTGGATATGGAGAAAATTGTAGTTGTGTAATAACTCAAATATCGTCTTTTCATTGCTCAATGCATTGCATAAAGCCCCAAGCGGTTAATCAAGGTTAGGTGGAGATGGAGCAGGTGTACTGCTGGAGAGGCAGTGGAATAAGGGGAGGAGGGGAGACTTGCTAAGGTGGCAATGGCTAAAATGTTGTTGCTGGAGGAGATGGTTGTACCAGCATTTATTTAGTTCTGCCATCTTACAGCACCCCTACCTTTCAGTCTTTTACCACTTTTATGTGCTTAAAGAGAACCTTTCACTGGTCCTGACATTACAATATAAGTACCAGGCAGTGTAGGGCATATTAAGGAGATGTGATATTGTTTTTTTTTTTTCCGATGGGCTCCTGTGTTCCCCTGCTGTTCCTCCATTCCGGTTTCCCACTTTGTATGCTAATCCATACCATCGGTACAGAGAGGAGGAGACAGCCGTGTTTCTCAGGGAGAAGGTGAGCTTTAATTTCTCCCTGGCTGTGACGCACTCCTCTGCGATTGGGCAGCTCACAGCCAGGGAGAAGGAGTTACCCATTGAGAAACATGGCCGTTTCCTCCTCCCTGTAACATACAGGACGGGAAACCTGAACGGGGGGCACAGCGGAGGAACGGAGCAACCCATCGGAAAAAAAAAGTGATATCACATATACTCTATATGGCCTAAACTGCCAGGTACTTATATTGTAACTTTAGGACCGGTGAAAGGTCCTCTTTAACAATCAATGTACTGTCAATAGAGAATATCTGGGACACATGTTTACCCAAACATGTCCACATTGTGGCTGAAACAGGGTCAGCTATTTCTGTATATGTGTGGACATTGATGTGAATGTTCACATGGATCCATCCATACAGTGATGTTATTGACTAAACACCCATACATGCAATTTTACATCATTTTACCGATTTTACATCATACATTTAAAATGATCTACAGTATATCGTAACTATAATTTAAAGTGGTTGTGCCGTGGCATAACATTGATGATCTATTCTTAGGATAGGCCATCAATATTAGATTGGTGGGGTCGAACTCTCAGCTCCACTACCATTCAGCTGTTTGAAGGCTCAACTCCTTCAAACAGCTGATTAGCGGTTGTGCCAGGATTCAGACCCACTCTGATATGATATTGATGATCTATCCGAGGGTAGATTATGCCACTGCACAACCCTTTTAATCATTGTTTACTCCAAACAGATATATGAAACTGGCCTGAAAGAAGACAGTTGGAATCTCTTAAGTGTACTAATTTAGTCACATTCCTCATTTGTATCTTAGATATATCATTGTGATTGATTTTATATAGCTATATTAAGTTTATAGAACAGACTTTAGAACACACTGATGTACACATTAAAGTCTAAGATAACTAAAAACTGAACTGAGCTCCAGTATAAACAAGAATTCACAACTTTTGCTGGATGTTATCCGAATAACCAAATAACTCATATAGAAAACAATATTTCATTTTTATTTTATTTTTTTATGAACTGATGCTTTATTTTCTGTTCAGCAATACGTATTGTCCAGTGAACAGTTTATATGTGTGTGACACTTCTATTTATTGTTAGATGAACAAATGAGCTTTGGCCTGAAGTCTACAGGACCCTTCAGAATTAAAATATCCTCCAGGGTGTTCCAAGTCGGCTTGTGTTAATCACAAAATAAATAAGAGGTTGTTATAGGATTTCTGATACAGATCACAAAGATAAGATTAGAAGACAGGACAGAGGTTTGTATAGCAACCACTAAGCATGTGCCAATATATGATTGTCCCGTCCTTCCCTAGTGAATTTTTTAGAGATAAGCAGCCTTGGCAAATTACTATTTAGCACATCTTCTTCTCCTGCACTTTCAGCAACTGCATTAATTTTTAATGAAGGTCTATCTCATGATTTGTATTGGATTAGTTTCCTACTTTTATCCTTCTTTTGTTTGCTTCTTCCATTGTGAAGAACGGTTGAAGCGTGATGGCGTAATTTCAACATAAATAAGTATTGATAGGCAAAGTCTATTACATCATAAATAGACATCTACAGGCTAGGTCACATTCTATGCAATGCATAAAGCAGTACAATATTTTTACAATATAGCCTTGTCAGCGGGTTGTCTTTTATTACCAGGGCTTTATTGTGTTTCAGTATTGCTCATTAATTGGTTGAAATTATGCAAAGTGAAATGTCAAACATTCCTGATAAACATCCTAGATTATTTCTAGATTTTTGAGAGGATGCTATGTTTTTGCATGTAACCCGATTCATTGTGACCAAATATACTGTTAAATCACTCTTTGTAAATTCTTTTGATAATAACCTGTTAGTTTTGACTTATCTCATTTAGTAAATACTTGCATTCCCCATGAAATAACTTTTCCTCCTCCTGGAAAACTATTATGTGCTGTGGGTGTGGACCCACTGTAACTAACCAACTGGTTTGGCTTTGTGTGTCTGTTCTAAAAATTTAAATGCATGTGCGCTGGTCCTTTGAGAGGCCAAGAGGGTTAACATGCACCCTATAGCACAAGACAAGCGCCCAAGAACTCGCAGCCTGCAGCGATTACCGAAATGCAGGATCAACATGGCCCGGAAGAGAGCTGGACAAAAAGGACCGAGGCCAGTGTAAGCAGCACGGCGCCCATGTTCGCAAGGAGCAGGGCAGTGGTGGGCATGGAGCGCAACAGAATGAATTGAATAAAATAAGGATTCTGCCACACGTCGCGTCTGTGCTTTGTTTTTGATGCTGCAAAAAACTGCAACAAGAAAAATGCACCCAGTTTTGGAAACAACATACCTGCATTTATAGTGTATTTTCATAGGTGATTGTATGATGCGTCATTGCTTTCACTAAATAGAACCTCATCTGCCGATTATAGCTAGTGTTGAGTGACGTTATCAAAAATTCGATTCAGCTGCTTCACCAAATTTCACAAGGAAATTTGCTTTTGTGACACATTACTTCCTTATGAACCCCATTTCTTTGTATATAGCCAGCACAATGACGGGGAATGGCGATTGCGCCACCCCACATCATTGAACCTCTCATATGTTGCGTTCATCGGTGATTGCGGCATCTGAGATTAACATTGAGGGCTTTTAGAGGTTAATCTGTAAAAAAAAAAAATACTCACCTTATCTATTTGATTGTGTAGAGCTGCCACGACCATCTTGATTGAACATACCGCACAGAATCTCGCATGTGACGTGATGAAGTCACCATCCTGGCCAGCATTTTTACATCACCACGTCTGAGATTTTGCAAGGTATCTCCAATGAAGATAGCCACGGCGGCCTCTTCATGCACATGAGAATGAGGTGAGCATTTTTTTTACCCCGCCATTTTAGTGAAAATTGAGTCATTACCACAAGACACAAGGAAATTCGGCTTTGCAGTAAATCAAATTTTTCCTGAAATTTGGATCAAAGTCAATTTGTTTGGCTTCGATTTGCTCAACACTAATTATAACATATAGGATATAGGTATAGTAACTTCTTAAGGGCGGATGCACAAGGTCACATTATATAATAGGGCTTCTATCGAGAAAACCTACACAACAGTGGCAAAACCATAATCCACCATGAAATTCAATCCTAATCAGAGCATGCAAAAATGTTGAATAACAAATAGATGCACTGGAATACTATAATTCTCTCGGAACTATTTAGATGTGTTTTTGTTCTCAAAGACTTTCCAGCTGTTTTAATATCCCCCAGTACAGCACTTTTCTCACCAACTGAAAGTATAATTTAATGAATGCAAATAAAAGAACACTATAATTACCCTTACCCATAAAAGGTACAGTTCATTGTTGGTATAGAAATTATAATTGGCTTATTGTAGTGGCACAAATGGGGATTGATAAGTCATATTAGAATGAGCGATAGCATTCACTGTACTAAGCATAATTTTCCATTTTGCTATGTTTAAATTCCCAAATGAAGTGAAATCGCTTCTGTTTACCATGGCACCTTTTCAAGAATTTTGGGGCCCACTGTGAAGATTAATTGCTCTATAAACAGACGTTTTATCAAGTCCACCTGTCCAGTATGTTTTGCAATCTGACATATGAGTTTGGAGGTACCATTCATGCATCATTGGAACCACAAAATTACCGTTTAACTTTCCAAGATTTCAGGGAATTTTTTTCATGAATATTCTTTTCATGAAACATGACCCATCATTCTGTATACAGAACTAAAATTATGGGTTAAAACAGACATTAACATTGTTGTTACCAAACATGTCCCTCCAAGGTCATCATGAATCATAGATTCTAATTTCTATGATAGTTATGATAATAGATCTAGTATTGAAAAAGTCAACTAAATATAAAATTATTCTATATTTATTAAACATAATCTGCAACTTGGTTTTATACCCTACAATGGGTCGTTACAATTACCATTAAAAGAACCTGGTGCTCTCCGTCTTCGTTTGAGGAATTGGTAGAGATAAGTGATCAATTCTAAATGAATCAGCTTCCTTACCATTTTCTCAAAACATTGGAAAAATATTATTTGGAGATTTGTCCAGCACGAATCACACAAAATGTTGGTTGCAATTTTAAGTCCAGAAAATAATGAAGGCATCATACACTAAAATTGGATGATTTTGGAACTTTTTCATTTAAAAGTGCAATATGTTGTTAAACAGACTGTATGTTACCACTGGCTACCAGATGTTTACCTATAACCGTTTATGTGGTTGTCACTTTGATATTACAAATCCTGCCTCAGTGATACAGAGATTGAAAAGGGTTGGATGGAGTCCTAGGAGACCTCAAAATGTTATGACTTTTAGGGAAAATGGGGCACTTTCAATCTGGACCAAATTTTTTGGACAAACTGAATTTGATGACCAGTTCCATCAAATCGGACCATAAACTAATTTTGGAAAATTTGCTCATCTCTAGAAATTGGCCATCAATCTTATTTATTTTAGAGCCTCCTGACTCTCCTTTGATGACATGCCAGGAGATACTGTAGGGTCAGGCCTCTTAGATGTCATGCTGTGGAGGTGATTGCTGCAGGTAAATGCAGTGCTTCACCGCCGCTGAACAAGCAGTTGACTGTCGGGAAGGAGCGCTTCCTTCCCAACAATCTGCAGCTCATTGTCCCATCTAAATTTTTACCATATAACAGTCGCAACACATGGACAGTTCTACTTCGATCACAATAGTTCATTTTGGTAGAAAATTGGAAGGTCCGGGACTGCATCAGTAATATGGCATCTACTGTAAATTATGGGTGTATTACAACCAGTTGAAACCAGTATAATTCTGTGATTCCATCCTAAATTGGGAGTTGGGAGAAGTTTCTGTTTATGTGACTTAAAGGGGTTGTGTCATCTAAGACAATGGGGGCATATCGCTAGGATATGCTCCCGTTGTCTGATAGGTGCTGGTCCCATCTCTGGGACCCACACCTATCTCTTATGCGTGGCTTCCTTCCATCAATTTCTATGGGCCACGGAAAAAATCTGAGAATTCCCGTGCAAATTAATGGGAACGGTGGCCATGCAAGCTCTGCTATTTTCAGCTGGCCAGTGGGAAGGCCTGTCACTTTGCCAGCCTTATGTTAGGCTCTGTTTTGGATATAGGTGTGGGTCCCAGAGGTGGAAACATGCCCCCATTGTCTGAGATGGGAATACCTGTTTAATATGGATTTGAATAATGGATTTGATTTGGCTGAATTGGTCAACTGATTTCATTCAGATCCTACTCAATTGTACCTGAATCGAAAATATTAAAATTTCCCTGAAAATTTGTGTATGACACTCTGAGGTTTCCATTTCTCCTTTGTCTCTCAGTTTTTATTAATTTTTTTCCTCTCTCTTTCCCTAAAATTCACCCAAATTTAGTCACCCACAATTCAGATTCAAATAACACTCAAAGTTTATTAAAATTCAGGTTGAATTTGGTTAGTTTAAAATTTATTCACTCATCTTTATTAATATCTTACAATGTAACATGGAGGAAACCCTATATATTTTATCTATATATACATATAGAAAGATATTTATTTGTTTCTTACGGAATGTATTTCTACTACAACACTTTTAAATGGTCTTTTTGTGAGTATTAGTTGAAGCAAATTTGTTTATATGTTGTGTAAACTAAGTTCTGTTTTGTATTTTTACTCGGCAGTGGGAAGAAATTGGTGAGGTTGATGAGAACTATGCTCCAATACATACATATCAAGTATGCAAAGTGATGGAACAAAATCAGAACAACTGGCTCTTGACAAGTTGGATCCCAAATGAAGGAGCATCAAGAATCTTCATTGAGCTCAAATTTACACTACGGGATTGTAACAGTCTTCCAGGAGGACTTGGTACTTGTAAAGAAACTTTCAATGTATATTATTTTGAATCAAATGATGAAGATGGCAGGAACATAAGGGAAAATCAGTATATTAAGATAGATACTATTGCAGCTGATGAAAGCTTCACAGAGTTAGACTTGGGGGATAGAGTGATGAAGCTAAACACAGAAGTGAGAGATGTTGGACCATTGACCAAGAAAGGTTTCTATCTTGCCTTCCAAGATGTGGGAGCATGTATTGCTCTTGTGTCTGTCCGTGTGTACTACAAAAAATGTCCCTCAGTGGTACGTAACTTAGCACTTTTCCAAGATACCATAACTGGAGCAGATTCTTCACAGCTTTTGGAAGTATCTGGAGTGTGTGTCAACAATTCGGTGACAGAAGAGGCTCCAAAAATGCACTGCAGTGCTGAAGGGGAATGGCTGGTTCCAATTGGAAAGTGCATGTGTAAAGAAGGATATGAGGAAAAGAACAATACCTGTCAAGGTAAGAGTTTATTCAAACATTAAATAATTACAGTATCAAAATATTTGGATTACAGACAGCAAAATGTAGCCTCCTAAAAGGGTGGTCATCTTAGAGGAGAGGACAGGCAAACCTAGAATGTAAAAAAAGATTAATCTGTTACACAAAAACCTGGTGTAGATAATGGCCTTCTGAAAGAGGTGGTCATATAAAAAGGGTTTGAAAGTAAAATAACCACTATTGTTTAAAATGTATGTTCACCTATATGAATGTATACTGGAGTGCTATATACTTGACAAAATGCATGAGAAAGTCATTTTACCATGTACTGTACCTTGAGACATACTAAACCAGCACATTATGACCTGTGACATTCTAGTACACAGGGAACATCAATAAATCTGTGTTGGAGATGGGATGAGGACTTCTCCCAGACTGTTTACTAAAGAAATGAATTTACAGGTCTTTTTTTTGGATTTGAACACTAGACTTTCTGTATGAAAGACAAAGCAGTTACCATTACACTACAGGCGTAGTCTGTTGGAATGAAAAATTCTGTGTTTAGAAAGCTATTTTTTCACATGGTACCGAGACGAAAGAAAAGCAAATCGTGCCATTTACCAATCACCATGAATAACGTGTTTGCTATATTGTACAGCCTATTATGATTAGAAGGATGCCAAATACAATTTTGGGATATTTCATAAGATTTCACTAAGTATGTTACAAAAACTGTAATGGTTTTTACTGGTTTTCTTAGTAACAGTAACTTTGCAGAAAATTGTAACTTTTCCCTTGAAAGAAAAAAGCTGGAAAGTAAAAATTTTTAATTTTTCTGCCATAATTTTTACTATAAAGATTAGTTTACTGGTCTTGGTGGCATTTGAACCCTAAAACTTCTGTACAGCAGCTTTACATACTTCTCCACAGAAATGCTCTGCTATGAAGGCTGGATTTTTTATGCCTAATAGTTTTAATGTTTTCTTTACAGGCACACTATGGAATAATTACATTGTAGCTTTTTAAGCACAGGAAAATGTGCCTTTAAAACAGCTTTCCATCAGACCAGAGGTAGGACTTCTACCTGCCATATAGGGGGTCTGGGGTTTAAAGCCCTGAGCAATAAATACTTTAGTAAAATTTATGACAGAAAATTGAATTTTTGCTTTTCATTTTTTTTTTCTTTTATGGTACAAGTTCCATTTTTCTGCAAAGTTGATATTACAAAAAATTAAATAAACAATGGAGCAAAATCCATTGCAAAAAATGTGCTTTTGTAGCATACTTATTATTAACTATCACTAGAAGTATATGGTATCCCTGTAATTATAATAACTGGTACAATATAGTGAACATATTACTTAAGGTGACTGGTAAAGGGTATAAATAAAAATGTGCAATTCTTTCCCTTCTTTTAACCCATTGCAAAAAAAAAATAAAAAATTAGCTATGACTTTTATGTCTATGAATGTGAGAAGGACCTGCAGGGATGCCCAAGGTTTGCCAGTATGGGGCTCTGAAATTCATGATTGCAACCCTGGTAGTACACAATTAGCAAAAGAGAAGCATGTATTGCAATCTATAGGATAATAATATAAAATTGTTCAAGTACAGTATATACTAAATAGCATATTCAGAGTACATCTCAATTGATTTGTGCATTATGCTGCAGCATCACTTTTTGATGGAATTAAAAAGCTTATTACATTTGCTTCCAGATCACTGATTCTCGCCTTCACTCTTCATTCTTTGTAAACAGGTCAGATTTTAATTATATCTGCTCTAGCAGAAGTCACTTAATCAGGATGACGGCTTTTGCTATCCACTTGTTGATTCTGAATTTACTTTCATTTAGCATAGCTAATAAAATAAGTCCCGCTCGCTAATACAGTGTAGCAGAATTTATCACAGTGATCTGGTGTATTTAACCTCTTCCCTGTTGACTTTCTCATTCTTTTGATGAAACTGGTGATAAATATTCCACTTTTGGATTTGCTCAGAGCAAAAGAACTGCCTGTCTATAGCAACATGCCTTGGCTTTTGGGACTCCGCAGCTAGGTTTTCTTTCACCCAGGGCAAAGGTTTACTTTTTCACCCTAGCCTATCTACAGTAAATACCTTGACCAAGGCAATGTGGCTTGTTAGCACCCAGCTAGCACCAAGGACCCAGCTCTATCCCCTGCAGAAATGCCCTTGTTCCATGGGCTATAGATACTAATTGTACAATGTGTTCCCTAAGCTGAGCACCAAAGTTTTAAAATGATTTCTTTGACATCATGTGAGTTTTTGCATGTAAGGCTACATTTCACAACCAGATGGACCCTTTTAAATCAATGGGACCATGTTTAATGGTCGGTAGACAGGAGTACACCCATCTAACGGCCATTAACAACTGGAACATTAGTGTAAAATGGCTGTTTAGAGGTTAAGATAAAAAAAAATTCATCCAGTTGCATGTGCAGAGACTTTCCTCTGTTGATGCTGAAGGACCTACCGAAGAAACATTAGCACACCTACTATGTTTTCAAAAAACAAGTACACAAACAAAATACAAAATAAAACAACTATTTCTATTATGATTGACAAACATCCCCTGGGAACTTAACCCGTTCTACCCCGGAGGTTTTTTCGGTTTTGCGTTCCCTGCCTTGATACAGCCATAACTTTTTTATTTTTCTGTTCACATAGCTGTATGATGGCTTGTTTTTTGCGGGACAAGTTGTACTTTCCAATGCCACCATTTAATATGGCATATAGTGTAGTGGGAAGCTGGAAAAAAATTCCAAATCAGGTGAAATTGCAAAAAAACGCAATTCTTCCACAGTTTTACGGGTTTTTTATTTACGGAGTTCGATGTGCGTTAAAACTGACCAGTTACTTTCATTCTACTGGTCAGTACCAATCCGGCGATACCTAATATGTATAGTTTTTCTTGCATTTTGATAGTGATAAAAAATTATAAAGTTGGACATTTTTTTTTTCCAGTTCTTGACCCCTACAACTTTTTGGTATTTATGTGTACGGAGCTGTATGGGGGATCAATTTTTGCTGGGTGATCTGAACTTTTTATTGATACCATTCTGGGGTGTGTATGACTTTTTGATCGCTTTTTATTTAATTTTTTTTTTTAAAGCGACAAAAAATGGCGAATCGGCCATTTTGACTCTTTTTTCCGCTTCGCTTTTTTCCGTATGGGAAATATTTTTTTATATTTTTATAATATGGGCTTTTTCACACATGGCGATACCCAAGATGTGTGGTTTTTTTATTTTTTTAATACTTTTATTTTTATTTTCGGGAAAGGGGGGTGATTTGAACTTTTGTGTTTTTTTTATTTTTTCAAAACTTTATTTATTTATTTATTTATTTATTTTACACTTATTTTATATTGCTTATATCATAGACTCTAATGCACTTACATTGTAGTCTATGATGATTTTAGTGCTTTCCTATGAAGCCCTATTACAGGTAAGGGCTCTATAGGAAAGCCTATGCAGCAGCCTCCTGTCATTTAATATGACAGGGGCTGCTGCAGGCACGCTCCGGCTCCTCCGATCGCCACACGGGGGAGCCGGAGCAACACCGGAAGCGTACGACCGCGGCACCCGGGGGGTTAAATGTCCGCGATCGGCATTACTGCTCTGTGCAGTGCGGGCGCCATCTTTAGAGTCCCGGACTGGTCGGGAAGGGGTTAAGGTACATTTACACAGCCCGAGAATAGGGCAAATTATCGAGAATGACAGTTCCTGGAAACGGTCATTCCCGACAATCGCTCCTGACCACTGATCATGGCTTCTGGGCAGTAGATTGTGCTGTTTAAACAGTGATCTGCTCCTCAGAAATCAGAACTGTGAAGCTCTGACTTTAGCTGTATGAAAAGACGATAAAAAATATGTAACAGTAAAGGTTATTTCCACTCTGTGAGTCCAAGTGCATTCTTGAAAATAAAATGAACTGAATGAGACAAAAAAAAACTGTTCAATTTTCTACATTCTGAACACGAGTGCCCTTTTCTTACATTCATTTAGAGTATGGTAATAACCCCTCTTTAAAAGAAAGGTCTGCTACAATATATTAACTCATTTATAGATAATAGATAGAAAGAATTTAAGAGACCTGGCCTATTACAAAAGGGGTTTTTAATATGGTTCTGATAAAGTGATCTAAGGTTCAGATTTATCCAAATGTATACTGTGTAGATATATGCAAAGCCATATTTCTATGGCAAAGCAGCAGTGAACAGGAAGAGAGATGGCATGTGTGCACTGCATGCACCAACTCTTCATACAGTTGATTGCCGGGGGTGCTGCGTGTCGGACTCCTGCCAATCTGATATTCATGACTAGAGATGAGCGAATCGATTCGTCGATTCGTTGATTCGTATCGAATCTTGGGAATTTTCAGCTGCGAAGCGAATCCGAATATTAGGTGATTCGCTTCGGCTTTGTACGCATTTACTACGTAGTTTGTCCTATAAATTATACGCTATTGCTACGTATAAGTTACTCTATACGCCGTTGCGTACAAATTCAATTCATTAGCGATGAAGACTCCTCCCTGGTAGCTCTGCCCCCTTCTCCAGTGCGCGAGGAAGACGAGGCAACTCAGGAAATTAAGATGGCGACACAGCGAGGCCCTGACTGGGGAGGCATGGTGTGGGGCACCGACCCCTATGAGGAGAAGGAACCGGAGGAGATCTACGTCTCTCAATATGTCCGGCAGCCTAAGAAGTCGGTTGAGGTGCCCGCTGAGGTGTTTACTCCGCTGGCTGACATGGCAGAAGCGGCAGGAGTTCCTGCTCCGCTGCGGAAGGACTACTACCTTCGGCAAAATTCCATGGTCCCCGAGGCTGTCACCCGCAACGCCCTGACCCTCTGGGAACACAAAAAGTTGGTAGAGGAGTGGGTTGTGCAAGTTTTGGAGCACCCACGGTCTGGTGACCCTAAGCTGGAGCGCCGAAGAGGTACCGTTATTTGATTCAGTGTGGAACGGGGAGTAGGTTTTATCGGCGATGAGGAGACAGCGGAAGAATTATATGTCAACCGCCGTTCTGTAAAGCGGCCGTATCTTCTGCCCGTCCTCTACAATCTCCACGCAGGGAATTACGTGGAGTATACCCCCATGAAGAGCCTCCAAGGCCCCTTTGCTACTGGGGTGAAACTCCTTAAGCGACCAGCTACTCCTACAGCGCCCCCGGAAAACTGGACTGAGGAGGCCCAGGCCGCAGAAGAGGCTCGGTGTTCCCATGAGACCAATGATGGGACTCTGCGATCTGAGGAGAAATCCCAAGCTCAGCTGGAACCCCTGATACCCGATTTGCCACCGCCGCCGATCCTTCATGTGGGACAGATGACCACCAACAATTTTGTGTACCAGCCATCGGTGGTACAATACCAACTGCCATGGCAGGTGCAGTCCGCCGCTCGCGGAAGACCGTTACCAGAGCCCTTACAGCCGGAGATTCTGTCACCTTGTATGCCGGCGGGAGGATCTGGCCACTACAAGGTCTACTACCATGGCCCTTGCCAGTGTGACCGCCCGGTCACTACCAAGACCATCCCTGCCGCAGCCAGTGTCGCTTTCATGGGGCAGGAGCGCCCTCTCATGTCTTTTAGCTCCAGCAGCAGTGAAGAGGACCTGCTGGCCCTTAAGTAAGGATCCTGCAGCTGTTATGGGAGCCACAACGTGGACTTAACCTGAAGGGTGAGCACTAGTTGGCGTTTGTTTTTATTTTTGTTGCCCTGTGTTTGTCCTCACCCAGATGGACATGGATTGTCAGGACTCTCCCCATAAAAAGAAAGTTTTAACCAAGTTGCGCATACATGCGCCTCATCCCTTTTTTTTCCCCTTTTCAGGTTATTGGGGAGCCCTTTGAAAGAGGGTTTTTTAAGGAACCTTTGCTGCTATTTTTTTACCCATTTGGATTACAATTTTACCTATGTGGATTACAAATTGCAACTGAGTTTGGGACTCTGCTCCAGTTCTATGACAAGCGTCAGAAGAAAATAGACTTAAACGTGTCCGTGAGCATACTAGGTAGGTGATATTTAAAATGTTTACATTATACCTATAATGTATTTGCACTATATTGTTTGCACTGGATTGTTTGCACTAATGTTTTTACCTTTCAGCAACGTTTTCACGTATGTTGCCCATTGTGTGTATTTCTTTACAGGTACCGCAATGTGTCTTCATATTCACTTTATAGTATTGTGGATTATTGTACTATGCACTTAGCCGGATAGACAGCACCTTAATTGTTCTACCTCAAATATACATACTGCCTCTGAGGGCGATTTCAGATCTGACCATTTACGCTGGATCTGGCCTGGGGTCCGCAAGGTGTCAAAATGATGGCGCAAGCCTCGGATCACCTGCTGGATCACCTCCTGGATCACCTCCTTTTTATGCTGGTTCGGGTGGCGGTGTGTGCCATCGTAAATCGCAATCCTGGCGGTCCATCAGCCGGACTATGTATTTCAGCTGTGCAGCAGAGCTAAATGATGAGGATGCTATTTTCAAATATTCGCTCTGCCTCTGAGGAGTGCACGCCGTGGCCTCTCCTTGTACGTGCCTTCGTATTACGTAATCGCGTAGATAATAGTACACTGAGGATTTGTAAGCTATTTGTACGCTCATGCAGACGTCTTCTAAGAAGTTGCGTACATTTTTTAAATGAACGTTCGTTCTTAGTGTGCGAATGTTCGCTAATAGCACATAATAACGTATATTTTGTACGCAAATACAACAAATCTATTCGCCGAATATTCGAATCTTAGGAAAAGTTCGGCGAATGTTCGGCGAATAATTTTTTGAATGATTTGCTCATCTCTATTCATGACCTATCCTGAGGATAAGTCAACAATATTAAATGCCTGGACAACCCTTTTAATATGTATTGAGTTGTTTAATGTTATACTTTCAATAGAAGTCAAGATTTGTCTATTGGGTTACCCATTAAACTTGTGATGTTATCTACAGACATATACTCATTAGAGATGAACGAATCATGCTAAATTTTATTTGCCGAACATTCGCCGAACTTTTCCTAAGATTCATATATTCGACGAATAGATTCGTTGAATTTGCATACAAAATATATGTAATTATATGGCTTTTAGCGAACATTCGCACACTAATAACGAACATTCAGGTAAAAATGTACGCAACCTCTTTGAACACGTACGCATAAGCGTACAAACTTTGTACAAAAATGACGGGCTTTGCTGGAGAGGAATGGTGGAGCAGGAGGAATGCTCTGAGTCTGACCCCTGGCTTCATATGGATACTGTATCAGCAGATGACAGCAGATTATACGGCTGAGACTGAGATGAGCGTGCCATCCATTCCACTACCTCATCTACTTTCTCCTCCACTACAATTTTGTGCCTTGGTGGGTTAGCCTGGTGGAACAACGGCCAAGTATTGCGAATACTACTAGTAGATGCTCCGGCTACAGGTCCTTTAGCACCTCTGCCCTTCTCCTATTTTTTTATAGCTCGAGGTCTGGCTGGAACTGGACCCCTTTTGCTTATCCATTCCAGACATTTTTCAATTCACTCTGTGGCCCTGCAGCTGGTCTTTGTCCCTGTCTCTCTCCCTGTCTCTCCCTATCTCTCCCTGTCTCTCTCTCCCTGCCTGATTAATTACTAGCCCTGAACTGGCCCTGCACTTGCCCTGCAGTATCCCTGATATGTGTAATATGGATTCCCAGAGCAATTACACCCCAATTTTCACAAAACAGGTCTCAGAGTCTCAGAACTTCACACACAGTGCTTCTGCTCGTCTCAGCAGTCGCAGCAGAAGTGATGTGTCACTGGCTTACCGAGCCTGAGCCATTCAGAGCAAGCCCTGCCCACTAGGTCAGGTGACCGCTTTCTTCCCGGGCTTTTGCACACGATAAATGAATTAACAGTAAAATTTCGCTAATGAATTGCGTGTAGAGTAACTTATACGTAGCAATAACGTAGCCGTACGTAGTGTACAAAGCCGAAGCTTGCACACTATAGGAAACAACGTTGACCTCTCTGGTTGCCAGGACTGCAGGAATACACATGCATAGCAGCTCCCTTACCGGCCATCTTGTATCTGTTCTGCAGTGGTAGTTGTAACCCCTGGAAATGAGCAGTGTATAATGTGATGAAAAAATGAATGAAGCCAGCAAAGGAGCAATGTGGACAAACACAATACATTAGCAAGTGTCTTGTATTAACGTTGCCTACATGATAAATGCCTTTTTCTGAAGTGAGACAACCCCTTTAAACCAGTAAAAATTGCATTGGCTACATCTGTACACTGGTAATATATTATCAATAATGAGTCATTTTAAGGAACAAGGAGTATAAAATGCTGATCATTTACAAAAATATGTTACACTCTTTCTAGTATTACTAATGCATGTGCCCCAAAGCGATTTCACCAATTTCCTAATCATCATATGTCTCCATTGAAAAGATTATCCTCAGCAGAACAGAGTTTAGAACAGTGTCTTTTTCTGTATCACAGAATGTGATTGCCTGAGACAGCACTATTTTCGTCAGCTTGGATTTCCCAGTTCACTTACTAGCTCATAAAGTTGAATTGCTCCATTAGAGTCAAATTTACCAGTGAGGTCTATTGCATAGGACACTTGCGAGCCTGTGCAGCTGTGTCATGGATATGTGCAATCCGTGAAGGAATTACCCCATTATTTGTCAATAAGGGCCTCACTCAAATTGATGGATGCCCCATATTTCATAGAAATGATGTGCTACCTGAATTTCACCCTTGCATAACCTTTCTAGAGATCTATAAAATTTTACACCAAAGGCCATAATGTGAAAAGGGAAAATGGAAGATTTGATAATAAAAAAAATTAATAAGAAATATCAGTATTAATTATAATACATTTAATAATAATAATAATAATTAATACACAAGAATGAATAACACTACTAACAATAACTATTAATAACTAATACATAACCACCAATAATAAAAAAAATATTATTAATACATAAAAATGACTACTACTATTACTACTACTACTACTACTAATAATAATAATAATAATAACAGTGTAAGTGTACTTTCTTAAAGGGATTGTCTCATCTATCACTAGGATATACCCCCATTATCTTATAGGTGTGGGTCCCACATCTGTATTGGGAACGGAGCCCCGCAAAGTGGTGGCTGGAGGACTCCGGTCTGGCCACCACCAAAAATAAAAAAACACCACCATTGAAAATGAATGGAGAGCACCTGCACATGTGCAGTGCACTCTCGGCCACTTGCAGGGCTCTGTTCTCAGTATATGTGTGGGTCCCAGCTGTGGGACCTGCACCTATAAGACAATGGGGGCTACATGCCCCCATCATCTGTGATGAGACAACCCCTTTAAAGCTTTTCATATGCCAAAAGTGACACATGAATACCTTTGATCGGTGGAGGTCCAAGTGCTGAGACCCCCAGCCGATCCCTAAAACAAGGAGTTAGAAGTGCTCAGACTGAGCGTTTTTTTCTCTTTACTGGAAAAGATGGATTACAGACAGGCTCATAGGCAAGGAGAGAGAAAGTTTGTTTGAGCGCTTCTATCTCCTTGGTTTAGAAGTCATTGAGAATGTCGGCACTCAGATCCCCACCAGTCAAAACCTGTAATATGTCAATGTGACATCTCAAAAGTTTTATGAAAGTACAGTTAAACTTTAATGCATAAAAACTAAAAATACGACAGAAGAACTGATAATAGTAATAATAATAATTTGTAGATTGTAATGACCCCTGTACCTGGACCTGTTAGCTGAGCTATTCTTATAAGCTACACAGGGCCGGCCTTAGGGGTGTGCGACCTGTGCGGTTGCACAGGGCGCTTCACTCCCGGCCAGTTAAGGGGGCGCCCTGCCAGAGCGCCCCCTTAATGGCCCGGCCGTGCCCTGCAAGTGCGGCGGTGGGGCAGAGGGAGATGAGCGCTTCCATTGTGGAAGCGCTCATCTCCATAGTCTGCCTTTGGAGATGCGGGGCAGGGGAGGGAGAGGCGTCTCCCCTGCCCGTTCCTCTGATAGGCTGCAGGCCCTAGGCCTGCAGCCTATCAGAGGCCAGCTCAGGCGACGCGATGACGTCATCGCGCCGCCCGAGCCGTACAGCGCTGGACACAGGCCGGAAGAGGCCTGCATCGCATCGCTGCTGGAGGTAAGTAAGTGTTTATTTTTTTTTATGGGGGCATTATTATTGGCACATGGGGGGCACTGGGGGCATTTTTACTGGCACAAGGGGGCACTGGGGGCATTTTTACTGGCACAAGGGGGCACTGGGGGCATTTTTACTGGCACATGGGGTACTGGGGGCATTTTTACTGGCACAAGGGGGCACTGGGGGCATTTTTACTGGCACATGGGGGTATTGTGGGCATTGTTACTGGCACATGGGGGCATTTTACTGGCACTGGGGGCATTTTTACTGGAACAAGGGGGCACTGGGGGCATTTTTATTGGCACATGGGGGCATTTTACTGGCACATGGGGGCACTGGGGGCATTTTACTGGCACTGGGGGCATTTTTACTGGCACAAGGGGGCACTGGGGGCATTTTTACTGGCACAAGGGGGCACTGGGGGCATTTTTACTGGCACAAGGGGGCACTGGGGGCATTTTTACTGGCACATGGGGGCACTGGGGGCATTTTACTGGCACAAGGGGGCACTGGGGGCATTTTTACTGGCACAAGGGGGCACTGGGGGCATTTTACTGGCACATGGGGGCACTGGGGGCATTTTACTGGCACTGGGGGTATTTTTACTGGCACAAGGGGGCACTGGGGGCATTTTTATTGGCACATGGGAGCATTTTACTGGCACATGGGGGCACTGGGGGCATTTTTACTGGCACTGGGGGCATTTTTACTGGCACATGGGGGCACTGGGGCATTTCTTACTGTCACATGGGGGCATTTTACTGGCACTGGGGGCATTTTTACTGGCACAAGGGGGCACTGGGGGCATTTTTACTGGCACAAGGGGGCACTGGGGGCATTTTTACTGGCACATGGGGGCACTGGGGGCATTTTACTGGCACAAGGGGGCACTGGGGGCATTTTTACTGGCACAAGGGGGCACTGGGGGCATTTTACTGGCACATGGGGGCACTGGGGGCATTTTACTGGCACTGGGGGTATTTTTACTGGCACAAGGGGGCACTGGGGGCATTTTTATTGGCACATGGGAGCATTTTACTGGCACATGGGGGCACTGGGGGCATTTTTACTGGCACTGGGGGCATTTTTACTGGCACATGGGGGCACTGGGGCATTTCTTACTGTCACATGGGGGCATTTTACTGGCACTGGGGCATTTTTATTGGCACATGGGAGCATTTTACTGGCACTGGGGGCATTTTTACTGGCAAATGGGGCACATGGGGGCATTTTACTGGCACATGGGGGCACTGGGGCATTTTACTGGCACTGAGGGCATTTTTTACTGGCACAAGGGGCACTGGGGGCATTTTTACTGGCACATAGTGGCATTTTTACTGGCACATGGGGGTATTGTGGGCATTTTTACTGGCACATGGGGCACTGGGGGCATTTTTACTGGCACTGGGGGCATTTTACTGGCACTGGGGGCATTTGTATTGGCACATGGGAGCATTTTACTGGCACATGGGGGCACTGGGGCATTTCTTACTGGCACATGGGGGCACTGAGGCATTTCTTACTGGCACATAATTTGGGGGGCATCTATGGGGGTGGGACACTTTTTACTGGCACATGATTTTGTGGGGGAATCAATGGGGGGCACTTCTTACTGGCACATTGGAAGCATTATTACTTCTGGGGCACAGTGGGGACATTAGTACTGTTGGGGGCACTATTACTAACAAGTGCACTCTGGCAGAGAATTATTAGTTGGGACTTTGGGGTCACTATTACTGTGGGGGCACCCTGGCACAGTATCAGCGCAGTTATTTCTGGGGGGCGTTATGTTTACTATATTACTGGGCGCACTATTACGGAACACTATTTGCTGGGCGCAGTTATTTTTTAGGACACTGTGTAAACTAAGATTTTTTTTCTGTCTAACTGCAGAGATGAGAAATGGCTGAAAAATGGCGTCTGGTCTGAAAGGAGAAGATGAGGAAAGAGAAGATCTACATGAGAGGAGACGTCACTGGATGTAAGAGGTATGTGGCGCTGTATTAGGCTACATTTCAATATAGAAAGCTATAAATACAGTGCAGAGATATATAGTGTGATATAGGACAGTATAGAGAGCTATAAATACATATATATATATACTGTCCTACTCTACCTACCTATATCACTCTATATATCTCTACACTCTATTTATAGCTCTATACTGTATGACGTTAGTACTGTCACTCGGGGGGGGGGCGCCGAGAGATAGTTTCGCACAGGGCGCCATCTACCCTAAGGCCGGCCCTGAAGCTACATACTACACAAAAAATGTCCATAATAATTCTATTTTTTTTTTCTCCATTGGAGTAAACTGAAACATAGAGATAAAAAAATGATAGGAAAGAAATGAACTGTGGATTAAAAAAATAAAAATCTAACAGAATCTATATATCTATAGTCTATAGATAAATCTGTATAAAATTCTTAAAGCAACTCTCAGTATTTACTGTATTTATTATCATTTACAAAGTGTTTTTCTGTATCTTGAAAATGTTTTTATTTAAAATGTCGTGCTGATTCAAATACTTCTTTTTTCAAATGAGGTTATAAGCTCTTTGTGGTGTTCATACCTTTCCTTGGAGACATAGACTTTGACAAGTTTTTCAAAAACCATCAAGTAATAATAGCGCTTTCTTCCCTGAGCTGAAGTACGTTCAGAAAAATGATTAAATGGTCATTTACTATTTTAGAAGTCTAGTGAGCACACACAGACCTCAGTGTAGGATTTCAAGGGTCTGAACATTTTATTTGTCACTTTATCTTCTGATTTACTGATTTCTTTTACCCTTTCAACCTGCAGTTTTCATAGTCAATATACCCTAGCCATATGCTTTTCATAAAGAGATCAGAGATCACAGAAATTAACTTGATGAGTCCTACAAAGCTGGGATATTCTAATAGAATGTGGGAACACTTTCTATGGTAATCAGATGGAAATGTGCAATTAGTGGTGTATAATTACGGTTTCACTTCTGACAAATGATTCTAATTTTGGCTAGGTAAAAAAAAAGTTAGATTTTAATAATAGCAATCAAGAGGCATGACACAATATGTAACATTTGTATATATATATATATATATATATATATATATATATATATATACACACACACGCACACACATTTCATTCTGCTATCCATTCTTTTTTCACACCCATACAAGTCTGCACCAAATTTGGCAATATCCAGTGCTTCTGAAGGTTTTAGACTCAGTTCAGCTATCTAGGACGCATCATTTTGCAGGTCCTTCAGTCTTAGTCTCTAGTTGTCACTACTGTTATGGGGAGCTGTGAATGTCACTGTTATGCAGCCACTGTGGATGTCACTCTTATGGACCACTGTGTATGTGACCGTTATAGGGACACTGTAGATGTTCCTATTTTGAGGGCACTGTGGATGTCACTGTTATGGGGGTGCTGTGCATGTCACTATTATGGGGAAACTGTGGATGTCAATGTTATGTGGACACTATGGATGTCACTGTTATGGGGGCACTGTGGATGTAACTGTTATGGGGATGTTGTGCATGTCACTATTATGGGGGAACTGTGGATATCAATGTTATATGGACACTAAGGAAGTGACTGTTATGGGGGCACTGTGCATGTAACTGTTATAGGGACACTTTGGATGTCACTGTTATGGAGGCACTCTGGATGTAACTGTTATGAGGGCATTATGGATGTCACTGTTATGAGAACACTGTGGATGTCTTTTAACCACACACACACTTAAACAACAAATGGAATATAACTGTTATGGGGGCACTGTGGATGTCACTGTTATGAGGGCAATATGGATGTCACTGTTATGAGGGCATTATGGATGTCACTTTTATGAGAACACTGGGGATGTCTTTAAACCACACGCACAAACAACATATGAAGTATAACAGTTATGGGGATATTGTGGATGCCACAGTTATGGGGCACATAGTTCATCAATATCTAAGTCCCATAAAACCCCTTTAAGTGCCTTCACTTCATAGGAAACTACTTAACCTATCAGCATGTCTTTGAAGTGTGTGAGAACCTAAATACCAAGACACCGTTACAAACTTGGGTAGCGCCATTCATTCATTGGTTTTAATTCTATCCCCGCATATAACATTAAGATGTATTTCCTCTGTCTAGGCAAAATTCATCTCACATTTGTCTAAATCAAATACTATAACATAACAAGCACATTTATCAATGTATCATACACAGTAGCAAACATATGACTTAAATATATAACTGATAGCATACGTTAAAGGGTAAAAACACTGTGATGCATTTACAATATATAAAACAAACACAATAACATAGTAAACACACAGTAATAAACACAAAGTAAATAACAGTTAATATATGGTAAATATAAAAACATAATTAACACTTACATTATAAGTTAAGATATACAATAAAATGTTATGCTGCACAGTAATACTTACTGCGTTATAAACAAAATAAAAATGTATTTCTTCATAATACTTAAAAATAGATATAAACAAAAACATAGGATAAATAATGCTCAAGCTTTGAAATGGTGTCTACATTTCCCATACAATGAAACCTGCAATTTCAAATCTTAATAAAAGCATGAATATTATATCACATCATTAATATTCTATGGCACCGTAAGTACGACCTACAAGTGCATTATATGTTTCTAAAACAAAGCTTTCACTATGTGCCATGAGCGGCTTTCTTTAGAGCACATTATTTATTTATTTTGCTGGTCTTTCAGAGTTGTTTCTACATTATTTTTGCTCTCAGAGTTCAAGCATGATTTAATATGTCACAACTCGTTTGCCTAACTGGGTTTGATTGTCTGACATACTTCCACTAAAACAGGGCAGCCGTCCTTTCAAGCATGCTGCTGCCCAGACAAATGAAGTGTCACAACAGTTAGAACTCGTTCTTGTATTGTGACAGCAGTAGCTTCCTCTGACAAAGCCAACAGCAGGGACTTTAGGCAGTTGTAATACCAACAGACGCATCTTGGGTCATTGTAGACCAAGGCCACACACACACACAGCCTCACTGACAAACCCAGGCCTGAAAGAACTCTTTGATCATTCATGTGTAAATTATCTGAGGTTTGGGAAAGAGTATTAGTCAAATAGGGGGGAAAAAGCCTCCCATAAGTTTAGCCACAATACTTGCTTAATAAAAGACACCTGACAAATCTATTACTAACATGTCGTGGGGAGTTCAGGAAGGGAGTAGCCACATGGAACAGTTATACATGATACGACAATGAAGAAGTGTTATCTGAATTGGTTCCCAGACTGAGCGAAGAGTTATTCGCACGTATGAATCAAATGAAAACTGCTAGAGGTGTCCATATAATATAGAAAATTGTTAGCCAGAAGATATGTGGCTTGAAATTTTCACCCCAATCCTCTGGTAATGGGCATGTTAGCCTTGAACCAGTCTGACTGTAAATCATACATATAGGCAGCTTCTATAATACCATCATTGTATGCCCTAGTATATTGTTATATGCCCTGTGTGAATGCCATTCACTAACCGGTAAGAATGGTAGCTGTATTGTGCTGGTGGTATAAAACAATGTTAGATAAAATAAAGTACTGATTTCCTACAGAGAACTGCAATATCATCTTGACCATCACAAAACAAGACGCTAAAGATTATTCCTGTTACACAGGCTAGTGACGTGTGCCAGTGGACAATATGGAAGTTGACTGGCACTCATTTAAAGGGCCTTTCACACTGCTTGATGCAAAATAAATGGGGGATGAATGATCGTTATTGCCATCGTTTGTCCCCCATAAAGTTTGCATATGAAAGATGCGACCACCCGACGAACTAGCACTTGCAGGATCATTACAAGGGCCAGTTAACAGGAGTTAGCCTTTGTGCAAACATTCATTCTCTTCATGGTTAGCCAAATACTCAGCAATTGTAAAAGGGCTCTAAGGAAAGATATCCTGTTATGAGACACCTTGGATTAACACAAATCAATACTTACAAATATGAACACTAGTGCTGAGTAGAGATGAGCGAGTAGTGTTCGATCGAGCCGGTATTCGATCGAATACTACGCTATTCGGCATACTCGATTTCAATCGAGTATAACGGCGATGGCGCACTTAGAATTCGTTTCCCCTCCCACCTTCCCTGGCGCTCTTTTTCCACCAATCAACATGCAGGGGGGGTATGACAGGCATGCTGAGCACGCTGGCAGCGCGAAAACAGCGTCTACATGCATTGGCTGGAAAAACCATGTGACCTCGAATATTAAAAACTCAGCTCTTCCTGCTCGTACGCATATGCTGCGTGAACTTAGTCAGGGACAGAGGCTGGAGAAGGGACAGACAGGTTTTAGCAGTTGGACAGGCAGGAGCGTGATTAAAAGCCCTTATCAGGGCTACTATAGTGCAGTACAGTGATAGCTTTACTACAAGATAGACTTTACAGAGAACGGCTGCCGTATTCAGGGATAGCTGCTGGAGTAGGGACAGAGAGAGGCATTAGTGGTGTATTAGGTGCTCTGCTACATACCAAACTATATTTGGCACTACTGTTCAGCGTTCTTTTTGGCTGAAAAACCCTGTTATATAACTAGTGTGTATATGCACCATCTGATCTGGCAGTATACGGCTGTGAATTTTATTTTATTTTTTTAAATACAGTTTATTTGGCTCTAGTGTTCTGGGTTCTGTGTGCCTGCAATACCCTTTTTGTATACCAGGTGTAAATACCCACCGTCTGTTAAGTTAGTAAACGGCTGTGTACCTTGAAATATACAATATCTAGGCATTTTAATAGGCCACTGTACTGTGCGTTCTCTTGCTAAATTATCTCACATACCTGGTGTAAATACCCACCGTCTGTTCAGTTACTACACGGCTGTGTACCTTGAAATATACAATATCTAGGCATTTTAATAGGCCACTGTACTGTGCGTTCTCTTGCTAAATTATCTCACATACCTGGTGTAAATACCCACCGTCTGTTCTGTTACTACACGGCTGTGTACCTTGAAATATACAATATCTAGGCATTTTAATAGGCCACTGTACTGTGCGTTCTCTTGCTAAATTATCTCACATACCTGGTGTAAATACCCACCGTCTGTTCTGTTACTACACGGCTGTGTACCTTGAAATATACAATATCTAGGCATTTTAATAGGCCACTGTACTGTGCGTTCTCTTGCTAAATTATCTCACATACCTGGTGTAAATACCCACCGTCTGTTCTGTTACTACACGGCTGTGTACCTTGAAATATACAATATCTAGGCATTTTAATAGGCCACTGTACTGTGCGTTCTCTTGCTAAATTATCTCACATACCTGGTGTAAATACCCACCGTCTGTTCTGTTACTACACGGCTGTGTACCTTGAAATATACAATATCTAGGCCATTTAATAGGCCACTGTACTGTGCGTTCTCTTGTTAAATTATCTCACATACCTGGTGTAAATACCCACCGTCTGTTCTGTTACTACACGGCTGTGTACCTTGAAATATACAATATCTAGGCATTTTAATAGGCCACTGTACTGTGCGTTCTCTTGCTAAATTATCTCACATACCTGGTGTAAATACCCACCGTCTGTTCTGTTACTACACGGCTGTGTACCTTGAAATATACAATATCTAGGCCATTTAATAGGCCACTGTACTGTGCGTTCTCTTGTTAAATTATCTCACATACCTGGTGTAAATACCCACCGTCTGTTCTGTTACTACACGGCTGTGTACCTTGAAATATACAATATCTAGGCCATTTAATAGGCCACTGTACTGTGCGTTCTCTTGCTAAATTATCTCACATACCTGGTGTAAATACCCACCGTCTGTTCTGTTACTACACGGCTGTGTACCTTGAAATATACAATATCTAGGCATTTTAATAGGCCACTGTACTGTGCGTTCTCTTGCTAAATTATCTCACATACCTGGTGTAAATACCCACCGTCTGTTCTGTTACTACACGGCTGTGTACCTTGAAATATACAATATCTAGGCCATTTAATAGGCCACTGTACTGTGCGTTCTCTTGTTAAATTATCTCACATACCTGGTGTAAATACCCACCGTCTGTTCTGTTACTACACGGCTGTGTACCTTGAAATATACAATATCTAGGCATTTTAATAGGCCACTGTACTGTGCGTTCTCTTGCTAAATTATCTCACATACCTGGTGTAAATACCCACCGTCTGTTCTGTTACTACACGGCTGTGTACCTTGAAATATACAATATCTAGGCCATTTAATAGGCCACTGTACTGTGCGTTCTCTTGTTAAATTATCTCACATACCTGGTGTAAATACCCACCGTCTGTTCTGTTACTACACGGCTGTGTACCTTGAAATATACAATATCTAGGCCATTTAATAGGCCACTGTACTGTGCGTTCTCTTGCTAAATTATCTCACATACCTGGTGTAAATACCCACCGTCTGTTCTGTTACTACACGGCTGTGTACCTTGAAATATACAATATCTAGGCCATTTAATAGGCCACTGTACTGTGCGTTCTCTTGCTAAATTATCTCACATACCTGGTGTAAATACCCACCGTCTGTTCTGTTACTACACGGCTGTGTACCTTGAAATATACAATATCTAGGCCATTTAATAGGCCACTGTACTGTGCGTTCTCTTGTTAAATTATCTCACATACCTGGTGTAAATACCCACCGTCTGTTCTGTTACTACACGGCTGTGTACCTTGAAATATACAATATCTAGGCATTTTAATAGGCCACTGTACTGTGCGTTCTCTTGCTAAATTATCTCACATACCTGGTGTAAATACCCACCGTCTGTTCAGTTACTACACGGCTGTGTACCTTGAAATATACAATATCTAGGCCATTTAATAGGCCACTGTACTGTGCGTTCTCTTGTTAAATTATTTCACATACCTGGTGTAAATACCCACCGTCTGTTCAGTTACTACACGGCTGTGTACCTTGAAATATACAATATCTAGGCATTTTAATAGGCCACTGTACTGTGCGTTCTCTTGCTAAATTATCTCACATACCTGGTGTAAATACCCACCGTCTGTTCTGTTACTACACGGCTGTGTACCTTGAAATATACAATATCTAGGCATTTTAATAGGCCACTGTACTGTGCGTTCTCTTGCTAAATTATCTCACATACCTGGTGTAAATACCCACCGTCTGTTCTGTTACTACACGGCTGTGTACCTTGAAATATACAATATCTAGGCATTTTAATAGGCCACTGTACTGTGCGTTCTCTTGCTAAATTATCTCACATACCTGGTGTAAATACCCACCGTCTGTTCTGTTACTACACGGCTGTGTACCTTGAAATATACAATATCTAGGCCATTTAATAGGCCACTGTACTGTGCGTTCTCTTGTTAAATTATCTCACATACCTGGTGTAAATACCCACCGTCTGTTCTGTTACTACACGGCTGTGTACCTTGAAATATACAATATCTAGGCATTTTAATAGGCCACTGTACTGTGCGTTCTCTTGCTAAATTATCTCACATACCTGGTGTAAATACCCACCGTCTGTTCAGTTACTACACGGCTGTGTACCTTGAAATATACAATATCTAGGCATTTTAATAGGCCACTGTACTGTGCGTTCTCTTGCTAAATTATCTCACATACCTGGTGTAAATACCCACCGTCTGTTCTGTTACTACACGGCTGTGTACCTTGAAATATACAATATCTAGGCCATTTAATAGGCCACTGTACTGTGCGTTCTCTTGCTAAATTATTTCACATACCTAATTATATACCCAAATATTGTATTTGCAACAAAAAAAAAATAAAATGCGGAGGGGGGCTAGCGGAATCGGACGTGGACGAGGACGGGGGCGCGGAAATGCTGTTGGTGGCCTTGTTGAAGCCAGTGGGGATACAATGCGTGCTGGTGAGGGTCAGCCAGGATCACACTCATCCAGAATCCCTGCCTTTATGGGACAGTTAAGCAGGGGGCGAGTTACACCGCTGTTGAGGCCTGAGCAGGTTGAACAGGTGGTGCAATGGATAGCCGATAGCGCTTCCACACAGTTGTCCACCAGCCAGTCATCCACACAGTCTCACTCTGACCCTCCTTCCTCCACACCTGGCCAACAGAGTCATCCCACCCTTGACCCCTCCCAGGAGCTCTTTTCGGGTCCTTTTTCAGATGTGCCGGAAGAATCCCAGGAGCTAGCAGAGGAATTTGTTTGTAGTGATGCCCAAACACTTGAGTATTCGCCATCTCCTGCTGATGTGGACCCTGAACCAGCATCTGTTATCATGAGCGATGATGATGATGAGACGCAGTTGCCATCAAGGGAGGCTGTTGGAATGTCCAGTGGGCAGGAGGAGGAGCAGAGTGAGGAAGAGGAGGTGGTGGATGACGAAATGACCGACCCCACTTGGCCAGGGGTGATGTCCAGCGGGGAAAGCAGTGGAGAGGTGGTGGTCTGCGCAGCACCGAAAAAGGCAGCAAGAGGCAGAGGGATGTCCAGAGGCAGAGGGATGTCCAGAGGCAGAGGGATGTCCAGAGGCAGAGGGATGTCCACAGGCAGAGGGATGTCCACAGGCAGAGGGATGTCCAGAGGCAGAGGACAGTCCAGACAGAGTAGTGAGGCCACAGCCAGCACGGCCGAAGCTGTTCCCGGCAGCGGGCAGTCGCGCGAAGCTCCCCCATCGAGGCCTCGTACTTCTGTGGTGTGGAGATTTTTTAATGTTTGTGCGGATGACAAACTGAGCGCGGTTTGCACACTCTGCCACTCAAAACTGAGTAGGGGCTCTGAGAAGAGCAATCTGACCACCTCAGGCATGCGGCGTCACTTGGAAGTCAAGCACTGGGCTGAGTGGGAGAGAGCAAACGCAATACAACCTGCGCCCGGTCCTGCTGCCACTGCCTCTTCCCCTTTGTTGTGTGCTGCCACTGCGGTCCAGACCTCCAGCCAGGACACCTCCACATCTGCCTCTGCCTCGGCTACTTTGGGGCCTTCTCCTTCAGCCTCCCCTTCCCCCGCCTCTTCGCCTGCACCTTCACACTCCTCGTCCCATCAACTGTCCATCTCGCAGGCGTTCGACCGCAGGCGGAAGTACGCCTCGAGTCACCCCCAAGCCCAAGCCTTAAACTGCCACATCTCCAAACTGCTGGCCCTGGAGATGTTGCCGTTTAGGCTTGTGGAGACGCAGGCCTTCCGCGACCTGATGGCGGCTGCCGCACCTCGCTATTCCGTCCCCAGCCGCCACTACTTTTCCCGGAGTGCCGTCCCCGCCCTGCACCAGCACGTGTCGCGTAACATCAGGCGGGCCCTGAGGTACGCAGTCAGCGCAAAGGTCCACTTGACCACCGACTCGTGGACAAGCGCTTGCGGCCAGGGACGCTACATCTCTTTGACGGCACACTGGGTGAATGTAGTGGAAGCGGGGACGGGGTCGCAAACAGAGACGGCCTACCTACCACCCCCACCCAAGATTGCCAGCATGGGTTCTGATAAACCCCCCTCCTCCTCCTCCTCCTCCTCCTCCTCCTGTGCCTTAACATCTCCCTCAGCCGCTAGCTGGAAGCGTTGCAGCACTGGTGCGGGGAGACGTCAGCAGGCGGTGCTAAAGCTCATCAGCTTGGGCGACAGGAAGCACAGCGCCCCAGAGGTGAGGGACGCCATATTGCAGCAGACGGAGATGTGGCTGTCGCCGCTGCAGCTAGGACCAGGCATGGTCGTGTGCGATAACGGCCGTAACCTGGTGGCGGCTCTGGAGCTTGCCGAACTCAATCACGTACCATGCCTGGCCCACGTTTTTAATCTTGTAGTCCAAAAATTTCTGAAGACTTACCCCAACCTGGCAGAGCTACTGGTGAAAGTGCGGCGCTTGTGCGCTCACTTTCGGAAGTCAACTGTAGCTGCTGCTAGCTTAAAAAAACTCCAGCAACGCCTCCATTTGCCTGAACATCGGCTGTTGTGCGACCTGCCCACTCGCTGGAATTCCACCTATTCCATGTTGGCCAGGGTGTGTGAGCAGCAGAGAGCATTGATGGAGTACCAGATTATGAATCCACGCGTGCCTCCAACTCAGCTCCCTCAGTTTGCCAACCACGAGTGGCCATGGATGGCAGACATATGCGATGTACTGCGTATCTTTGAGGAGTCCACCAAGAAGGTCAGCAGCGAGGACGCTATAGTGAGCGTAACCATCCCGCTCCTAGGCGTCCTTAAAGAATCGCTCATCGCAATAAGGGAGAACGCATTGCACGCAGAGGAGACGGGGGTAGGAGGAGACGCAACGGAGCTACACAGTCAGACCACACTTTTGTCTGCTTCACGGTGGCAGTTGCAGGAGGAGGAGGATGAGGAGGAGGACGACGTGGAGGTGGCTGTGGAAGAGGAGGAGGATGCTGGCGGCGAGGGTAGCAGTCAGACTGTGTGCGTCCCATTGGTTCAGCGCGGATGGGGCGGAGAGGAGGCGGAAGAGGAAGAGGAGGAAATGGCAAGTGATCCTTCTGGTGGGGGCAGTGAGGTCATGCCTATTCAGAGTCTGGCACACATGGCTGACTTCATGCTGGGCTGCTTTTCCCGGGACACACGTGTTGTCCGGATAGTGGAGAACAAACTGTACTGGGTCTTCGCACTCCTGGACCCCCGGTATAAAGATAACGTCTCCTCTTTTATTCCGGTAGAGGAGAGGACGAATCGATTGCTGGAATACCAGAGGGAACTCGTGCAGAACATGATGGAGATTTTCCCACCCACCATCGCTGGCGGCAGAGAGGAGAGGGTCTCCCAGAGTCCCACAACATCAATCAGGCCCACAGCCACCAGGGGAACACTCTCCAAGGTGTGGGACACGTTCATGGCACCCCCTCGTGCAACTTCCATCACTGCGGGGCCCGCTATCAGCAGGAGGGACAAGTATCGGCGGATGTTGCGGGAGTACCTGGCAGACCGTACCCCTGTCCTCCCCGATCCCTCGGCGTCCTACACTTACTGGGTCTCCAAGTTGGACACGTGGCTGGAACTGTCCCTGTACGCCTTGGAGGTGCTTGCCTGCCCTGCCGCCAGCGTGCTATCAGAAAGGGTGTTCAGCGCAGCCGGGGGCATTATAACCGATAAGCGCAGCCGCCTGTCAACCGACAGTGCGGACAGGCTGACGCTAATCAAAATGAACAGCAAGTGGATTGACCCGGACTTTGCTTCTCCAACCGTGGAAAGCAGCCAAAAGTGAAGTGCCATCTGTATGAAGTGCCATTTCCTCCTCCACCTCCTCCTCCTCCTCCTTAACCGCCGTAGAATTGCTCCGTAAAAAAAAATATATATATATTTATGGCTCTCCTCTTGGGCCTCCACATAATTTTTAAGAGGTCTCACCTCTTGGGCCTCCACATAATTTTTAAGAGGTCTCACCTCTTGGGCCTCCACATAATTTTTAAGAGGTCTCACCTCTTGGGCCTCCACAAAATGTTTAACAGGTCTCACCTCTTGGGCCTCCACATAATTTTTAAGAGGTCTCACCTCTTGGGCCTGCACAAAATGTTTAACAGGTCTCACCTCTTGGGCCTCCACATAATTTTTAAGAGGTCTCACCTCTTGGGCCTGCACAAAATGTTTAAGAGGTCTCACCTCTTGGGCCTCCACATAATTTTTAAGAGGTCTCACCTCTTGGGCCTCCACATAATTTTTAAGAGGTCTCACCTCTTGGGGCTCTACAAAATGTTTAAGAGGTCTCACCTCTTTAGCCTCCACACAATTTTTAAGACGTCTCACCTCTTGGGCCTCCACATAATTTTTAAGAGGTCTCACCTTTTGGGGCTCTACAAAATGTTTAAGAGGTCTCACCTCTTTAGCCTCCACACAATTTTTAAGACGTCTCACCTCTTGGGCCTCCACAAAATTTTTAAGAGGTCTCACATCTTGGGCAGCCACATAATTTTTAAGAGGTCTCACCTCTTGGGCCTCCACATAATTTTATCGAGGTCTCACCTCTTGGGCCTCCACATAATTTTTAAGAGGTCTCACCTCTTGGGCCTCCACAAAATGTTTAACAGGTCTCACCTCTTGGACCTCCACATAATTTTTAAGAGGTCTCACCTCTTGGGCCTGCACAAAATGTTTAAGAGGTCTCACCTCTTGGGCCTCCACATAATTTTTAAGAGGTCTCACCTCTTGGGCCTCCACATAATTTTTAAGAGGTCTCACCTCTTGGGGCTCTACAAAATGTTTAAGAGGTCTCACCTCTTTAGCCTCCACACAATTTTTAAGACGTCTCACCTCTTGGGCCTCCACATAATTTTTAAGAGGTCTCACCTCTTGGGGCTCTACAAAATGTTTAAGAGGTCTCACCTCTTTAGCCTCCACACAATTTTTAAGACGTCTCACCTCTTGGGCCTCCACAAAATTTTTAAGAGGTCTCACCTCTTGGGCAGCCACATAATTTTTAAGAGGTCTCACCTCTTGGGCCTCCACATAATTTTATCGAGGTCTCACCTCTTGGGCCTCCACATAATTTTTAAGAGGTCTCACCTCTTGGGCCTCCACAAAATGTTTAACAGGTCTCACCTCTTGGGCCTCCACATAATTTTTAAGAGGTCTCACCTCTTGGGCCTGCACAAAATCTTTAAGAGGTCTCACCTCTTGGGCCTCCACAAAATCTTTAAGAGGTCTCACCTCTTGGGCCTCCACAAAATCTTTAAGAGGTCTCACCTCTTGGGCCTGCACAAAATCTTTAAGAGGTCTCACCTCTTGGGCCTCCACAAAATCTTTAAGAGGTCTCACCTCTTGGGCCTCCACAAAATCTTTAAGAGGTCTCACCTCTTGGGCCTCCACAAAATCTTTAAGAGGTCTCACCTCTTGGGCCTGCACAAAATCTTTAAGAGGTCTCACCTCTTGGGCCTGCACAAAATCTTTAAGAGGTCTCACCTCTTGGGCCTCCACAAAATCTTTAAGAGGTCTCACCTCTTGGGCCTCCACAAAATCTTTAAGAGGTCTCACCTCTTGGGCCTGCACAAAATCTTTAAGAGGTCTCACCTCTTGGGCCTGCACAAAATCTTTAAGAGGTCTCACCTCTTGGGCCTCCACAAAATCTTTAAGAGGTCTCACCTCTTGGGCCTGCACAAAATCTTTAAGAGGTCTCACCTCTTGGGCCTGCACAAAATCTTTAAGAGGTCTCACCTCTTGGGCCTCCACAAAATCTTTAAGAGGTCTCACCTCTTGGGCCTGCACAAAATCTTTAAGAGGTCACCTTGGGCCTCCACAAAATGTTTAAGAGGTCTAACCTCTTGGGCCTCCACATAATTTTAAAGAGGTCTCACCTCTTGGGCCTCCACAAAATCTTTAAGAGGTCTCACCTCTTGGGCCTCCACAAAAGGTAAATAAATTATAAATTATAATTTTGGTAACATTCTCATTTTAATGTGTTCAGTCTTTACATACAAAATCTGGTACAAAATAGCATTCTCAGTATTCAAAAAAACAAAACAAGACTTAAAACGTTTTAAGTGGCTGCAGTAGCATCATGAAATCAACTCTCATATACTGAAGGCAACAGCATATACATATAAAAAAAAGGAAAAAAAATAAAAAGAATACTCCTTCCTCTGTAGAAATACTCTGTGCTGCCCTCAATACATTTAAACTGATTTTTCATGATAGTTGCCTTTATAAAATGAGTGTAACCATTTTACATTGCATGCAAATCTGTGGATAACTGCAGCCTTTAAAAGGTGTCACCTCTTGGGCCTCCACATAATTTTTAAGAGGTGTCACCTCTTGGGCCTCCACATAATTTTTAAGAGGTGTCACCTCTTGGGCCTCCACATAATTTTTAAGAGGTGTCACCTCTTGGGCCTCCACATAATTTTTAACACGTCTCACCTCTTTAGCCTCCACACAATTTTTAAGACGTCTCACCTCTTGGGCCTCCACAAAATTTTCCATGAGCCTCTGGCCAGCCCACGGCCTCTTCCTGCCTTTTGCGGTCCTACGCATCCCTCAACATCCCCACTGCTTTACCTGCTAGACATGACACTGGGCCAGGTCGGGTCACTGACATCTCAAGCGCCAACAATTTGGGCATTTTAAGGCTTCTGCATGTGTTTGAGTTGTTTTTACATTTTAAAGAAGACATGTCTGACCACATCTCACACACACACACACACAATGACAATTAGGGGTGGGGTCTATTTGCTTTCCCCCTTGCCTATGCCATCTGTGGTTGTCATAGGCAACGTGATTTTAAGGGGTGCAGAATTTTATCTTCTTTTTTGTCTAGTTTGGCTTGGGGTCCATGGCAATGTAGAGGAAAGAAGGTTTCCTTGTATGGTCTCACTTTACAGAGAGGTTAGATTGTGTTTGGAGTGTATTGTTGAGAGGCTGTGATAGTGGCGTAATAGTGCGACTTGGGCACGTTATATGCACCCAGACATGCTTCCCCTGCTGTCCCAGTTGCATTCCAGCAGTGTTGGCATCCTTTTCTGAGGTTCCAGGGTGGACTTGGTGACCTCCAAGTGGTCGAATTGAGATTTCCAAGTGGCGAGCATTTTTTTCCCATAGACTTTAATGGGATTCGATATCCGGTCGAATAGTCGAATTTCGCAGTCTATTCGAATCGAATTTCGAACTTTCGAATATTTCACTACTCGCTCATCTCTAGTGCTGAGTACCAAATCTATTTTATGCTGGATCAGGGATGTAACAGTCATACTAAGGTATACTTTATTGTCCTTCTTCATTGCCAATGGCCGCATGGCACTTTTAATGCACCTTTAAACATGGGCCATTGCTGGTATGGGGTTTGGCTGGTTAGGTGGGGTCACAATATGCAAATTATTGCTGTTCTCATCTGCAATCTCCAGCTTGTTGACAGTAAACACAGAATATTAATCAGTTGTGTCATACCTACTTCTCCAACCCCAGTGCTCTCCTGCCCTACAGGTGGGAGCCCTTCTTCTGCCATCTGCTTTTCCTCCTTTTCCATATCATCTAATATCGATACGAATATGTCATCAGGAACATCCAGCTCCTTCTCTCTGTACATTGTGCTGACTTTTTTTTAGAAAAAAGAGAATTTGAAGGATGATTTGGAAGAAATAAAGCCAGCAAAAGATGAGGATGGTCATCATTAAGACCTAGCCCTCTATGGGGTACAGACTGGATGGTATTGGTCGGCACGCTGGCGATGGAATAATAAAGGCTTCCATCTTATGGTATTGAATTATACAGGGTGGGACATTTATATGAATACACCTAAATAAAATGGGAATGGTTGGTGATATTAAAGGGGTTGTCCGATTTATTTTTTTGTTCTTTATATGTTTCTAACTTGTCAGGTATAACAACTTTCCCATATACTTTGTGTTTCTAAAGCTGCTGGTTTCTCAGAGTTGACTGAGGGTCACATGACCTGTGATGTCACCTTATCTCTCTGCTCTGTGATGTTTCGTTCACAAGCCTCAGAGTTCAGATAACAGTCTGTACACGAGACGTCACTGGCCACGCCCCCTTTCTTTGCCGGGCTGCTATCTGCTCTCTCCCTGGTTTCCTTCAGATAAAACATTAACCCCTTCAGCCAGAACACACTGAGGGCTCAAGGCTTTACAACAAACAGTAGCTGCAGCAGTGAGAGGAGACAAATGCTGGGCAAGGAGCTATAGAAGAATTGTATTGTACAAGAACAGGTAGGGAGAAATTCCTGTATGTATTAGCAGTGTCATTGTACAGCTGGGACTTGTAGTCCTACACATACAACATGCTGCTGAGTATTCCAGAAGACAGACATGTCACTCAGCACTTGTATTCAGACCAGAAGAGAACCAGGGAAATTAGGAAATATGGATTTTTTTTGCCTAAAACTTGCTTAACTTAGTTATATATTGCTGCCCATCAGATTTACAGTGCTATATATTTTTTGTCATAACTCGGACAACCCCTTTAACTTCCTATTTGTGGCACATTAGTATATGGGAGGGAGGAAACTTTTCAAGATGGGTGGTGACAATGACGGCCATTTTGAAGTCGGCCATTTTGTATCCAACTTTAGTTTTTTCAATGGGAAGAGGGTCATGTGACACATCAAACTTATTGAGAATTTCACAACGTGCCAGCTTCAGTGCATAAAGAGGGAAACACATCATCATGTAGCAGTTGTATGGCCCCCAAGGTCTCCCGATCTGACCCCCTTAGACTTTTATCTTTGGGGTCATCTGAAGGCAATTGTCTATGCTGTGAAGATACGAGATGTGCAGCACCTGAAACTATGGATACTGGAAGCCTGTACTAGCATTTCTTCTGCAGTGTTGCTATTAGTGTGTGAAGAGTGGGAAAAGAGGGTTGCATTGACAATCCAACACAATGGGCAGCGCTTTGAACACATTTTATAAGTGGTCAGAAACTTGTAAATAACTCATGAAAGAATAAAGCTATGTTAAAACCAAGCACACAATTGTTTTTCTTGTGAAATTCTCAATAAGTTTGATGTGTCACATGACCCTCTTTCCATTGAAAAAACTAAAGTTGGATCCAAAATGGCCAACTTCAAAATGGCCGTCATTGTCACCACCCATCTTGAAAAGTTTCCCCCCTCCCATATACTAATGTGCCACAAACAGGAAGTTAATATCACCAACCATTCCGATTTTATTTAGGTGTATCCATATAAATGGCCCACCCTGTATAATTCAATACCATAAGATGGAAGCCTTTATTATTCCATCGCCAGCGTGCCGACCAATACCATCCAGTCTGTACCCCATAGAGTGCCAGGTCTTAATGATGAGTTAATGGCTGATGTAGGAATAAGTAAATGTAGGAATAAATAAATAAAGGGTTTTATAGTGTTGTGACATCAGAGGTGATGGCTGCGGATTGGCTGGCTTCATGACATTATGGGCGATCTCGGGTTCCCAGCCTTCTTAATTTCACTTTGCAACATGTGTAGCCGCCATTTTAGGAAAAACTGATTCATTACCACGAAATGCGAGGAAATTTGGCTTTGTTGCGAATTGAAGTTTTCCTAAACTTCGGACCAAATTCCACTTTGAATGCTTCACTCAACACTAAAGATACATATACACTGTATGGAGAAAAATATCGGGACAACTACAAATTACATCTACAGCAGCTTTTATGACATCCCATTCTAAATCCATAGGAATTAATATGGCGCTAACCCCCACTCCTCTCTTTATAGCTAAAACATCTTCCACTCTTTTTGGTAGACTTTTTACTAGATTTTGGAGTGTTATGGAGAATTTTAGCCCAGTCATCCAGAGGAGCATTTGTGAGGCCAGACTGATAGAATAGGGCCTGGCACGCAATGTTCGAGTTTCAGGTGTTTGATGGGGTTGAGGTCTCAGGACTCTGTGTGGGCAATTTACATTCTTCCACACAAAACTCACCCAACCCAGCCTCTATGGATCTTGCTTTGTGCACTGGAGCACAATCATGCTGGAACAGAAAAGGACCTTCCCCGAAACTATTCCCACAAAGTGGGAAGCATTCAATTGTCCAAAATTTCTTGGTATCCTGAAGCATTAAAATTTCCCTTCACTGGAACTAAGGGGCCTAGGCAAACCTTTGATACACAGCACCATAGCATTATCTATCCTCTACAAAAGCTTACAGTTGGCACAATGCAGGCAAATATTTGTAAATGCAGACTGCATAGCTAAGTGCTGGATTTTATACAACTGAAATGCCTGAATTTAATGATTTCCTAAAACTTTTCACCATATAGTCACATATTGTGTTATCTATCTATCTATCTATCTATCTATCTATCTATCTGGAAATAGTGGCTACCATCAATTTCCTGTTAGTTTTTAAGCTAAATATTTAGTCATATATTTTTCTAAATTCTATATATTCAGTAGACAGTTGTCAAGAACACAAGGACGAGCACTTAGCATCTTCACAGAAAACTGCCAGTTAAGCATCAAACTGCTTTTACACTGCTGTATTCCTTTGCAGTCATATTAGATGAGTGAATGGCAGAACCTTCACAGCTTTCCACATTTGACTCATGACTTTTGAAATGTTTAGAAAAAAAAATTAAAATGTCTTCATACTTTCAGATTTGACACATACGTTACAATGAAACTTTCAACCACTTATTCATGCTATTTATGTTTATACTTTGTATGATGTGGCTCCTTCAAAGAGGGAGTGAAATATCTGCAAAGCTACTGAAAAAAAACACAGTAATAAGAAGGATCATGCGTGAAAACTAATACAAAGAAAAGTAGTAGCACTGGAGTTAGCATCTAGTCATATGCCAGCCTATACTTACTAGCCTGCACTTGGCAAAATGGAAATGCTTATAAGAAAGAGGAGCGATATGGAATGTGCCCCTTAGGATGTTAGAATTGGTTTCAAATGGTCAAAGTACACCTCTATTTCAACATCCATATTTTTCAATATTTTGTCCACCACAGATCAAAAAAGCTTAGATAACAGTGTTATAGTGACTAGGCTTGAGCGAACCTGAACTGCAAAGTTCGGGTTCGTACCGAACTTTGCGAGTTCGGGTACCCGGACCGAACCCGGACATTTTCACTGAAGTTCGGGTTTGAGTTCGGTGTTCAGGTGATTTTATTATTTTCCATTATAACATGGTTATAACGGAAAATAATAGCATTCTTAAGACAGAATGCTAAATAAAATGGCCATTCAGGGTTTAAAATAATAAAAAAAAACTCACCTCCTCTTCTTACAGCAGGACCTGCAAAAGGACCTGCGATGACGTCACTGCGGTCACCACGTGGTAAGCGCGGTGACATTATCGCAGGTCCTGCTGAATGAAGACCTTCTATCTTCATTCAGCAGGACCTGTGATGACGTCACAAAGCTCACCACGTCAATGCGCGGTGACGTCATCGCAGGTCCTTTTGCAGGTCCTGCTGTAAGAAGAAAGAAGAGGATACTGGCAGCATGATCAAGTGGATGAGGTGAGTTTTTTTTAATAATAAAGTCAAGTTCGGGTCCTCATTGACTTTAATGGGGTCCGGGTTCGGGATGAAATTAGAGTCAGGTTCGGGACCCGAACTTTGACCTGAAGCTCGGCCGAACCCGGCGAACCCGAACTTCGACGGGTTTGCTTATCCCTAATGGTGACCTAAGTTTGGTTCTGTGTGTTAAAAAGTGGGCATACTATGGTGACTGCACTACCTTACAGATGCATATTTTAACTGTCCATTAGTAACTGCAGGAATGAGGTCAATCAGTTGTACAGTTCAGCATTTAACACGGCAGATCAAGGAGATTTAAAAAACAAAAAAACAAAAAAAAAACCAGGATGAACATGAACAAAGTGGAGATTACCAGTCATATTTGGTCAAACATACTATACACTTGTAATTTCAGGCAACAATGGTCAAAAAATCCAGACAGACAGTAGTTTGCCATTGGCCACTGCAAATGATCATTTGCATGTCATTTTCTAACGATAGTTGGTGTAAAAGCTGAAAAAAGGTAAAAAAACAAACATAAACATGTTGTCAATATCTTATGTGTATGAAGACTTTAAAGAATTACTTTAAGATTAATCTTCTGCATACTAAAGGCAATTAGGGAAAACACATGCATCTCAGGACAATGGCTTTCATAATAAATATAAGCCATAATGTTAGTGTGAACAGAACCCAAGCTGTCCAATAATGCCATCCCATATGACATCTCATTCTGAATCCATACACTATATGGACAAAAGTGCTGTGGCACCTACGTATTACACCTACGGGAGCTTTTATAGCACCCCATTCTAAATCCATAGGTACACGTATTGATATGAAAGTTGATCTGCCATTTGCAGCAAAAACAGCTTCCACTCTTCTGGGAATTCTTTCTACAAGATTTTCGAGGGTGTCGGTGAGAATTTTTGCCCATTCATCCAGAAGAGCATTGGTGAGTTCAGAAACTTATGTTGGACAACAGGGTCTGCCTTACAATCTTCTTTCAAGTTCATCTTAAAGGTGTTCAATGGGATTGAGGTTCGGGACTCTGTGCAGGCTAGTCAAATTCTTCCACATCAAACTCTACCAATTAAGCAGTCATAGACCTGGCTTTGTGTACTGGGGCACAGTTATGCTGGAACAGAAAAGGACCATTCCCTAACAGTTCCCACAAAGTTGGAAGAATACAATTGGCCAAAAAGTATTGGTGTTTTTATTGGGTTTCATTATAAATGTAAGCCATAGTTCTGGTGTGAACAGAGCCTAAGCTGTCCAACAATGCTAAGCTATCCATGTTACTTATCTTTAGGATAACAATAGAAAAGAATAACCTACATGTCATCTTTATCATCTTTAACATAGCAGTAACTCTGCTTTATAATGGGATTCACTGATCGTTTTGAGTAATAAAACTGTATTATATGATTGCTGTATATGTGATTTCTGAATTAGTTTCAACAAATGTAAACTTAGGGGGACAGTTATCGTAAGTTTCTGTATACCTTGATTTACAACCAATTTCATAAATGAAGGTATTTCCTTTGAACATTTGTGAAGAGCTGATATTTCCTGGGCTTCTGGCTGTAACTGTCCTTGAATGTAATAGCAATTTAACAGTGGGAATTAGCTGATGATCCACAGCGGAGCTTGAAGAATAGATCTGTTAGTTTTGTTCTGGATGGTTAAGGAAGGCTGGGCTATACTATATTATTTGTATACTGGTGGCTATATGCCTCACTAAGGTCATTAACAGGATATTTTTCAAACTGAAACATGACAGAACTTGATTTATTTCTGTACTCTTCTTCATGGGGCTTGTAATCTTATCTTCTTAGCATATGTTGCCAATTTGTCTGAAAGTGGTCCTGCACTATATTGGAAAAAAAACATGACTAAAATGTATAGCCTTACATGATACTAGCTGCACCTGTTACGGAAAGACACTTGGCTATATTTTATTAGATTAATATTGTGGAAACCAGATATAGGTGCTTCCAACTATGTGCTGTTTTGATTAAAATATGCTTTGATTTTATGCGTCTCCAAACCTTTGTGAGTTTTGGTGCTTTACACAGATGCTTATCATTCTGCAGAACATGCTGGCAAAGATTATACCAGTATTGTTTTAATCTCCATTTGCAGGCACATAGAGCCACAGGAGATGGATTCTAGAAGCAGAGAACTTGAGCAAACAGATGATCCTGACATTTTTTGATAAATTTAACACTCAGTTATAATAGTGGTAATGCATTCAACAATAGAAAGTAGTCATTTAATAATTCTCCACCATGGGACATGTTTTCATTATAAGTGGCCTCCACCTCAAATGGCAGTCGGTGACTCTCACTGTTATCTTCAAAGGACAACTTCCTCATGAATTCAAATCTTATTTTTTTTTTTTTACAATATGTCATGTATATGTAAATGTAGAGAGGAAAATGGAGTGCGTTATTAAAACTAAGGCAAGAGAAGAGAGGGGGTTGCAGTCCAGCTCCAACAACTGCAGTCCAACAACTACAGTCCAGCTCTTATTTTTTAAGTCTCTTTGGAAAACTATAGCAGTAATCAGGTTGGTTTTGTGGGCAATTGCAGCTGCTTTGATCAGTTTTCCACAATATAGAGGAAGAACATCAGGGATAGAGAAGAAAAGGAAGGTTCAAAAATGGCTTTGAACATTAAATCCAGGAACTAGCAGAAATAGTAAGAACTGCTTGAATTATGCCAAAAATGCAATTGCATTGCAGGGGTGCACCACTAATGAGGTCAGGTGAGGCGATCACCTAAAGCAGCACCAGGTAGGGGCAAGAGGGGAGCAGCGGAAGGACCATGTGAAATGTGCACTTTCATTGTGCTAAAGAGGTTAGGTTAAGAAATTGGCATTGGGAGGGGGCCGTGTTTCAGTTTTTGCCTCAGGCAGCAGAAAGGCTAGGTGCACCCCTGGCTAGGTGTACCACTATTTGATTTAACGAGACAGATTTGCTAATGTAGTCTAATCAGTGTTAATAGACAGGCAGTCTAAAAATCTGCCAGGTTTCTCACAGTGGCTGAGGCTGGATGATGAATCTAGTGCACCGTTAGATTGCCTGGTAACTGTATTCCACCAATTGGTTGGTTTACTTTGTGGCACAATTTTGGGCCAGAATGTTTGAACAAAATGTTGCACAGGAAACCATGCCCCTTTTCCAGTAAATTTACGCCCCTCTCCCATGAAGCCATGTACTCTAATCAATTGTGGCACTGTAGATTATTCTTTTTGGCTTACTTGCTTCATAAATGTGTCAATAACGAACTAAATTATGGTGCAATTTATGTTTCCATGTTTTGTATTGTATAGCCAATATAGAAAGGTTTAAAAAAACGAAATATACACATTCGGATTATTCTTTGACATTTAGATGCTGTAATTCCTAGCTGCCTACAACTTGAAAGGCATGTGCTAAAACCAAATGTGTTGTCTTCTGGTACGGCTATCACTATAATGTAATTTCATCTCATTGCTGCTCATACTGTGTGATAGAACTGTATAATGTGCTTAACAGAATGAGTAATCTGTGTTGCTCACGCTGGGAGAGTGTCAGCAGTTTTTAATGCACTCGTTGAACCTGTCTGCAAACACTCTCTACTGTAGTTAATTGTTTAAAGACTGATGACAGAGCTGAAGGGAATTACCCCTATATGTGTATATATATTATGAATGGGACTGGGTGCATCATGCTAAACAATGCATGAATTGTCAAGTAATTTAGTGGCTGTTACATGATGGGCCAAAATGACTGATATTCATGTTATTTTGAATATTTTTTGTATAGAATAAAAATACGTTTTTTCATATATTTTTTTTTACTTTATTTTTAGTTGAATTACACTATTTGGGTAACTCTGACATGGAAAAGGACCTAGGAATTTTAGTGAACAGCAAACTAAGCTGCAGAAACCAGTGTCAGACAGCTGCTGCCAAGGCCAATAAGATAATGGGTTGCATCAAAAGAGGCATAGATGCCCTTGATGAGAACTTAGTCCTGCCACTTTACAAATCACTAGTCAGACCACACATGAAGTACTGTGTACAGTTCTGGGCTCCTGTGAACAAGGCAGACATAGCAGAGCTGGAGAGGGTTCAGAGGAGGGCAACTAAAGTAATAACTGGAATGGGTGGACTACAGTACCCAGAAAGATTATCAAAATTAGGGTTATTCACTTTAGAAAAAAGACGACTGAGGGGAGATCTAATAACTATGTATAAATATATCAGGGGTCAGTACAGAGATCTCTCCCATCATCTATTTATCCCGAGGACTGTGACTGTGACGAGGGGACATCCTCTGCGTCTGGAGGAAAGAAGGTTTGTACATAAACATAGAAGAGGATTCTTTACGGTAAGAGCAGTGAGACTATGGAACTCTCTGCCTCAGGAGGTGGTGATGGTAAGTTCACTAAGAGAGTTCAAGAAGGGCCTGGATGTATTTCTGGAGGGTAATAATATTATAGGTTATAGTTACTAGAGAGGGGTCGTTGGTCCAGGGAGTTATTCTGATTGCCTGACTGGAGTCGGGAAGGAATTTTTTCCCCTAAAGTGAGGAAAATTGGCTTCTACCTCACAGGGGTTTTTTTTGCCTTCCCCTGGATCAACTTGTAGGAAAACATGCCGAACTGGATGGACAGATGTCTTTTTTCGGCCTTACAAACTATGTTACTACTATGTTACTATTTCTTAAAACATTGTCCATTTGTCTCTATATGAATAGTATGGTCCCATACTGAATTACAAAACAAAGAGATATAGACACTTGGTCTCACTTTAGGTAAATATAAATGGAATTCTAGAAATTCTAAGTTCCTCTAAATATGCTTAAATGAGTTGTCTAAGATAATTAAAAATCTTGGACAAATAAAGAATTTATTTATCTTATACTCACCCCGTTCTTCAGCTTCATTTTCTGCAGTGGTGGTCTTATTCTCCGGTTGCTGCTTGTTTATAAACTTTATCAGTTATGTGGCAGTATATAGCATGTGATTTCTGCAACCAATCACAGTCCTCAATGTTTTAATGCTGAGGACAGTGATTGACTACAGTGGTTAGGTGCCATATACCAGCACAAGACCGATACAGTTTATAAACAGGCAGCGGCATGAGGACAAGACCACCACCGCAGATAGTGATTCTGGAGAAAAGGGGGAGCATAAAATGAATACATTCTTTATTTTAGGTGACACTGTGACGTGTACAATGATGTCACATCACCGCTGCAGACAAATACTGTCACCAGTGTTAGATCGCTGAGGACAGCTGGTCCAAGATTTTTTTTTTTCTTTTATCTCGGACAACCCCTATAAGCATTTATGGAAGATGACTCCTAATCCCAAGCTAAACTGAGAGGACATCCATCAAACAGGGGATGGAATACAGATAAGTAGAAAGGGAGGTACCAGCCATATACCAGCACAAGACCGATACAGTTTATAAACAGGCAGCGGCATGAGGACAAGACCACCACCGCAGATAGTGATTCTGGAGAAAAGGGGGAGCATAAAATGAATACATTCTTTATTTTAGGTGACACTGTGACATGTACAATGATGTACAATGACGTGGAGTAGCCCCATTGGAAGTGATTACTTTTAGAAAGTGGGGGGAACCTTACGATATGTCAAGGGATTGGGCTACAGGTGAATGATCAGCGGAAAACATGATCCGACTGGCACATTCAGATACATCAGTAATATTGTCAATCATAGGCATTGACCTTTATATAGGGGTCATATAGCGTCCTTTTTCAAGTCTGCCCATACCCCTGAAGAAGCCAGAATAGCTGGTGAAACATGTCGGGGGGCAGAAGGAGATTTTAAAGTTCTGCCATCTGATGCGTGCAGTTCTCGAATTCAATTAGCAGTATAGCGTTTCTCGATATCAGATATAGCAAGTCTCATTGGTGAAGCAACCTTTAGAGACCGTGTTACAATTGTGCTGGGTGTAGTGAGGTGGGAGAGGTGCACCTCCCCACCATCACAAGTACACCAAAGAGATATACTGATACTGCACGCACGGAAGGCAGGGATTTTAATAAGTGTGCTCACAGTTACGCACTTTTAGTTGAATAAATTAAAAGTTACATTTTATCTTAAACTATATCTGGGTCAAGTTGGGTAATTGGCTATATTTAGTTGTGTGATGTATACGTGTACAATGATGTCACATCACCGCTGCAGACAAATACTGTCACCAGTGTTAGATCGCTGAGGACAGCTGGTCCAAGATTTTTTTTTTCTTTTATCTCGGACAACCCCTATAAGCATTTATGGAAGATGACTCCTAATCCCAAGCTAAACTGAGAGGACATCCATCAAACAGGGGATGGAATACAGATAAGTAGAAAGGGAGGTAATGTTTAGCATGCTAGGGTTTGGTTACACTGCTATAATAGCTTATAAATAATATATCATAAAATCACAAGATTGTAATAATAAAAGGTCCCATTCATTCAACAAAGCCTAAATTTGTGCCTAAAAAATTGTATTTAGAGGCAACATTAAAAGAATGTCTAGAATACTGCCGCTACACTACATTTTTTAGGCTTGTAAAAATGGTATGAAATTCAGCCTTTTGCACACATGTCTTTTTGGTAGTGACATTTTTTAGTCACACAACATTTTCATGTTTTTTTTTTCCAGACTTTAGCTTTTCTTATAGAGAAGTCTATGGGAAAATCCTAGTAAAAATGCCTTACCCAGAATGAGGTGATTTAAAAAAATGCCAATGGGCAAAAAAAATGCCAGGCAACTATCATAAAACACTACTACAGAAAACATAGTATTTTACAATGGGCTCAATACGTCCATTGGGTGATCTGCAGCACCGGTCAGATTATTGGGAACAAGCGTTTACAGGAATGTTCATTCCTGAAAATCGGCCTGAGCCATGTAAATCCAGACTTCTTGGATGGAATACCCATGCCTTAAAAGTTTTTTACAGTATGGTAATTATCACCAAAATGGTCAATCCCAATAATTGACCTAGTGTTAACATGTTTTTTATTAACACGATGTCCTGCATTTACTTAGGTGAGTGCACTTACACCTTGTTGTAAATTATGACGTAGCTTAACAGAAAAGGAGATTGGCCTAATATGTGACATTCGGTGCCAAAATTGTGCCACACTTCTGCCTTAAAAATAGTTCAAATGTAAACCAACCAGTAATTCATCTAGTGGTCATCTTCAATTGATTACTAGAGCAGAACTAATGTCTAAATATTTCAAAATATGAAATAACATTTTTAATGGTTTCATTCCTATCACACTCATATAGTATGAAATCAGACAAGAGTCCATTGTCACATTACTGAAAATGACAATCAAATATTTTCATTATCTTTGGAGCTCTTCTCTGTCACAGGGTGTTACCTCTTCCGGCTGAAGCCTTCAGTGAAGTGTTTGTCAATTTCCAACGTCTGGGTTTCAGTTTTCAAGCTGAAAAGGAATACAAATATGTGTGGAGTAGCTCCTCATGCCTAATAATTAGCACTGTGTCACAGTGACTGCCTCCTGTTGAATGCATCTTTCATGTGCAGTACTGAGACTCCAATGTTCACACAACTGACAGGACTTGGCATTACTAACTGGCAGATGTTTCCAGCCACTGAAGTGCTGCAGGGTTACGGACACCCAGCTTTACCGCTGTGAATTAAATTGGTGTAGTGCTGAGCCGTCTCAAGAGATTTCACTCAAAGACAATTTTTAACACTGAGTGAATAATACTTCAGCAATAGCCGGCTCATCTAGTCATTCCGTGTCTTTGTAATGCCTTTCTAATTGTTTCCGAAATAAGGCCAAAACACATTTCTGAGAATCCTAAAGATTTACCTACACATCTAGTTTTATAGGTATGATATATAAATATAATCAGTATAGTGGAGCTGTTATGAAAATAATACATATGCTTTAGATTTAATTTAATTTGAACACCCTAGATCTGTTAAAATCAGAACCAAAAGTGCTGACATTCTAGTAAAAATTTGGCGCTGAGATTTTAGGTCCATTAGTGTATGGTTCTGTTGTTGCTTACACTCATCTGTACAGATTGCACTAGATATGGATGTATTCATATGCGCATTGTATAATTATTATTATTTTATATTAATAGTATTCATGGTATATATATTGTTAAAGATGCCATATTATACTATGGTATAGTATAAATTATTGGTTATTATTTTATAGTATAAATTTTGTTTCTGTGACTTTAGTATGCTATAGTATAATGAGTGTTATATATATATATATATATATATATATATATATATATATATATACACACATATTGCTTATTATAGTATATTGTATTATAGTAAGTATAAACAATGTTAATATATTATATTATTATATTATAATATGGTAAGTATACATATTATTTGTTTTAGTATTTTATTATAGCATGGTAATTAAACGAATTGTTATAAATAATATATAAATAATCAACATTGTTTATTACAATATGTTAAATTATATACACTAATAAGTAGACATGTTTATTTTAGCATATTATAGTAATATTAATAATAGTATATTATATTATAGTATAGTATGTAAAAATATTGTTTATAATAGTATATTAAAGTGTGGGAAATATAAATATGTTTAATAGCATGTTAAATTATAGTATAGTAAGTGTACATATTTTTTATTATAGTATATTATAGTAAGCATACATATTGTTTAATATGATATAGTATAATAAACATAAATATTGTTTAGTACAGTATATTATACAATTGTAAGCATAAGTATAGTTTGTTATAGTATTTTAAATTATAGCATATAAATTATACTTATTTTTTATTATACTATATTATAGTAAGTATATTGTATATTATAATATAGTAATTATAAATATTGTTTATTGCAATATGCAGTGGTCCCTCAATTTTTTGTGGGACAAGTTGCACTTTCTAATGTCACCATTTAATATTGCATACAATGTTATGTGAGGCGAGTGGGGTGGAATTGGGAAAAAACACAATTGCGCCATAGTGTTATAGGTTTCATTTTTATATCATTCCGATTATAGCGATACCACATTTATATAGTTTTAATTCTAAAAAAAAAACCTTTGGAAATTTTTTTTTTTTATTCTTTGCATCGCCATATTCTGACCCTCACAACCTTTTTATATTTCCATGTACAGAGGGCTCATTTGTTGGGAGGATATCTGTAGTTTTTAGTGATACAATTTTGAAATTTGTAAGACATTTTAATAACTTTATATTTTTATTCTTTACTTTTATTATTGGGAATGTGGAGTAATTAGAATTTAAATTAAATTATTTTTAAAACTTTACCTTTTTTCTTACTTTTTGAAGAAACCCCCCCCCCCAGGGGACCTGAATGTGCAACCATTGGGTTGCGTCTCCTATACACCATTGTGATTTAATATAGGTATATTCCAGTGCAGTACTGCTACCTGCTGGCCTACATTGGAATATACCTACGATAGGCCTGTTAGCCTTGTACAGGCTCCAGCCTAACACCACCAATGAATGGCTTCCCCAATCTCTGTGCAGGGAAGCTATTCGGGACTTGGGAGTTCATTGCACAGGGAAAACCATCCCAGATGCCGTGGTCATAATAATTGACTGTGACGTCTGAGGGATTACATGTCTGTGATCAGCATTATAGATTGTTGCTATAAGACCTAAGTTTCTGCTGGAGCTGACGCCATCTTTAAAGAGGCAACGTCCACCATACACATTGCACACCATTGCACATGTCTTTAAAGGGTTAAAGAGCCCCTGTCAGCAGGATCAACCCCATTAAACCAGACATACTACCTGGTAGAGCTGATTAACATGATACGTCTTGTGAAAATCAGTTGTGCCAATCGTCAGAAAAAAGACTTTTATTATTTATGCAACTGAGGGCTTCAGAGGTAATTGATTTTCACAAGACAGGCTTCATTTTAATAAGCAGGGTCAACCCTAACATACATTATTGCTGGTTTAATAGGGTTGATCCCACTGACAGATGCTCTTTAAGAAAAATAAGCAGACAATTGAGATATATAAGGCAAGCTCTTAACTATAACAACCGGGAATAGATGTTGAAAGCTGTAAATGACTTTTTATAGTGAGGACAGGAGTTTCTTTAGGGTCCTGTATAGTATGCAGTGTACTAGAAAATAAACGGAGCCACCCTTACCTGAAGTCCAAAGGAGTCGCTTACCCTGGGACAGTATAGAATATGTAATACCACACGATAATGTAAAGAGGGCTACTAGACATCCAATACTAGTGTTTTATAAGATACATACCTATATTGATTGGCTGTATCTGAATCTGAGGCATTGTATGTTGAGTCTGGTTTCAACATCAATAGCCCAGAAAAGACCATTGTAAGTTGAAAATATTGTATCCTGAGGCCATTGTATCTTGATGAACTACTGTATTACAGTATAAGTATAAATATAGTTTATTATGGTATGTTAAATTAGAGTAGTATTGTAAGTCGACCCTCCAAAAAAAATTTTTTTTTTAGTGTCTGCAGTTGACAATCCAGAAAAATTGTTTTAGAGTGTCTGTAGTTGACACTCCTGAAAAATGGTTTTAGAGTGTCTGTAGTTGACGCTCCTGAAAAATTGTTTTAGAGTGTCTGTAGTTGACGCTCCTGAAAAATGGTTTTAGAGTGTCTGTAGTTGACGCTCCTGAAAAATGGTTTTTAGAGTGTCTGTAGTTGACGTTCCTGAAAAATGGTTTTAGAGTGTCTGTAGTTGACGCTCTGGAAAAATTGTTTGGAGAGAGGGCCTGTAGGTGGCCCTCCGGAAACATTGTCTTAAAAGAGTGCCAGTTGGCCCTCTAAAAAATTCCCTTTTGGGTCAGCGTTTGGCAATGAAGAGAAGGAGAAGGAGGAGGAGTAGAGGAGAGGAATCGGATACATAAGGAATCTTATTCTTTAGCTGCTTTCCCCCGGAGGAGATTTGAATTCCGGTGAAATCCAGGCTTTGTTCATTTTAATAAGCGTCAGCCTGTCAGCGCTGTCAGTTATCAGCCTATCGGTGATGACGCCACCAGCTGCACTGAATACCCGCTCTGACAACACCTCCAAGGCGTACAGCGCCAGTTCAGGCCACGTGTCCAGCTTTGAAACCCAGTAGTTGTATGGAGCAGAGTGATCACGCAGGACGTTGGTATGGTTAGCTAGGTACTCCCTCACCATCTTTCTGTACAGCTCCCCCCTACTCTGCCTAGACTGGGGACAGGTGACAGAGTCTTGCTGGGGTGACATAAAATTGGCAAAGGCCTTGGAGAGCGCTCCCCTGCCAGTGCTGGACAAGCTGCCTGCTTGCCTCCTCTCCCCCGCTACTTGCCCCACAGAACCACGCCCTCTGCCGCTAGCAGCGTCAGATGGGAAGGATTGTTTCAGCTTGTGCACCAGGGCCTGTTGATATTGATTCACTTTCATACTCCTTTCCTCTACAGGGATGAGAGTGGAAAGGTTCTGCTTGTACCGTGGGTTCACGAGAGTGAACACCCAGTAATCAGTGTTTGAAAAAATGCTTATAACGCGAGGGTCACGGGATAGGTAGCCTAACATGAAGTCTGCCATGTGCGCCAGAGTCCCAACACGCAAGAATTCCCTCTCCTCACTGGCCTGACTCTCCATTTTCTCCTCCTCCTCCTCTTCAGCCCATACACGCTCAAGAGTTAAGAAGGACTGAGCATTGGTACCCTCTTCTGTCTCGCCAACATTCTCCTCCTCTTCCTCATCCCCCTCCTCCAATATGCGCTGAGAAACAGACCGGAGGGTGCTCTGGCTATCAAGCGACTTATCGTCTTACCCCATCTCCTGTGACAAGCGCAAAGCTTCTTACTTCATGCTGAGCAGTGAGTTTTTCAACAGGCAAAGCAGCGGGATGGTGAGGCTGATAATGGCGGCATCGCCGCTGGCCATCTGTGTTGACTCCTCAAAGTTGCTCAACACCTAACAGATATCAGACATCCACGTCCACTCCTCATTGTAGACTTGAGAAAGCTGACTGACCTGACTACCAGTTTTGGTGGAAGTTGACATCTGGCAGTCTACAATCGCTCTGCGATGCTGGTAAACCCTGGATAACATGTTTAATGTCAAATTCCATCTCGTGGGCAAGTCGCACAACAGTCGGTGAGCTGGTAGTTGTAGGCGCCGCTGCGCTGCCCTGAGAGTGGCAGCATCTGTGGTTGACTTGCCGTAATGCGCACAGATGCGGCGCACCTTGGTGAGCAAATCTGACAAATTGTGGTATGTCTTTAGGAACCGCTGAACTATGAGATTGAACACGTGGGCCAGGCATGGCACATGTGTCAGTCTGCCGAGTTGCAGAGCCGCCAACAGGTTCTGCCCGTTGTCACAAACAACCATGCCTGGCTTGAGGTTCAGCGGTGCCAGCCACAGATCGGTCTGCGCCGTGATGCCCTGTAACAGCTCTTGGGCGGTGTGCCTTTTGTCACCTAAGCTCAGCAGTTTGAGCACCGCCTTCTGGCACTTACCCACGGCACTGCTGCTGCGCCTAGAGCTACCGACTGAAGGCGCTGTGCCCACGGATGGTAATTCGAAGGAGGAGGGGTTGGAGGAAGAGGCATAGTACATCTAAGAAACTGTGACCAAGGTAGGCCCCGCAATCCTCGGTGTGGGCAGTACATGAGCAACCCCAGGGTCAGACTCGGTCCCAGCCTCCACCAATTTAACCCAATGTGTCAGTGAGATATAGTGTCCATGCCCAGCAGCACTTGTCCACGTGTCTGTGGTTAGGTGGACCTTCTCAGTAACCAAGTTGGTCAGGGCATGGATGATGTTCTCTGACATGTGCTGGTGTAGGGCTGGGACGGCACATCGGGAAAAATAGTGGCGGTTGGGGAACAAGTACCAAGGGACAGCCACCTCCATCAGGTTGTGGAAAGCCTCAGTCTCTACCAGTCTATAGGGCAGCATCTCTAGGCTCAACAATTTGGAGATGTGGACGTTTAGGGCTTGTGCATGTGGGTGGCTGGAATTGTATTTGCGCTTGCGTTCAAATGTCTGCTGCAAAGACAGCTGAACGCTGGGCTGGGGCACATTGGTGGAGGTTGTGGAGGATCGTGGAGGTGAAGGGGTGGTAGTAGGGCAGGAGGCGCTCATGCCGGGGTCCTGGGCGGGGGGTTGACTCGCCGAGCCAGCATGTGACACAGGGGAAGGGGCAATGGTGTGACCCGCAGGAGGTGAACGGCCTTGGTTCCACTGAGTCGGGTGTTTAGCACTCATATGCCTGCGCATGCTGGTAGCGGTTAGGCTGGTAGTGGTGGCTCCCCTGCTGATCCTGGTGTGGCACAGGTTGCACACCGCAGTCCGTCGGTCATCCTCACTTTCTTTAAAAAACCTCCAGACTTGCGAACATCTAGGCCTCTGCACGGGAGCTTGACTCCGTGAAACAGTTGCTGATCTACCTGCTCTGGCCCTGCTTCTCCCTCTGGCCACCCCACTGCCTCTTCCAACCTGTTCTGGTGCTGCACTTGCCTCCCTCTCAGAAGCACTGTCTTGAGTTGGATTACCAACCGAGCTTGGATCAGTCACCTCATCATCCACCAGCTATTCCTCCGATTCCTCACTCTGCTTCTCCCTCCCCTCGGACATACTGCCCTGACAACAACGTCACTGTCTGACAACCGTGTATCATCATCAGCATCCTCATCATCCGACACCTCTTCACGCACTACTTGCACTAAGTCCACACTCTCATCACCCACAGACTGTGAAAGTTCTAAATTTTGGGCATTGGGACAGAGCAACTGCTCAGGTTGCTGTTGAGCAGTGGTTTGTGTCTCTGGGTAGGGTCCTGAAAAGAGTTCCTGTGAGTATGCCTGATCTGAATCCATACTTTCCGTGGGGGGGCAGGCTGGGAGGAAGGAGGTTGAGCTGGAGGAGACAGAGGTCTACTCCCTTGGCTAGCGTGGGTGGACTGCGTGGAAGACTGGGTGGTGGATAAATTACTGGACGCATTGTCCGCTATCCACATCATCACCTGTTCGCACTATTGTGGTTTCAATAGTGGTGTACCACATGAACCAGTAAGTTGCAAGATGAAGCTAGGGAGCGAAACTCTGCGGCGTTCCACTGCTCCCTCATCAACATGTACTGTGTCAACCTGCCCAGGACCAAGGCCTCTGCCCCCTACACTACTTGAACGCCCACGTCCACGCCCTCGTCCTCGACCCTTAGCCCTTGGGTTCAACATTTTGTATGTTCACTGCACTGTATGATATATAACTGAGAGAAAAAACTTAGTCTTTAGACGGCGGCTATTGTACCGCAAACCACTCAATTTTTCACTGCAAAGTATGATATATAACTGAGAGGAAAAACGTATATTTTCTACACTCCGGCTAGTGTGCAGCACACGACAGAATTTTTCACTGCACTGTAGTATATATGACTGAGAGGAAAAACGTAGTCTTTAGACGGCGGTTATTGCACCGCAAACCACTCAATTTTTCACTGCACTGTATCTCTTAATAATATAAAAATGAGTTTCTGTCTGTCTGTCTGTTCTCTATGCGCGACCAAACTACTGGACCGATTTTCACCAAATTCGGCACACAGGTACATCAGGTGTCCGGGAAGGTTTTAGACCAGGTCTCATCTCTCTAGGGCATACCGTTCCTGAGATATTCCCAAAATATGATCTCCATTAGCCAACATTACAACTGGGAACTTTGGTTTTAAACTCCAACTGCCATTCTCTGCAAAGACACACACAGGGAGGGCAGGTTTCCATAACAACCAGGTAATTATCAGCAGCTGAGGATCTCATCCATTTCTATTCACTGACACTGTTAAAGGTATTCCGGTTACCATAAATATAACTTATGTGTTTTTCTATTACTACAGTTCAGTAGTAATAAAAGATGTTTTCCTCCACTGCTGTCTATTGCGTGGGCTCATAAATAAGCATGGTATTGACCTTTAATTCAGGCCACCCTAAAAGAAGTACTTAAAACCCCCGCCCCAGGTCTCACTAAGCCACACCCCCGACTCCATCAGGCCACACCCCCTTTCACTCCGCAGCCAACAGAGATTGAAAAAATAAAGGTAAAAATCAACTTCTGTCAGCTGCAGGGATGGGTGGGAGGTTGACTTTCTTTCTGCAACGACACACAGAAACATTAAATGAAATAGATTAAATACACCCATCTGAAGCGTCTTGCTAATCCACGCCCCCGACTCTGTCAGGTTACACCCCCTCCCACTCCGCAGCCAATGGGGATTGAAAAAATAAAGGTAAAAATAAACTTCTGTTTGCTGCAGGGGTGGGAGGGTGAATTTCTCTCTGCAACGACACACAAAAATTTTAGATAAAATAGACTAATTATAGACTACAACTGTTCGAATCGTCTTGCTAAGTCACGCCCCAACTCTGTCAGACCACGCCCCCTCTCACTCTGCAGCCATTCTGCAACGACACACAGAAACATTAAATGAAATAGATTAAATCACCTATGCGAAGCGCTTTGTTAAGCCACGCCCCCAACTGTGTCAGGTCACGCCCCCTCCTACTCCGCAGCCAACAGGGATTGAAAAAATGAAGGGAAAAATAAACTTCTGTCAGCTGCAGGGGTGGGAGGGTGAATTTCTCTCTGCAATGACACACAAAATTTTAGATGAAATAGACTAATTTCAGACTACAACCGTTCGAAGCATCTTGATAATCCACACCCCCAACTCTGCCAGGCCATGCCCCCTCCCACTCCGTAGGCAACGGGGATTGAAAAAAATCAGCTGCAGGGGTGGGAGGGTGAATTTCTCTCTGCAATGACACACAAAAATCGTAGATGAAATTGACTAATTTTAGACTACGACCATTCAGTACTAATAAAAGATGTTTTTTTCCACTGCTAACCATTGCAGGTCCCCATAAATTACCATGTCATCGACCTGTAATTCATGCCACTCTGACCCCCGCCCCAGATTTCGCGAAACCACGCTCCGACTCTGTCAGGCCACGCCCCCTCCCACTCCGCAGCCAATGGGGATTGAAAAAATGAAGGTAAAAATCAATTTTTGCCAGCTGCAGGGGCGGGAGGGAGGTTGGATTTCTTTCTGCAACAACATACAGAAACATTAAATGAAACAGATTAAATATACCCGTGCAAAGCAATGTTTTCTTCCACTGTTACCCATGGCGTGTCCTCATAAATTACCATGTAATTCTGGCCACCATCAAAAGAAGGACTTAAAACCCCGCCCCAGGTCTTTCAATGTCACGCCCCCGACTCAGTCAGGCCATGACCCCTCCCACTCCGCAGCCAATGGAGATTGAACAATTGAAGGTAAAAATCAACATCTGTCAGCTGCAGGGATGGGAGGGAGGATGACTTTCTCTCTGCAACGACACACAGAAACATTAAATGAAATAGATTAAATATACCCGCGCAAAGCAATGTTTTCTTCCACTGCTACCCATTGTGTTTCCTCAAATTACCATGGCATTAACCTATAATTCAGGCTACCCTGAAATGAAGGACTTAACCCCCCCCCGTGTCCCATTAAACCACACCCCCTCCCACTCCGCAGCCAATAGGGATTGAAAAAATGAAGGTAAAAATCAATTTCTGTCAGCTGCATTGACTTTCTCTCTGCAATGACACACAGAAACATTAAATAAATAGATGAAATATACCCAGGCGAAGCCGGGTCTTTCTGCTAGTAATATATAACTGAGAGGAAAAACTTATATTTTCTACACTCCGGCTAGTGTGCAGCACACGACAGAATTTTCCACTGCACTGTATAATATATAACTGAGAGGAAAAACTTATATTTTCTACACTCTGGCTAGTGTGCAGCACACGACAGAATTTTTCACTGCACTGTATAATATATAACTGAGAGGAAAATCTTATATTTTCTACACTCCGGCTAGTGTGCAGCACACGACAGAATTTTTCACTGCACTGTATAATATATAACTGAGAGGAAAAACTTATATTTTCTACACTCCGGCTAGTGTGCAGCACACGACAGAATTTTTAATGCCACTGTATTATATATGACTGAGAGGAAAAACGTAGTTTTTAGACGGCGGCTATTGCACCGCAAACCACTCAATTTTTCACTGCACTGTAGGATATATAAAAAAACGTATTCCCTAGACTGACGCTACCGTACAGCACACTACATAATTGTTCACTGGACTGTAGTGTATAGAAATGACAGAATAACGTATTCCCTAGAATGACGCTACTGTACAGCACACTACATAATTGTTCACTGGACTGTAGTGTATAGAAATGACAGAAAAACGTATTCCCTAGACTGACGCTACTGTACAGTACACTACATAATTGTTCACTGGACTGTAGTGTATTGAAATGACAGAAAAACTTTTTCCCTAGACTGCACTACAGATCTTAGCAAGCCAAGGTACAGCAGCAGCAAAAATGAGTACTTTGGGCAATTTATTTTGGGTCTGTGTGGACCACGTGCTGTCCCTTCTGCCACCAGTCACTGTGTACAGTGTGCAGCCAAGATGGCGGTAGCTGCACTACAAGTCCCAGCTAGCAGTCTGGAGGAGACCAAAAAAAAAGGTGCTTGTAGCCCTTAGAAGGGCTGTTGGGTTCTTTGTGGGTGATTCCTGCCTAACCATCATCTAAATTTAAGCCCTAACACTCTCCCTGACAGACAGCAGCTCTATCCCTAATCTCATGAAGATGGCGTATGACGCGAGCATCGCGAGACCAGATTCTTATATTCCCAGGTCATCTGATCTGGCCAGCCAATCCCTGCTATCGACTAGTAGGGGCCCCACGTGATGCTAGGAGGTACCAAAGACTCTCCTGCATGTTGATTGGCTGAAAAAAGGCGGCTAACATGCAGGAAGAGGAAGTTGCCATTTCCTCGAGGATCGCGATATGCTCGTCCGAGTTGCGAGCATATGCAAATACCCTAATGCTCGAACAAGCATCAAGCTCGGACGAGCATGTTCGCTCATCTCTAGTGTTTATGATAATATAGAAGGTAATTTTTACCATTTGGGAAGGCAGCATATAATACAGATCCTGAACATCTTGACTCTTGAAAGTAACATTTTGAGAATTACTATTGGGGTCATTTATTAAAGGGGTTGTGTCATCTCACCATTACTAAGGCAAGATGAGACACAGTCCCAACCACCTCACGGCTCAGAAACAGCAGAGCGCTCCAGCACTCGCTGTTTCAGTAGATCTCTTCGCATGAGGGCTGCTGAAACAGTGTATCACAGCTAGCTATACCGTTTCTGAGTTAGGGAAACAACATAGATTGTTGTGCTAAGCTGTTTAGGTAGCTCTCATGCACACAGCTGGAGCACTCTGCTGATTCCTGGCTTAGAGGTGGTTGGAACTGTGTCTCATCTCACCTTAGTAACTTAGAGATGAGACAATCCCTGTAAGACCAGCGTTTTAGACGCCAGTCTTAATAACTCTTTGCTGGCCTCTACATAACTTAGGCACATCCACTGCCGGCCTAAATCTACTCCAGCTCCCTTGCTGATGTATATTTGGATAATTTTCTATGCATAAAAAATGATAAATGAGATGGCCTGACACAGATTTTGCCACAAATCCCTTTGGTGACCAAATCTGCAACAGATATACCCCAAAAATTGATGTATAACTATTCATAAATCACCCCCTATGTTACATTGAAAATATATTGAACTGAAGTGTTTTGCACCTTACTCCATCACAATGCATGCATTAGAAGACACATAGGACCTATAGAGAACATTTAATTTCTGCCAATGTAATTTTGGCAATTTACTATACATTCATGAAAGCTATGCAAATGCAAATCATACAATGCCTGATCCATTGTGTTTTAACATAGCACCTTGTAGGTAGTGAATATCAGGATATTGTGCTTTAATTGTACTAAAGGATGTGAAACCCAAGACAATATGTACTGAACTGCACGCAATTATCACTTGTAGTGTAATTACAAAACAATTATATAGTTGCAGAGTAATTATGTTTCTGTCCTTTAAAAAATAGTTTTATGCATTCTTTGGAATGCCTAAAATGACTGAGACATGTTTCTACAGATGTTAACACAATGTCTACTGTATAAATTATTTATTAAAAAACACTTACAGAATGTACAGAATACTTAATATTAGTTTAATGTGATGCTTGAGATAATTTCTTACCACCTCCTATACCAGTCCACATTATAAGTGTCCTTCTAGTTTTTCCTTCACATATGTACTTGCTTTAAAATGCAACGCGTTTAAGGATTTGATGTGTTCTGGCTGTGATTTAATTTCTGGGGTCTTAAATTGTCTCAAATGGAGATGGGAACGTGTTAACACTTACAAAATTGGTTTATAATTAGTATTTTGTAGCTGCAAGGTATAAATGAAGTGAGTCTAAAATCAACTGACTCTAAATCTTGGGTAGTTTCTATAAGTGATAGTATACCATTTATTCTCCTATGAACACAAATATACAGTATATAGTGAGGAGAAAGGATAAATCAATTATAAATAATCAGCAGTCTAAATCCCTTATTTTGTATAAATTGTTTACAGATATATTGCATTAACTATTCAAATATAATAAATTTAACATTAAATATAATAAATATAATAGATTTAACATTAAAATACATATTTCCATACTAGGAGCCAGTTTTGGGGTCTAGAAGAGGGAGTGCTTGTGAAAAATAACAATGCCCATCTATCTTCAACAAAATGTATAAAACTACTGTATTTCCCTTAGGAACTTGAAAATACATAGGGACAACCCAGCAGCAACCTAAACATAGTTGACCCATAGGCTTGTAAACTGCTTTATAGCCAGTATACTATAAAATTGTAAAACATTATTTTCTTAAAATGTACATATATCCAATTTTTTAGTGAACTAAATATTGCCAAAATTTGCCCCTGATTAATTTCATGGCACTTCATATATCTGATGCAGATCTCCGAATACCAGACAAAACTACATTGACCTCTAGAGTTACATAATTCATTTCTTACAGCCACCACTAGGTGGTGCTTCAGTACTTACTGAAGACACATTTCTTATTAAGTTCAATAGGAGCTGTATAAATCTTGAGACCCCCCCCCCAGTACCAGCTGCAGACAGTCAAAATTGTATGATTTATCTTTATGGCTATAAAAGGGATCTCAAGATCTATGTAAGAAAAACCCATCAATACATTAGGAAATTAATCAATCCAGAATGGAATTGGAGCTTTAGTTCTGTCTGGAAATAGAGGCCAGAGCAACTTACAAACATCTAATCAGCAAGGGTGTGGGTTGTCAGCCCTCAAATGATCTGATATTGATGGCCTATCCTGCGGACAGGTCATAAGTTGTCAAATCCTGGGCAACCCCTTTAAGTTTACTGTAAGCCACAAGATACAAGAGTCATTATATAATTAAGAAATTAAAATAATTAAAGCAAAATATGAAACGTAACAGTTATAGTTTTCTAAAACTATAATGCAATTAAATGAACACTGGATATTAAAAATGAATGTCAACAATGTCACGGAAGGCAGATGGTCTCAATCACCAGACATCTTAATGGCACATCACACAATAGGTGCAGATTACCAAGGATTCACTTGCATATTAATCACATTTCAAGCAATCATCCTCTATTCAGAAAGGAGCTAAACCCTATGATTATATGTGCCGCAACTTATGTGAAATGCACAATTTGTTAGATATCTTATCTGTGCCTATGGATAGAGAATCTGCTGTGGAAAAGTATCTATGAATCTTTTTCACTCAAGGATCTGTGACTGGAATGACCTGATACCAGGTTGTTGAAATTCGAACAATCCAAAGATACATTGGTCAAAGAGGTCATGATCTGCAGACAGGTCTTTATGGAATATATTATAGGTGATAACTCATTTAAGAAGGGTCACCTTGGCAAAATGTGGTGGAAAAACCTTGTTCAAATACATTTTCTGCTATAAAATTCTACAATTCTACAAGTGAATAATATGATGGATCGCAAAGATTATTTGGAATTATTAAAAATGAAAAAGCAGCATAAAGAAATGTACAAATATTGAGGAACTTTAGGACTCAAAATGGTCTGAGTGTTAAGTATACCAAATGAATCACTGCTAGAAAGAGATGCATCATCTGTATACAGGGTACTGTATATACACAATATGGAGAAAAGTATTGGGACACTTGCTGTACTTATTATAACATCCCATTCTAAATCCATAAGCATTGATTTCAAGTTGAACTGCTCTTTGCAGCTAAAACAGCTTCCACTGTTTTTGGAAGGCTTTCTGCTAAATATTGGAGTGTGAGGATTTTTTGTTCATTCATCCTGAAAATCATTTGTGAAGTCAGACACTGATTTTGGATAGAGGGCCTGGCTTGCAATCTCTATTTTAGTTTGTCCCAAAAGTGTTTAATGGGGTTGAGGTGAGGACTCTGTGTGGGTTGGTCATGTTCTTCCACACTCAGCCAACCATCCCTTTATGGACAGTGCTTAGTATACTGGAGAGCAGTCATGCTGATACAGAAATGGGCCTTCTCAAAGCTCTTGTGCCTTAAATGTCTTGGCATAATGAAACATTAAGATTCCCCTTCACTGAAACTAAGGGGTCTTGGCCAAACCCTAAAAACAACTGCACTAAACTTTACAGTTAGCACAAAGCAGGTAATTTTCTTTAGCAATTTGCCAAACCCAGACATGTCCATCAGACTGCCTGATAGAGAAGTGTGATATGTCACTCAATAAAACACATTTTCACTGCTTCAAAATCCAGCTACTCCATCTGATGCTTGGCATTGTGCTTGGATTTGGAAGTCTTGCATGCAGATTCTCTGCCATGGAGACCCATGCCATGAAACTCAAAGTTCACCGTTTTTGTGCTGATGATAATGCTAGAGGAGGTTTGAAACGATGTGCACTATGTGCCTCAGCACTCAGCGACCCCAATCTGTAACTTTACATGGTCTGCCACTTTCTGGATGAGTTTCTTTCCAATAATAGCAATCACAGTTGATCATAGAACATCTATAAGAGAAGAAATGTCACAAGCTGACTTCATGTTGGCATCCTATTACACTACCACTCTCAAATTCATTGAGCGCTTTAGAATGACTCATTCTAGGTGTGTGTCAATACGTTTGTCTGTCTAGCATAGGTCAATATTCCAAATCCTTCCGCAAAAGAGCTCTTGTGCATCTTTTTTTCCCCTTGGGGAGCACTGCCTAAAGACTTTCCACAAGTAGAATCAGCATCTTTTGAGAAAGCATTTTTTATATAGTTACTTGAGATAAGCAACTTGATTATAAACAAATCAAATTTATTTAGAATTTCCTAAAAACTCATCTTCCAAATGATGCCAAAGTCTTTGCAATTTGATTTCCACGAATCGCTGACAATGGCATCTGCCATTTTATATATCACATTATAGTAGTCAGCACAGCAGGTCAGGGAAGATGAAGACAAAGGATCACATGACGAACCATGAAAGGGATCCTGACAGATGGACTTACTGATAATTCCCTGTAGCCTCAGCCAATCACGAGGGATGATATAGACATGTGTCATAGGCACTATATATGGTCCCAAGCAGAGATGCCATGTGTATTCTTAGCCTCTACATTGATGTGCCAGGAACTTTCTGCTGCAGATAAAGCAAAGAAAGACAGTTCTTAGACAACGAACCAATACAGTGAGCGTACAGTCTTATAGGGAAAGATTTAAGATGTTATTTACATAGTGCATATTAGATAGGAAATACTATGGTCATCATCCAGGTCCACAACCGGCAAATGCAAAAACTGCAACCGGTCTTCCTTAACCACTCTGGGTGATAGAAAGCTAAAGCTACCCCTAGGGCCTTAGTCAGAGCCTGCTTCAAGACAAGATGGACTTGTCTGTTAGGGAACCAGGTTACATCTGCAGAGTAACAGAGAAGAAAACTGGTTTGAGCTCAGTAGAAGCAGACCTATCAAAATGACCAGGGTGCAAAGAGAGACAAACAAGGTCAACCAAGAGAGACAGAGCTCAAACAGCATATAATGGGTTAATCCAGAAACTAACCATGATCAAAATACTAGGAAGAACAATAGAAGCCAGTTCAGCAGATGAGAATTTAATCAAGAAACTAGCCACGGTCAGAATACCTGGAGGATCCGTAGAAGTCAGTTCAGCAGATGAGAGGTTAATCCAGAAATTAACCGCAATCAGTACACAGAGGGAAAAAAGTAGGTGTACAGTTTACATACAAAGCACAGAAGTGCAAAATGAGCCAGGATACATATTCAATCACCAAATAGCAAACTTAAAGATGTTGCACCCGGTTTATAAGTTATCTTCTATCCACTAGCTGATTTCTGGGTTTCTCCATCAATCTGAAAAATCTCACTTTGTTTACATGGCTGCACCAGTGACATGCCTGTATGCCCCATGTGACTTCTGCAGCAAATCATTGGCATCGGGGATATAGTAAACAAGACCAGTGACACTAGCAATTGGCTGCAATGGTCATGTGGAGTATAAGGGCACAGTAACATAACAACCATGTAAATAAAGCCTGGTCAAAAGGATCTGAAAGTTGGCACTGGGGTCAAGGAGAATTGAACAGATGGATATAACTTATGTTATAATAACACCTTACTTGCCTTTGGGCAGTTTTATTTATTTATTAACTTGGAGTACCCCTTTAACTCAGATGTATTAGGTACATAAATATTGCTTAGCAGATGGTTAACCTCAGCGGTTGAAGTGCTAGAGATTTACTTTTATAGGACTGAGTTTTTGTACTCTCCTATTGTATTTTTATGCATGCATTTACCAAATTGATCCGGTCCTTTGTCTTGTAATGGGAAGGGGTTATCTATCCATGTACACTCAGACTTAGATTTATATATATCAATAATATATCAGCTAGACTTACCCAAACATTGTTAACCAAAAGTATTAACGTAGCTGTATTCTGAGGATTTAATTACTAGACCACCATAAATGATTGAATTATATTGTCTGTTATGGACCCACTTTTATCAGTTGTGACACAAATAGCAAAATTTTAGAAACCTACCCAACCATTGCATCCCTTGATCTGATGAGTAAACTAAAAAATAGCTGGCTTTTGGTGAAGAATTTCAGAGTGGACTATATGTCATTGTTTCCCATGTCATGCTTGACATTAGTATAATAAGCATGTGGATCAGATAAAGCTGTGTTTGCAAGTGCAGATTCGAGTTACTCAGGCATAAAATTAGATCTGGCTATTGACTTCTGGGTAACTGCATAATGCAGTGCAATGGATTAGATAGACATTTCGGACTATGCTTTATTCATCTCTATTGCCCTTTCCCAATGACCTGTTAAGGTGAACTTTATAGCCGCTAGCTAAGCAGATGTCTTTCCTTGTTAGGACGAAGACGTTTAAAAGACAATGATATTCAAAAGGCAAATGTTTTTGTCACATGAATCTATTAATCTATATTATGTAATATATAAAACTTGATACTATGCTTATGCTGAAAGATACTTTCTAATTAGCATAAAATCATCAGTCATTCAAGCTGGTAATTAGAATTAGCTGATTTTTTTTTCCATAGAGCATAGTTTATCACTTTTGTGATATTGCTATGATATCAGCTATTGGTGGTATTCTAACGTCATATACTGTATACACAGCTTTTGCTTTTGACAGTCAGATTCCATATGAATTAAAAAAATTGTTTATGCTCCAGCAGAGTTCATAGTATGGAGCAATTTTCCCCTCAACACATTGCTGCAAGGGTAGAATATCTTCATTGTAGGTAGATGTAATGGAAGGCTCCATACAGTGGCACACGGAGTACTTCCGAGCTGTAGCATTTCCTCTGTGTCTACTTTTGAACACTAAAGCATTAAAAAGCACTAAAACCTAAAAGAGAATGAGTAATCAGAAAATAAACTATTGTTCAAATATGTCTTTATGTTAAATACATTTTTAAATAATTTTTGACTATGTTATTTTTCAATTTTCCATGTCAATATCTATATTTAAAAAAAAATCCTAAATTCCTGCAGTTTCCACACTGGCCACTGACCTCTTACTATTACAGGCAGGATTAGAATGACAGATATCACTATATATATATAAAAAACGAAATTCCACAGCACCACCACGTTATCAGGTTATCACAGTAGGTATATCACAGCTTATCTGTTCCTTCCTGACCTCTGCACAGGCAGCAGCGCATGCCTAGAAAAGTTTTCCCTAGAAGTCAATGAGGTCTCCTCCTGTCCATTGCCTGCTGTAAAACAAATCTCTGAATGCCGTTAAGAACAGCTCAAGCAAAAGATATGTGTTTTATCTGGTTTTAACTAGCAGAAAGAAATGGTGACATTCTCTTTAAGACTCATCATTATATAAAACACAACTAAACCTAAACATACTTAATAATAGCTATGCCATGTTTGGTTGTTTCTTAAATGTTATCTTGGCATGTTACCAGTGATTCTTTATAAAGGAGGAACCACATTTAACGTTTGATATGCTATAGTTGATATGAAATCAAAAAGACTGTGTGCAGCCATGGCTGTTTATTGTGTAGTAAAGCATATGTGCATGTTCTCTTATACATGTCTTCATATAATCATAACTGTTAGAAGTGAGCATGGTAGGGAAGCTTTAGCTACTGTATTATTACCGGGCAAGCATAGGTGTACCATTGTACCAGGTCTAACATATATGGGGAATGATGAGATGTCCCTTTGGCTGTGGTTGACTTAGCATGGTTCTGCATGGAGATTGAGCATAGACCTTCTATGAGCCTGTACACTGCTCTCCTTCCTGTGATGTGAACTGACCTGATCTGATTACTGCAGAGGTGCACAGCCTCAGCTAAGTGTTTCTGCCCTTTTGTTACAGAGATTGGTGTGGATGTCACCACTCAGACCCCCACTAAAACTTCAGATTTGTCATTAAAGGGTTTATCCAACCCCTATAATGCCCCCCAAAATCCCCAGGCACCACACACAAGTTATACCCCACTTACCTGATGCCCATGCGGCCACCGCTGCATCTCCCTGCTGCGCGGATTACAACATACTTCGACGGGGGTGGGTTGGATAGCCAATAGCAGGCCCACCGAACGAGCCTCTCTAGCATTGCGGGTCATGCTAGGGAGGCTGATTCCCATCACAGCCTTCTATTGGCTTCTCCCCCATGGCCAGATTTTTTGATCCGCACAACGGAGAGATTCAACAGCGGCCATGCATGCATCAGGAGAGTGGGGTAAGGATAACCTGTATGAGGTGGCCGGACATTTTGGGGGGCATTACAAGTGTTGGATAACCCCTTTAGGGCTAGTTTCAGACTAGGTGCTAAATTAGTCCGCAAAATTTGGCTGGACTAATACCTCTGTAAACAGCATTATTGTCCAGTCAAATCCCAGGACTAATGTCAGAAACAGGCTGGATCCCTGCCAAGTTCCATTATAATCAATGTGCTTCGACAGGGAATGGTAGTATCCATCTATGCCGGAATATCCTGCTGGACAATTTTAGCGCTAGTGTGAAACTTGCTTCAGACATATTAAAAGTTTGATGACATGATAGGTATAATTTAAATGTAAAATCATTTAAATGAGGCTGCGCTGCATCAACATGGACAAGAGTGGTGATGTTTTTGGGAAAAATGCAACATTTTATCACAATATTTTTTGTGTCCTTATAATAAAGGTGAATACTATATGCATTGTAATCAATCTGAACAAATGTAGATCCGTTTTGTAAATCCATTTTGGATTTGTATTCTTCCACAATAAAAAAGTAAGTCCTATATAGGAAGGTGAATGTTTTTATAGATAATGCGGTTCATTTATTATGGACCCTTACACCTGTTTTTCACATAAAACACTTGCAAGACCATATTTCCTATTGCTTAAATGCCTGTGTGCCTAAATTTAGGAACATGTGACATTTTTATGCCATCCTCACCACCGGGGAGTGGAAGGTGGGGGATTAGTGGAGGAGGGGCAATTGGTCTTGGCAAATTCACTACATTTACGCCTGTTTCCATTCCCATAGATTTTGTTCACGGACCACTGGAGGATGTGCCTAATTCATGATGAGGACGGTGCCTTGTCATAAATTAGGCACATCTTCCGACAGCGCAGGGGCTAACAAAGACCAGTATAAAAAACGATCTTTGATAAATGACCCCCACTTTCCTTTTTGCTTTGCTGTTAAAAGCAACATTTATACTAGTCTATTAAATGATCAGACTGAAGTTTGCTTTAAATCTGTCTTTGATAACGTCTGGCAGCACAGATACCACAAGCTGTGACCCTGAAATGGTTGCTTTCAGTAAATAATAAAATTGAGATGTGGCAAAAATCTAGCGCGTATGTCAACATTTATATACAAGGCATTAAACTTTGAATAGTTTCCGATGGCCTGGAGCTTGGCCTTTAGAAATGTACTTCATTGGTAAATAAAAGAATAGTAGAAAAAAAGGTTCCTTAGCTCTGTGCCTACTTCAGGTGGGTGTATTGTTGCATTTCCTATTGTCTCGTCTAGTGGTTGGTGGTCAGCGTGAGAGTTACACTTAGGGCTTGGAGAAAAGGAAAAAATTAATGAAGGAAGGAAGGAAGCAGCTTCCCAGCATGGGGAATTTTATTCTGTAGCATTTCTCTTGTTCTAAGATATCCAGAGATTAAGAGCTCAGTCCTATAAGCTTTTCATTTGGAATCTTTCAACCATTATTTTTTTTATGCAACAGAAATTGTAAAATGATAGCAACAACTTTTTTCTTTTACAAGACCATCTTGGTAATCTGAGATTCTTACTGAGCGGCACTGTAAATTTAATGATGAAAAGATCTTGTGATGGTTGGAGGATTATATATTTTAATATCCTGCATTGAAGAAAACTGTGGTTGAATAACTTTGTGTTTTTCATTTCCTTACATCAATAATCTCCGAGATTTGTTTTTATTAGCTGTGATTCTCTTTTGCTTTCATTTTGATTGTTCTGTTATACAAATGATGCATAAAACAATGATAGGAAAGGATTCATATGTTATTGCCTGTAAACAAGTAATGGTAACAATGGCAGAATTGAATGAAGGAAGATAACATGCAACGTGAGGATTACAATGGTATGTGATTAACTGATCTAATGCCAGTTCTGGTATATAAAGACACATGACTTCAATGCAGGCCATCTTCAAACTAATGTCATGGAATCTCATTTATAATGGAAGCCATGACACTGTGGCACATCACACAAGATATGTATATAGAGGACCTGTCACCTCTTCACCTCTAAGTCTGTTTAAAACTGCCCATACACATTCAATCTCAGTAGGCCAAGCAATCAGTGACCCTCCCGGCTTCTTTGTTGGCCCTTCTAGCTTTCCCATACCCATTCATGCTTGGCTCGGCCAATCATGTATGTGTATGCTATGGAGAAAGTGAAGAAAATCACTGCCAGGAAGTTCTTGAAGGGACTTATCTACTGGGAGAACAAAATAATTGGTCAAAGATATTCATTTTTCCCAATCACTGTCTCCCTCTCCATCATCTATTGAGAGTGAGTCAGGAGCTTCCCACACACGTTAGTGTGTGTTGGCTGAACCTGTTGGTCTTGGCAGGTTGAACCAACAAAAGTGCAATGTGTATATCCAGCTTTAGTAAATACTTGCATTGCAATTCTGGAGAACATTTTCTCTTAAAAGAATATTCCCACCTGGGACATGGATAGCATATCCCTAGGATATGCCATCATTGTCAAGTGGGGGTCCCACCTCTGAGACCAGCTCCTGTCTTCAGAACAGGATCCTCGAAGTGAACAGGGAGCAGCCTTGCATGCTTGGCCACTCTCCATTCACCCCTACATGAGTTCTGAAAATATCTGAGCTTAGACTCAACTATTTTCAGCAGTCCCATAACAGAGCATGGAGAGGTTGCTGTGCTTGCCTGATGCACTCTCCATTCACTCTTATAGGACTTCCAATAAAAGCTGAGCGTACTTGCGTCTATTTGTACTCCCCTTTGAATCCAAAGGGAAAAAAACTGAAGTCTGGTTTGAAGTTGTTTGGGGGCAGCACCTATACAAGCAGACAAAATGTTTGTGAGCGCTTGAGTGTTTGATTTCAAGTGTGTGTTTGTAGTAACTGTATGACTTAAGATTATGTGACTTTAGATTCAAAGACTTTAGGAGGGTACTGTAGTAAGTTGTTCTTCATTGCACTGTATTATTGTATTTTTTCTTTCTCTTTTCTTGTGTAATCCCCATTAGTATGTGTTCCATTATTAACAAAGCAGTCCAGTGCACATTTTGTAAAAATATGTAGTCCTGTAGCAGCCGTTTGAGGGTGCATATCTTTGTTCAAAATGTGAGCAAATTACCCATTTGTAATAGCACATCGTGTATTCAAACAAGCGAATTTCGACACTGAGAAGCGTTGTCAATTTGGAAAAGAGTTTGCTGCTCACTAAGAAGGCACTCTGTGGGGTAGATGCGGGGGAGGGTGGTAACATGGAGACTCAGGAATGTTACGTAGATAGCTGGGTAACAGAAAGTGGGGTAGAGGGAAGAGTACAAGGGAACCTCTGACAGTCAAGGGAATATCAGCTTCAGTAAGCAGAGGACCAGGAGAGCAGGACAGGCCAGACAGGTGCTGGTAGTGGGAGACTCAACTATTAGGGGTACAGATAGGGCAATCTGTCACAAAGACTAAGATCGTTAAATGGTATGTTGTCTTCTTGCCACTCAAGTTTGACATATCACGTGTTAATAGATTACTGGGAGGAGCTGGTGAAGATCCAGCAGTCATGATCCGTATTGGAACCAATGGCAAAATTAGAGATAGGTGGAGCATCCTTAAAAATAATTTTGAGGATTTAGGTTGCAAGCTCAGGGCAAAGACCTCAAAGATTGTATTTTCTAAAAGACTACCTGTACCATGAGCCACACCAGAAAGGAAGCGAGAGATTAACTAGTGGCTCAAGAACTGGTATAGGAAGGAGGTGTTTTGGTTCCTGGAGAAATGGGCGGACTTATCTGTTGGTTACTGGCTCTATCATAGGGATGGGTTGCACCTCATTGGGGAAGGTGCATCTGTGTTGGGTGAGAAGATGGCTAGAAGGTTGGAGGAGTGTTCAAACTAGGGACTGGGTGGAGGGTAATTACATTATAGGAGGGGAAAACAGTGCAGATAAAGACCTGGGACTAGGTAATAAAACTGGGGGAGGAATGGAAAGCGGGACTAGAGCAGTTCATAATGAAAGGTGTACGGTAAAAAATATACAAAAACCTCTTAATTGTATGTATACTAAGTCCAGAAGCCTGACTAATAAAACTACAAGTAGTAATGTGTGAGGAGGACTGTTACATAGTGGGAATAACTGAAACATGGCTGGATGATAGCTATGACTGGACAGTTAATGTACAGGGTTACAGTCTGTTTAGAAAGGATCAAAACTGGAGAGGGGGGTTTGCCTTTATGAAAAATCCTGTCTAAAACCCACACTCTGGGAAAATATAAGTGAGGTAAATGAATATGTGGAGTCACTGTGGGTAGAAATACATGGAGGCAAAAACAATAATAAAATACTGATTGGGGTTTGTTATAAAGCATATAATATACCAGAAAATCTACTATTAAGGGAGATTAGATGAGGTGGCAAATCATAATGAGATTGTTATTATGGGGGACTTCAACTATCCAGATATTGACTGGGAAATTTAAAGCTGTAGATCTCATAAAGGAAACTGGTTCTTGGCAATAACCAAAGACAATTATCTTTCCTAAATCATTCAGGACCCGACTAGAGGCGCGGCCATACTGGACTTAGCACTAACCAATAGAACTGACAGAACAATAGACGTGCAGGTTGGGGGGACACCTGGGAAATAGTCACCATAAAAAATAACCTTCTAATTGTCATTCAAAAGAGTGTTTCTTCACAGAGGCACAAAAATACCGAACTTCAAAAAAGCTAAATTCGACATGCTTATAGACGACATTGGCCTCAAAAACTGGGACAATGTCCTCAAAAATAAAAATGCAGCCACAAAATGGGAAATTTATAAAATCATGCTAAACTCTAATTGTGAGAGGTACATACATTATGGGAATAAAAGGGTAAGGTTTGTACACAAACATAGAAGAGGATTCTTTACGGTAAGAGCAGTGAGACTATGGAACTTTCGCCTGTGCAGGTGGTGATGTGAACTCACTAAACAAGTTCAAGAGGGGCCTGGATGTGAATCGGGAATATTTTTCCCCCTAAAATGAGGAAAATTGGCTTCTACCTCACAGGGTTTTTTTTGCCTTCCTTTTGATCAACTTGCAGAATAACAGGATGAACTGGACGGTTTCATAGTAACGTAGTTCTTAAGGCTGAAGAAGGGCACCTGTCCATCTATTTCAGCTTGTTATCCTGCAAGCTGATCCAGCCTTGCTTTCAGATTGGTGTGGGTCGAACTGCCACCACCCTCAGGAAAGTTAGCACTTCACAGGTATGTTAATGGATTGACACCACACAATCCTTGACCCTACCCCTTCCCCCAAGCTATTGCGTCATGATGGATTTCTCTGGTGTAGGAGCCTATGGATTCACCTGTGTTTATCAACTCTGTGAAATCCTCTGTCAACTATGTCAATATGCATTACAAAACTTTGCCTGACATTTAGGTTAGAGCCTGGTCCAGACAGGTCCTCGAAAATCTGCATGTGTTTAAGGCTGCTGACCTTAAGACTTACAAAGCCATTGGGGTGCTATATTTTGATTTTCCTATGGTGTCCTTCAAGAGGTGGCCCTAGCTGGGTTCATGCCCCATGATGTTCAATTAAGTGATCCAATAATGCAGTCATACAGTACTCAAATTCCATTGCTGTATGGTGCCCAAAAATACTGCCAGATGGTTGCCTAAATAACTGAGCAGGTGCTCCATAGATTTGGGTACCAAGTGTGGGATAGACTGTTTAAGCTGTGAGTGAGGCTAGTGGTGCTCCATTCAGTAGTGATAGACAGATCATCCATTGTGAAGGCAAGATGTTTGCCCTTCCTTTTTATGATGCCTTTACACATTAGATGAATGTCTACTTAGGGCCCATTCACACGACAAATAGATGCGGCCCCATTCATTTCAATGGGCGGCATTTGATCTCGCCGAGGCTCCGCGATAAAAAATATAAAACATGTCCTATTCTTGTCCGCAATTGTGGACAAGAATAGGCATTTTGAATGGGGTGCCGGCTGGTGTGTTCCGCAAATTGCAGAACACACACTGGTCGGCATCCGTGGATTTACAGATCCATATTTTTGCGGATCCGCAACACCACGGCCATCTGAACAGCCCCTAAATCTACTGATCATCTAGTATGAATAGGGTGTCCACTACTCAGATTTTAGGGGAAGGATTGGGCATGTTCTCAGTTGAGATAAACTACTGCTAGGCACTTCTTGTGTCTTACTCCCTTCTCTCATACCGTATCTATGATTGCTGAGTCAAGAAAGCATGTGTGTGTGTGAGAGGGAGGGGAAGGAGGTTTGTCAGGAGACCTAGCTGCAACTTTAGTATACACTACTGTCTGTTATAAAGCCCAGTTAAATTGTTTGCATTATTTCTTATCCATAGTGGTAGACTTTACTTGCAAACTGATTCATGGTTTGCACTAACTCTGTCTGCTTTTTAATTACAAGCAAGCACTTATTAGACATGCTGTGTAATTTGTTATTCTGCGCTCAAAATTCAATATCTGGGTTCTCCAAGCATGCATAGAGAACAATGCAGTAAATGCAGTCTCAAGATTGCTTTGGATTCCTAACATCTCTTGGTTAGAAATTTTGTAATGTGGCCTGTACGTTGCTAAGGTAACAGCACGTTTGCTGAATAGATCAACAGTGAGAAATATGAAACTGACATTGTCTTTTTATTTAAGGCTCAAGGAGATACTCAAAATATATTGTTCAACAGCAAAGCCTTAAGTATAGGAGGATCACAAGTAAGGACTGTAGATCTGACAAAACCGTTTCAAAACTATCTGCTAAATTCCAAAAATAATTCTACATATAGCTTAGATTTATGGGAATATTATCTATCTATCTATCTATCTATCTATCTATCTATCTATCTATCTATCTATCTATCTATCTCTCTATTGTATCAGTATCTATGTATGTATCTATCTAGCCATCTATCTATCATATCAGTCTATCAGTCTATAATCTATTATATTCTGTCTATCTCATATCTTTCTCTTTATCTGTCTATCTACTCTACTATCTACTGCATCTGCAGTGACCCAGTGGTTCACTGCTAAAGTTATTAAGTGGTTCATTGTTAAATGGTTAATGTTCTAATGTGCCATGATTGGAAAAATTGTCAAAATGTTTAGTCTGATGCTAACTATACAATTTTTGTGGCTTATTTATGCACTGTGTATCTCAAAAGGCTGTCTATGGAAGGTCTATTAGTGATAGTGGCCAGGTAGTACTAAACAGTCATGAGGGCATCACATACTGGGATCTAATGCTCAGAGACCATGCTACTTGGTCTTCTGGGCATTTATTGCAGTCAGTCCTATAATGCTGCTTGTATATATATATATATGCCAGAGCACCCGAGTATACGAGCACAGAAGTGCTCGCTCAACACTAGTGGGTATCATGGGACTGGTGAGCTACTCCAATTCACATGGGATTTAAGTGGACAGAGTGGAAAGAATAAGTGGCCTTATTAGGTAGGACATTCTCTCCAACATATATAGAAAGAACACATACTGTACATTAGATGGTCATTTGGTTCTGGTGAGTTGAGGGGACCTAAGTCTGAGCCACATAGCCACCTTTAGACAGAAAGGTGCAGAAGATAAGGGGTAGCAGGACAAATAAATGAGATCTAGATAGAGTGTAGAGGCTAGACTCTAGTTAGTAGAAGTACAAAAATAAGGAGCGGTAAACAGCACTGGTTCAAAGTAGATACACGTATTGTATACAATTGGAATTGGTCCTCAAACCCTAGGGTATATCCATACAAAAGGTGAAGAGGCACCAACAGCCAGTTATACTATATTCTTTATTTAAGCCATCAGTGCCTACAGATAGAGATGAGCGAAGTTTACAAACATTCGATTTGGCTACTTCACCGAATTTTCTTTGTGATGAATTACTTCATCATGAAGCACATTTCTTTGTAAGTAGCGGGTGCTATGATGGGGAGTGCGATTGGACCACCCCCTTCATTGAACCCCTCTGATGCTGCATTCATCGTTAAATACGACATATGAGCGTTCATCGCAGCATCTGAGCGTTCATCGCTGATCTCGGCTTCTGAGATAAAAAATTAGGGCTTTCATGGGTTAATCAGTTTACAGAAATTACTCATGTTATCCATTTGCCATCTTGATTGAAGATCCTGCGCGAAATTTTGTGCGGTGCTTGATGACGTCATCACGCTGGCTGGCGTGGTGACATCATACGTTACCCTGCACAAGATTTTGAGCAGGATATTCAATCAAGATGGCGGCCTCTTCGTGTTCAAGTAGATGAGGTGAGTGTGAATATTTTTTTTACCGCCATTTCAGTGAAAATTAATCCGTTATAACGAAGCACGTGGAAATTTGGCGTCAATCAAGATGGCAAATGGATAACATGAGTAATTTTTTTTTAACTAATTAACCCCTGAAAGTCTGCTTCGGATACCTCGATTCGTGCAACACTACCTACAGATATAGCAGCAACATTTCCACTGTAAATAGATAAATAAACAGCTCTTTGTCAAGCTTTGACAAAGACCTAGTTATTTATGTAGGGTTGAAATGTTGATGCTTTACCCCCATACTCTGATGGCTTAAATATAGAATATATAGGAACTGGACGATGATGTCTCTTCCCGTTTTCTAGATAGTAGAAGGTCAGCAATGTGTAATAATCTACACAGAGAACAATATAGAGGTTTATGCTGGAAATATAGTTATCTTGTCAGGTATGGCTGCGCCTTGGAGATGTTGCACATCTGGGAACAGAATATTTGGAATTGCTCAGGATGTATTTAGAGATGAGCGAATCTATTTGCCGCTTCGTAGATTCATATTGAATCTTGGGATTTTTCAGCTGCGAAGCGAATCCGAATATTAGGTGATTCGCTTTGCTTTTGTACGCATTCGCTACGTAGTGTGTCCTATAAATTATATGCTCTTCTATGTATAATTTAGTTACTCTATACGCTGTCGCGTACGAATTCAATTCAGCGATGCAGACTTTTCCCTGGTAATTACTCTATACGCTGTTGCGTACAAATTTAATTCAGCGATGCAGACTCCTCCCTGGTAGTTCCGCCCCTTTCGCCAGCGCGGGAGGATGACGAGGCAACTCAGGAAATTAAGTTGCGCATTCGCTCATCTGAATGATTCGCTCATCTGTAGATGTAATGAATGAATGTATTCTATAATTGCTCTTCACCGAGGTCCCAGCTCTCCTGCCCTTTGTACTGTCTTCAATAAACTGCTGAGAGCACTGATTTTATGGAACATATACCCAGTGGTCAGTGGTCCATACAAATAAATATTAAAGTACTTTGGATGCCTCTTCCCCAACAGATAATAGCAGCACAAGCTAAATCTAACCAAAGGAACTGACAAAGACAGAAATCATTTTACCTTGATATCTATTTTTAAGAATCAATTTAAGTATTGCAAATTTTATTATACATTTAGTTCATTATTTTGTTAATTTTATTCTACTTTAGTAACTTGCATGCCTTTTGACCAAGTATTTTATGTGTATTTTACTTTCCAAATCACGGACTTTAACTTTCTGGTCATGTTTTGAAGGAAATGTCTTGGGACAAAAGCTTAATTTACTCTTAGTATTCCTTGTACTGAACATTATTTAGCACAAAACTTCTTTCAGCATCTGCTCTTAATAACCTGTTGTTTTCTTGCAGCAGACAGTTCATCAAAATGTTAAGTACTGTTAGATGCTTTGCAGACCCTGAATTTGAGTTTGCTCAGTAAATTGAGATCTCTGTGAGTTTAATAAGTGTGTAACTGGATAACTCATCTCAGCATCTTTGAATGTGATTGATGAATTTTTTTTATTAGAAATGTTAATTTTTAATTTTTAGGCAAATGGAGAATTAAAATGTTCTGAATGAAGTGCCCTAAATGATAATTTCACACATTTTCCTGTTTTCTATCTGATGGCTGTATTTTATAGTAATATATGACAATGTTCAGATTCAGTACATCATATACATTTTATGTTTGCATATTTCCTTATAGCTTGTGTAAATGATCACCTATACAGCCAAAAATACCGTGGCTAGCAATTAAAGGGGTTTCCAGAATTTAAATGTAGATGGATAATCCTTAGGATAGGCCATCAATATCTAGTTGGTGGGAATTCGACAACCCGGCACTGAAGCCTGATCCTGAATGGAAGCAGCGCGGCAGTAACTAGCTCATTCACTACACAATGGATAGAGCTGTGTAGTTCCAGCACTGACTTCTGTTACCAGAGCTACCTTGAAACAGCTGATTGGCGGGGATGCATGATATCCGATTCCCACCAATCAGATATTAATGGCCTATCTTGAGGATAGACCATCAATATTAAGATCCTGCAAACCTCTTTAAAGTGTCTCAAGGGTGGAGAGGGACTCCAGAAGGGACGAACACCTAACAAAAGCCTCTTTTGGATGAATGTTCTGGCCAGGAGTTAATCAGATACTCTTTAAAGCAATAGTAATGAGCTACAGTAACTACCATATAGAGTTACTAATGATCATGAAACAATGTCACACCAAAATACTCTATGTATTTTGGTGTGACAGATGTTTCTGTGGCTTATCTTGCTTGTTTAGTGACAGTAATATGAGGATATGTGGAGATATTAAAGTACATTCACAAAAAAATCTATATAACAATACTACACATAATAAAAAACAGAACATGAAATATTATGGGAACCTGGCAGTAGTGCTGCCTGAGGCTTTTGGCTGTTAAACTCAAGTAGTCATACAATATCTCACCAAGTATCAGGGACCTTTAGCATTTCTACTGGTATATTCTCAATCTCTTTTCCAGTCATGAATCAGTCATCATGTGCTCAGCAAAAGCACAGATTGGTTGTATAATGGACACCAACAGCTCCGGACAGACTCCATCAACTTTGTCAGGGAGCTCAGTATTTTACCAGACAAAATACTGCAACAGGTTGAGCTATTTTTTCCTGCTTTTAATTGGAATCTGTGACAGACGTTCCTAACAGAGCCTCCAATGTAGATATGAGCAAAGTCTAAAAATAGTAAAATGGGTTGCCCAAAATTAGAAAAATAAATCCACTTCTCTGGACCATTATCCATAGGCTGCGTCTGGTATTACAACTCATCCCTGTTTAAGTTTGATGTTACCGCAATATACGGTAATACACAGACCATAAACAGATGTGATACTGTTTTTGGATAAAAATCAGACAACTCTTGTCTAATTCTGGATAAACCCATTAGGACAGGATATATGTCCTTTCCATTATATATATATATATATATATATATATATATATATATATATAACAAAAAAACAGCAGCACAAGTCACAATGATAATCCGGGTGCAATCCCTCCAGGTTAAGGATAATAAACCAAGTATGCAGATCCAGCATGCTTGAGAAAGGCCTCATGGAGTAGGCTGAAACGTTGCATTGTGGGAATAAACGGTCTTACATTGTTTCACCATTTTGGAGTGCTGCCTCGCTTCTTGGATCTCTCTCTTTCTCTCTCTCTCTCTCTCTCTATTTATATATATATATATATATATATATATATATATATATATATATATTACAGAGTTCAGTAGTACGTAAATAAAATTTGGTACAAAATCAGTCAATATTTGCTTTTTAAATTTAGTGTAAGATGATTAGTGTAAAAATGAAAATCTCCAACAAACTAGAACCAGCCCTTCACCTCACATGGATCCAGAGATCTCCATATTCATTGCTCTTATTGCTCTTCTAGATTTATATCAAACTGCCAGCTCAGGTAGTGTATCCTCTCAGGGAGCATGTCCTTTCTGATGCAGCAGTTATCAGTTAAAGGATGTAACTGAGCATGTGTGTCCATCTCCGTGAGGTGGGCAGAGAAATTAAAAAAAGAGCAAACAGCAGGTGGTGCTATACAAATAGATTTAATTGAATAACTCAGTGGCTATACTAATTTTACATGAAAATACAAAAGTATTCAGATCCAGGTGCTGAGTTGAGAAAAGTAGATTTTTTGTGGGAAAATCCTTTAAAGATCAGAAAGTTTGAATCAAACATGATATCTCATAGTGCTGCAGCCTTGGTCTCCTGGTCTCCTCCTCAGCCTATAAGACTCTTCCCTTTGTTGTTGTGAATACTCTCTCATTGCCATACCCTTCAGGAAACACAAGAAGAGTTTGTATATGTACACATTAGAATAGCTGCACATTAAAGGCTGTATTAGACAGCCACATTCTGCAGGCGATTGACGGGAGGAAGCGTTTCGTCCCGGCAATCACCTGCTCGCTAGCGGAGGAGACCACTGCTATTACATGCAGTGATCTCCTTCACAGCATGGGGAGGAGCGATCGCTATGGCATCGCTAGTCCCCATACTGTCTAGTTGTTTGCCGGCGGCAGATCGTAGGTTACACAGTACGATCTGCTGCCGGCAAATAATGGCTTTTAAGTGTGCTTAAAAATCACAATTGCCAGATTAACGAGCATTTGCTCATTCATCGGGTAATCTGCGGTCATATTACACTGCCAGATCATCGCCAACGAGTAATACTACAAACACTTGTTAGCAGTGAACTGGCCGAGAATCAGCCAAACTAATACAGGCTTAAGATGACATGCAACATCTCTTCAAGAGTAATGACCATCAAGGCAATAAAGAGTTATCTGGACTAATTAATAGCTTCCTAATTGTTATGCAAATAATGCTAAAATAATCTCTCTCTACTTTTATAACTTAATCATATTTTATATTACAATGTGTTGAAAGTTCAGACGCATTGTCTCCTAGTAGAATCCCAAATGAGGTTTGTCTCTGAAGCATTGCAGCATCTAATCTCATCAGCTAACAAAAGGAGAAAACACAGCAGAAAATGACCAGATTTTCCGATTTCATGGCCAGAGATACCTTGGGAAGTTATAAAAGAAGCGTTTAGGCACTGTAACTAAGGTGGTGTGCCAAACAAAACAATAATAACAGGGAAACTGTATGGAAAGATATTGTTTTTACAATTTTACAGCTGCAAAGTGTGAAAATTGCAGTTGAGCTGGATTCTTGAGAAGGCACAGTGATCGGATACAAGAATTGTACAATTTATTTTTATTAGCTGTGGGCAAATTGTTTTGTCTTCTCTTATTCCCTTGTTATCTCCACAATGTCAGGCTAATTTATCAAATCTTTTTACACTATTTTATTCCTAATAGATTTTTTTGTTTCATGCAAACAGCCCTGTATATCTCATAAACAGGCTTCAAAAGCTGGTCTTGGTGACAATTTAGATTGTTCTGACTAATGATTTTATTTTCGTCTAACTTTTTTATTATATTTTTACTATGACTGAAACAATTTTCCCATTAGAATTTTTCCCAGCCTTTGCATTATCTGAATATGCAGTTATCTGCCTAATTACCCATTACATGGTACAATCTCACAATAAGACAATTAAAAGGAAATATGTTTTAGACATGCCTGAGATTCACTGCTAAGAAATTATCTGTTTGCATGTGTACTAACTGATGTATTAATAAAGGAATAAAGGTGAATGAGTTACATTGCGATGACATGTTAGTTTGTATAGCTGTTAAATATTGTTATCATGATCTCAGTGTACTGACATAGTAACTTAATATTTTAAGTGATCAGCTTCAGCAGATTATCTGTAGGATAAGTAATCATAGCCCAGTGGGGTCTACCGGAGCATCAGCACTTGAGCAATGGAGGACTTATCGGACGAGTATTTGTTTTTTGTTTTTTTTATATAATAAATACAGCATCTCCAACTTAGTATGCTTATCAAGCTATCAAATATAGCTACATAATTAGATTGAAATATTCTGGTAGCTTTTGAAGAATTATAAATTCCCCGACCTCCTGAAGAAATTTTTGCAAGTATCTGGAATAAAGAAGAGAAGGAGTAAGCTTCCTGTGTGTGAATTAGGACTTATATTTATTGAACCTCTGTAGCTCTGTAGCACTGCTAGAATACTTCTTATCCTGCTTTGTAAGCTGCTGCTTGGCTGTATTCAATTGCTAATCAGTAGAGATGAGCAAGCATGCTCGTCCGAGCTAGGTGCTTGTTCGAGTATTAGGGTACTCGTAAGTGCTCGCTGCTCGGACGAGTATCTCGCCATGCTCGAGGAAATGGCAACTTCCGCATTGTGCATTTTTGGCGCCTATAAACTCAGCCAATCACAAGCCAGGAGACTCTGCGGTACACCCAGCATCACGTGGGACCCTTACATGTCGATAGCAGGGGTTGGCTGGCCTGATCAGGTGACCCTGGAATATACTAGTGACTGCCCGCGGTGCTCGGCTCAGATGCTGTCTGGATGTCGTTAGGGATAGAGCTGCTGTGTTTCAGGGAGAGTGTTAGGGCCTACATTTAGTTCTTTGTTAGGCAGGAGTGATCTCACAAGAACCCAACAGCCCTTCTAACGGCTACAAGAATTTTTTTTTTTGTCTCCTGGCTGGGCTGGCTAGCTGGCACTAGTAGTGCAGCTATCGCCATATATCAGCCTTTTTTTTTTTTTTTTTTGTTATATCTAAGTGATACAAATCCATTTCATACAGCAGTGTGGAACATTTCTGTGTGTTTTAGTTCAGCTGTCCACTCACTACAATCCGTATTTTCACTGATACAGCTAGATTCCAAAAATCTCTGTGCGACATTTGTCTGGGTTGCAGTCAAAATAGCCACCGTCAGAAGGGGCTGAGTTTGCTGTCTGATAGTTTCTGCACGTCACGTTCCAAAAAAACAAAATATAAAAAAATATATATATAAAAAAATATATAAAAAAATAGTTTTTTTGTTGTTTTATCTCAGAGATACAAATCCATTTCACACAGCTGCGTGGAACCATTCTGTGTGTCACAGTTCAGCTGTCCACTCAACACAATCCGTATTTTCTGTCCAAGTGACACATTCTGTACGTCACTTAATTAAAAAAGGTCTTTTGCTTTCACTCATACAGCTAGATTCCAAAAATCTCTGTGCGACATTTGTCTGGGTTGCAGTCAAAATAGCCACAGTCAGCCAGGGCTGAGTTTGCTGTCTGATAGTTTCTGCACGTCACGTTCCAAAAAAACAAAAACTAAAAAAAATATATATATTAAAAAAAATATATATATGAAAAAATAGTTTTTTTGTTGTTTTATCTCAGTGATACAAATCCATTTCACACAGCTGCGTGGAACCATTCTGTGTGTCACAGTTCAGCTGTCCACTCAACACAATCTGTATTTTCTGTCCAGGTGACACATTCTGTACGTCACTTAATTAAAAAAGGTCTTTTGCTCTCACTTATACAGCTAGATTCCAAAAATCTCTGTGCGACATTTGTCTGGGTTGCAGTCAAAATAGCCACCGTCAGCAGGGGCTGAGTTTGCTGTCTGATGTTTCTGCACGTCACGTTCCAAAAAAACAAAATATAAAAAAAAATATACAAAAAAAAATATATATAAAAAAATAGTTTTTTTGTTGTTTTATCTCAGTGATACAAATCCATTTCACACAGCTGCGTGGAACCATTCTGTGTGTCACAGTTCAGCTGTCCATTCTTCTGTTCTTCCGTTCTGTAATTTTGATCTAACTTATCCACCTATATATTTACTTGTGCAGACTGAACAAGTTTGTGGGTTTCAGTACAGCAGGCCCATTTATTTTATTTTTTTTATATAATACACTTATATACAGAAAATGTTGAACCCCAGGGCTAAGGGTCGAGGACGAGGGCGTGGGCATTCATTTACTGCAGGGGGCAGAGGCTGTGGTCCTGGGCAAGGTGAGACAGTACCTGCTGATGAGGGAGCAGGGGAACGCCGCAGAGCTACACTCCCTAGCTTCATGTCTCAACTTACAGGGACACGGGGTAGAGGACTGTTGAAACCACAACAGTGCGAACAGCTGATGTCGTGGATTGCAAACAATGCTTCAAGTAATTTGTCCACCAGTCAGTCTTCCACGCAGTCCACCCACGTTACCCAAGGGAGCACTCCTTTGGCTCCTCCACCTCATCCTCCTTCCCCCTAGTCTGCCCCCTCCCAGGAAAATTTGGAATGCGATCCGGCATACTCTCAGGAACTGTTTTCTGGACCCTTCCCAGAGTCACAAACCACTTCTCAGGTTGCTGCTGACCTCGTTCCCGATGCCCAAGTTTTCCAACTGTCGCAGTCTGTGGGTGATGATGATGATGATGACAATGTTGACTTAGTGGAAGAAGTTTGTAAAGAGGTGTCGGACGATGAGGAGACACGGTTGTCAGACAGTGGTGAAGTTGTTGTCAGGGCAGGAAGTCCAAGGGGCGAGCAGACTGAGGAATCGGAGGATGACAAGGTGACTGACCCAAGCTGGGTTGATAAGCCGAGTGAAGACAGTGCTTCTGAGGTGGAGGCGAGTGCTGCACCAGAACAGGTTGGAAGAGGCAGTAGTGTGGCAGGGAGAAGCAGGGCCAGAGCTGGTGCATCAGCAGCAACTGTTTCACGTAGTGAAGCTCCCGTGGCGAGGCCTAGATGTTCGCAAGTCTGGAGGTTCTTTAAAGAAAGTGAGGATGACCGACGGACTGTGGTGTGCAACCTGTGCCACACCAGGATCAGCAGGGGTGCCACCACTACTAGCCTAACCACCACCAGCATGCACAGGCATATGAGTACTAAACACCCCACTCAATGGAACCAAGGCCATTCACCACCTCCTGCGGGTCACACCACTGCTCCTTCCCCTGTGTCACTCGCTGCCTCTGCTAGTCAACCCCCTGCCCAGGACACCGGCACGAGCGCCTCCCGCCGGAAAACCACACCTTCGCCTCCACGATCCTCCACAGCGTCCACCAATGTGTCCCAGCGCAGCGTTCAGCTGTCTTTACAGCAGACGCTGGAGCGCAAGAGGAAATACAGTTCCACCCACCCACATGTCCAAGCCCTCAACGTCAACATCTCCAAATTGCTGAGCCTGGAGATGCTGCCCTATAGGCTGGTAGAGACCGAGGCCTTTCGCAATCTCATGGCGGTGGCTGCCCCTCGGTATTCGGTCCCCAGCCGCCACTATTTTTCCCGAGGTGCCGTCCCAGCCCTACACCAGCACGTGTCACAGAACATCATCCATGCCCTGACCAACGCTGTTTCTGAGAAGGTCCACCTAACCACGGACACGTGGACAAGTGCTGCTGGGCAGGGACACTATATCTCACTGACGGCACATTGGGTTAACTTGGTGGAGGCTGGGACCGAGACTGACCCTGGGGCCGCTCATGTACTGCCCACACCGAGGATTGCGGGGCCTACCTCGGTCACGGTCTCTCAGACGTACTATGCCTCCTCCTCCACCGAAATTACCATCCGTGAGCACGGCGCCTTCAGTCGGTAGCTCTAGGCGCAGCAGCAGCGCCATGGGTTAGCGCCAGCAGGCGGTGCTCAAACTGCTGAGCTTAGGTGACAAAAGGCACACCACCCAAGAGCTGTTACAGGGCATCACGGCGCAGACCGATGTGTGGCTGGCACAGCTGAACCTCAAGCCAGGCATGGTTGTGTGTGACAATGGGCGTAACCTGGTGGCGGCTGTGCAACTCGGCAGACTGACACATGTGCCATGCCTGGCCCACATGTTCAATCTAATAGTTCAGCGGTTCCTCAAGACATACCCCAATCTGTCTGATTTGCTCACCAAGGTGCGCCGCATCTGTGCGCATTTCCGCAAGTCGACCACAGATGCTGCCACTCTCAGGGCAGAGCAGCGCCGCCTACAACTGCCCGCTCACCGACTGTTGTGCGACGTGCCCAAGAGATGGAATTCGACATTAAACATGTTATCCAGAGTTTACCAGCAACGCAGAGCGATTATAGACTTCCAGATGTCAACTTCCACCAGAACTGGTAGTCAGGTACAAGCAGAACCTTTCCACTCTCATCCCTGCAGAGGAAAGGAGTATGACAGTGAATAGATATCAACACGCCCTGGTGCACAAGCTGAAACAATCCTTCCCATCTGACGCCGCTAGCGGCAGAAGGCATGGTTCTGTGGGCCAAGTAGCGGGGGAGAGGAGGCGAGCAGGCAGCTTGTCCAGCACTGACAGGGGAAAGCTCTCCAAGGCCTTTGCCAGTTTTATGTCACCCCAGCAAGACACTGTCACCTGTCCCCAGTCTAGGCAGAGTAGGGGGGAGCTGTACAGAAAGATGGTGAGGGAGTACCTAGCTGACCATACCAACGTCCGGACCGATCACTCTGCTCCATACAACTACTGGGTTTCAAAGCTGGACATGTGGCCTGGACTGGCGCTGTATGCCTTGGAGGTACTGGCCTGCCCTGCCGCTAGCGTGCTGTCAGAGCGGGTATTCAGTGAAGCTGGTGGCGTCATCACCGATGAGCGTAAACGCCTGTCAACTGACAGCGCCGACAGGCTGACGCTTATTAAAATGAACAAAGCCTAGATTTCACCGGAATTTAAATCTCCTCCGGGGGAAAGCAGCAAAGATTTACATTACTTATGTATCCGATTCCTCTTCTCTACTCCTCCTACTCCTCCTCCTCCTCCTTATCGTCTTTGCCTAACGCTGACCAAAAAAAACGCCATTTTTTTAGAGGTCCAACTGGCACTCTAACCACAATTTTTCAGGAGGGCCCCCTACAGGCCCTCTCTTCAAACAATTTTTCCTGAGGTCCACCTAGAGGCCCTCTCTCCAAACAATTTTTCCTGAGGTCCACCTACAGGCCCTCTCTCTGAACAATTTTTCCTGAGGTCCACCTACAGGCCCTCTCTCCAAACAATTTTTCCTGACTTCCACATACAGGCCCTCTCTCCAAACAATTTTTCCGGAGGTCCACCTACAGGCCCTCTCTCCAAACAATTTTTCCTGAGGTCCACCTACAGACCCTCTCTCCAAACAATTTTTCCGCAGTGTCAACTACAGACAGTGTAAAACAATGTTTCAGGAGCGTCAAACAGACAGTCCAAAACAATTTTTCAGGATGCGCAAGTACCGACATTTTAAAAAAAAACATTTTTTGCTGAGGGTAGACTTTATGTACTCCGAAAAGAAAAAATTTTTTGGAGGATCAACAAAAGCCATTTCACTGCATTCTCAGTCGGACAAAGTCATTGGTGGTGTAACCGCCATGCTGTGTCAGGCTAAATTTTTGGGTGCTTCACCAGCTACCGCATACTAACTTAGTCACCGCCGCCATACAGGGCCACAAAAAAGTTTATGTCGTTCGCCTGCTCCCGCAGTGTAACTCGCTCACTCTGTTGTCACCACCATAGTGGTTTGCACTATAGCAGCCCAAGTCTGCACATTCCCCTTTTTATCTCCAAGTGATCTATACTGCACATCACGTAATAAAATAGGTTCTTTTGCTCTCAGTGATACAAATCCATTTCATAAAATCCTTTCTTTCTCTTTAACTGATCTATACTGAACTTCACTTTTAAAAATACGTCTTTTTCCTCTCTTTCTCTCTCTCCAAACTATTTTTCCGGATATGTGCCATATACGGTATTAAACTGAGAAGAATACATAGAACACATACCACACTTGATCAAGCTCATAGTTGACAACTGTACCGGTTGATGCTAAATTTTTAAGTTGGGGTCCTGCATCGTCATTCGAACTCCATCCGGCTGTTTTCACCACCACACACGCTAGCCAAGGGGGCACTCCTCTGGCTCTTCCAGCTCAACCTCCTTCCCCCCAGCCTGCCCCCCACCTACAGGCCCTCTCTCCAAACAATTTACCCGGGTAGGGGACGTATTAGATATTGTACAGATTTTTTTTTGTTCTTCTTTTAATTCCCTCCTGCGATAGTGCGATAGATGGGAATGGAACCCAGGTCAACTGCTTGGGAAGCAGCTTTGCTCACCACTTTACCACCAACAGCCACAACAACTGATAAGAACAGATACTAAACTTGATGTAAGCCAACATTTCGACAATCGAAACGGGTCCGCCGTCGAGCCTGGCGTTCGGCCACCCTGAGCATTTCACATACTCTGACCGAGTCTGACCCTGGGGCTGCTCATGTACTGCCCACTTGGAGGATTGCGGGGCCTACCTCGTTCACAGTTTCTCAGAATTACTATGCCACTTTCTCCAACCCCTCCTCCTCCACCTTCGAATTACCATCCGTGCTTCACCTCCTGCTTCCTCAGTCAAACTCGGTCACTCTGTTGTCACCGCCATGCTGCGTCAGGCTAAATTTTTGGGTGGCTCACCTTCTACCTCATCTAACTTGGTCACTTGTTGGTGTCACCGCCATGCTGTGTCAGGCTTATGCCTGCATCGTGTGGCTGGGGATAGGAGAGAAGTGCCAGCATGGGCATGGGTGATGGACCTTCGTTGCACCTAGTTGGGTGCTTCCCTATATATTCCCACCATGCCAGCCATGGGTTGTAGATAAACTAATAACAGGAAAAAACAAAAAAATTATAAAACTATTTTACAGGAGGGTCAACAGCAGACACTCCAAAACAATTTTACATGAGGGAGAGTCTCCCCATCTGCCATCGTGTTCGGTCAGGCTGTCAGTAGGTACACCACCTCTGTCGTCCACAGAAGCGGCCACTATGAGAAAGGCCATGGCAAGAACATCCCCTTTTCAATTGAGAGCAAGTGTAGAATTGTAGGAGGATGACACTTGTCTTCCGCAGTGGATTCACCTTCCCCTTTATCATTGCCAGACAACAGTTGGTGAAAAAGTAATTGGCAATGATGAAGAAAATGTAACGGTGCAGTGGACTGTCTGTGACGCAAAACCTATATATTCCCACCATGCCAGCCATGGGTTGTACATTAACTAATAACAGGGAAAGAAAAAAAATATTTTACAGAAGGGTCAACTACAGACACTCCTAAACAATTTTTTAGGAGGGTCAAATTCGAACACTCCAAAACAAATTTTTGGGAGGCTCGCCTACAGACATTTGACTGCTACCTCAATCTAACTTGGTCACTTGTTGGTGTCACTACGCTGTCACCATTATGTGTCGGGCTTATGCCTGCGTCGTGGGGCGGGGGATAGCACAGCAGTGCCAGCATGAGCAGTGGTGTCACCTGCAGGCGGTGATGGACCTTCGTTGCACCTAGTTGGGTGCTTCCCTAACATGTGATGGGCATGTGCCTCGCCTTTCTTGGTCTGGGTGAGCACAATTGCCATGAGGGTAACCACCAGGCTGTTGCCTGAGAATGTGGGGTATTGGTGGGATTAGGCAGCCTCAGAGGCATCCATGCATGCTGCCCCTGCTGTTTCCTGTCCATTTCCGTGGTGTTTCCATCATTTTCTGAAGTTTCCAGGTTTTCACCCAGCCTTCCCTAGGCAGAGCCTTGGTCCCCAGCAAAAATGCTCGAGTCTCCCATTGACTTCAATGGGGTTCGTTACTCGAAATGAGCACCCGAGCATCGGGAAAAGTTCGACTCGAATAACGAGCACCCGAGCATTTTAGTGCTCGCTCATCTCTACTAATCAGCTGTTCATATATATATACCTGGCCGTTTCCTTGTCTGAGCAATTAGTTGTTACTGGTCTTGCTAGGTCTCTCTGGCTTGCAGGAGCTTGTAAAAGTTAAAATCTGTTTGTCTGCTTGTGTACTGACCTTACATGAGTCCTGGATCATGATCCTGTTCCGTTTACCCTGAGCTTTGGATTGTTTCACGGAGTCTTACAAACTCTGCCAGCCCAGACTCTGATTCTGAACCCATGGGTCTGCAGCCAGTCACACCAGTACTATTAAAACAGGCAGCGGCCTGGTGGTTCCCTGCAGCAAAGTCCAGATCCCTGTATTGAGGTTAAAGGGTGAATACCAAGGTACTGCAATGATAACAATCTTAAGTCTAGCCCACAATCAAGCTAGTCCATTGTCCATAACATTATGTTCAGTATATCTCTTCTTAGTCATATTAGTTTCTTTTTATCTCTGGACATTTTGTTATAAGTGGGTATAACCTTGCTACTTTTAGCTTCAGTAACGCTATTTACCAAAACAGGATCCCAGCCTATACAACTGAGTGCTTCCCTAAATTTAGTTTTTCTAAAGTTACAACATTTTGTAGCTCCCTTTTGTAGAATTTTATTGAATATTATAATGAATCTTACCAGATTATTGTTGCTGTTGCCCAAATGATTCTAGATCTGCATATTCTATTTGTATCTGTCAGTTTGCCAAGACCAGATCCAGCAAATTATCTCCTATGGCCAGCTTCTGAACCAGATGAAAGAAGTAATCTTGAATTGTGGATAAAAACGTTCAGGATCTAGCACAACACGTTTGGCATTCACTGTTTCAGAGGAAGTTAACCTTAGCCATCTGCCTAATAATAGAGTCCCCTGTCTCCATCATCTGTCTGATACCTGCTTCAAACCTCCTCCCATCCTTTCTGTGGCAGTCATCTTCCTGGTTGGTAGAAGCAATGTCCCACTGTGGTGTTGCTAGCTTTTTGCTTGCCTTCAAAATATGAGCTGAACAGGTCTATTTACTGGGGTGCTTCAGCTAAGGACTAGCCTCCCTGGCACTTTTCCTGAACTATTAACCAGCTACTGACCTCAGGGACCTAATCTCCCCCCCCCTCCACCCACCTCCATTTCAGTGGCCCCAGCCAGTGCCTTCACAGTGAGTTATAAATGTCCCTCCAGATTTTCAGTACTTCAGAGTGTTGAAAGCTACTCATTTAAATCTAAAACATATGCTTTCAAATATACAACATTCATGCATCTAGCAAAGATATATTCACCCTCAAATGGCTGTTCAGGGCGGCATATGTTGCATAGGACACACCACGCACTTGGCAACATTGTGTTGGGACACTTACATATTACAGCTACAAGAGCTTTTATGATATTTCTTTCAAAATATGATATCCCATTAATATTGAGTTGTTTTCCCACTTTGCAGGTCAGACACTGATATTGGACAAGAAGGCCTGACTTGCAATATCCTTTAAAGTTCATCGCATAGTTGTTCCAAGAGGTTGATGTCAGGGATTTGTAAGGGGCAGTCAGAAGTAGATAATTGTCCAAAATGTCATGGTATGCTGAAACATTGAGATTTCCCTTCAGTGGAACTAAGGGACCTAGGTCAACACCTGAAAAACAACCCCACCACATTATCCCTCCTCCACCAAACTTTACAGTTGGCACAGTGCAGTCAGGCAGGTAATGTTCTCCTGGCATTTCCCAAACACAAACTCATCTATTAGGACACCAGATAGAGGAGTGTGATTTTTCACTTCACAGACAAACACATTTCCACTGATCCAGAACCTTGTGGCTGTGTTCTTTAGACCTCTCCATCCAATGCTTAGCATTGTGCCTGGTCATGTAAGGATTGCATGCAGCTGCTCGGCCATGAAAGCCCATGCCATGAAGCTCCTTGCACACAGTTTTTGTGCTGATAAGAAGATTTGGAGGGGTCGTCACATCTCAGACATTAGTGGCATATCACTAGGGTAACCCATCAATATCAGATAGATGTGGGTCCCACCTCTGGGACCCACTCCTGTTTCCTGAATGAGGCCCCAGAAGTGAAGGAGTGCTCACCATTCATGCACTGTATGCTGTCCAATTACTGCTGTGGGCTCAGCTATTTTCCAAAGTTTCATAGCTATGAATGAAGAGTGCACTGCGCATGCACGCCTACCTGTCTTTTCATTGTTACAGGACTGCTGGAAATAGGTTATTTTCAGAACTCCCATAGCGGTGCTCTCTTCACTTTGGAGGGCCTATTGTGGAGATAGGAGCCAGTCACAGAGGTGGGACCCACACCTATTTGACATTGATTGCATATCCTAGAGATATGCCATGAACGTCTGAAATGGGAATACACCTTTAAAGGTGCTATCTAACAATAAGACAGACCTCCTAGTGTGGAGGACCCACTTACCTGATCACCGATGTTGGGTTCAGTGTCAATCTTTACTGGGTTGGCTCTTCCTCTCCCTGCTGTGCTGAATTCAGCATCCTTTGATGCAGAGACATGTGACCACTGCAGCCAATCACAGGTCACAGCAGTGACCTGCTTCCCTTGCATCACGTGACCAGTTGTCATGGCACAAGGGGAACAGGTCATCGCTGTTGCCTCTGATTGGTTGCAGTGGTCACATATACCCCTGTTGATAGCTGTTGATTTCATTGTGGCAGGGAGTGGAAGAGCTGGCACAGGAGTGACAGATACCAAACCCAGTGGCAGAGGCCAGGTAGGTATGATCTCCACCATTGGTTAACCACTCCGCAGAAGCATAACTAGAAATGACTAGGCCCCACAGCAACTTTTTGAACGGGGCCCCCCAGCAACTTCTTTGAAACCCATGGCTCCCTTGCAATCCACACTCCACACTGTGCCTGGTCTCAGGTGAGGCTCAGCAACTGCTCCATCTATTTCCTACAGTATCACTATACTATAATGTCATTTTATAATACAGTTTAGGGGGACTTGACAATAAAATCGTTTAGTCCTCCTCCTGTGCAGGCCCCTTCTGAATTTGGGCACCTAAGCAGCCGCTTCCCCTATAGCTATGGCTCTGCCACGATAGGAGGTCTGTGTTATGCCACTTTCACACATCAGTGTTTGGTCAATGATTTTCATCAGTGATTTTGAGCCAGAACCAGGTGTGAGTCAACAACAAAGAACAGGATCAAATCCTTCCATTAAACTTGACCTCTGTGCAGCCACATAATCCTCCACAGCCTGTTTTTTTCTGTCTATCTAGCCTGTAAATATATACATTTAAAACTTGCACAGTGGAAGAGCCTAAAAGAATGATAAATATTTAATGCAAGTCCTACGAACTGATAGCTTTTTTTAGGATAGTCATCAATTTTTTAAATAAAATTATTAGCTCCTTTTCTTTAATTCAGAAATACCCATGAAATTTATAGTTTTATAAGGCATTACTCATAACTTCAATTTTCCAATGCTCCTCTATTCAAGTGACCTCCATTAATCTTTGTTTCTCCAACATTTCATATGCGAATGAGACTCTCACAGTAAATGTATTGCAATAAACTAGGAACAATCTAGAAGCAAAAAATGAAATTTACCTCATAATCCATTACATGTTAAATCCGTTTTTAAAAATCTAAATCTGAATAATTTATTAAATACAGATATGTAAATAAATTACAGAATAGCACCAGTAGCAAATTCTCTGATAAAAACTACTGAATCAGCCAATTATTTTGATTTGGAAAGCAGCAGAAGTTGCTTACATTTTTATTTTCACTATAAATGTTTCATAAATTTAAACAATGAGAAAGTCAAGAAATGTACCAGGAAAAATAAGAAATGTCTACAGAAATAAAAAGAAAAATGGCTCTCTGACAATTAACTATTTAGTATACAAGTGGGTAGAAGTGTATGTTCATCTTTGAGGTATTAAAAATTATGAGCAGAAATTACATAATCAATAGAGATGAGCGAGCATGCTCGTCCGAGCTTGGTGCTCGTTCGAGTATCACGGTACTCGTAAGTGCTCGCTGCTCGGACGAGTATCTCGCCATGCTTGAGGAAATGGCATCTTCAGCATTGTGTATTTTTGGCGCCTATAAACTCAGCCAATCACAAGCCAGGAGACTCTGCGGTACACCCAGCCTCACGTGGGGCCCTTACATGTCAATAGCAGGGGTTGGCTGGCCTGATCAGATGACCCTGGAATATACTAGTGACTGCCCGCGGTGCTCGGCTCAGATGCTGTCTGGATGTCGTTAGGGACAGAGCTGCTGCGTTTCAGGGAGAGTGTTAGGGCCTGGATTTAGTTCTCTGTTAGGCAGGAGTGATCTCAAAAGAACTCAACAGCCCTTCTAAGGGCTACAAGACATTTTTTTTTTGTCTCCTGGCTGGGCTGGCTGGCACTAGTAGTGCAGCTATCGCCATATATAACACTTTTTTTTGTTATTGTTTTATCTCAGTGATACAAATCCATTTCATACAGCAGTGTGGAACCATTCTGTGTGTCACAGTTCAGCTGTCCACTCACCACAAACCACAATCCGTATTTTTTGTCCAGGTGACCCATACTGTACGTCACGTAATCAAATACGGTCTTTTGCTTTCACTGATACAGCTACATTACAAAAATCTCTGTGAGACATTTGTCTGGGTTGCAGTCAAAATAGCCACCGTCAGCAGGGGCTGAGATTGCTCTCTGATAGTTTCTGCACGTCACGTTAAAAAAATATATACATATATAAAAAAAACATTAAAAAAATATATAAAAATATAGTTTTTTTGTTGTTTTATCTCAGTGATACAAATCAATTTCACACAGCTGTGTGTCACAGTTCAGCTGTTCAGTCAGCACAATCCATATTTTCTGTCCAGGTGACCCATTCTGTACGTCACGTCAGTAAAAAAGGTCTTTTGCTCTCACTTATACAGCTACATTACAAAAATCTCTGTGCGACATTTGTCTGGGTTGCAATTAAGCAGACCAAGTCTGCCTAATCTAATAGTTTCCGTGTAATTGCTTCATACTGCACGGTACGTAATAACATATATAATTTAGCTATAACTTATCCACCTATATACAAAGCACAATCCGTATTTTCTGTCCAGGTGACCCATTCTGTACGTCACGTCAGTAAAAACGGTCTTTTGCTCTCACTTATACAGCTACATTACAATAATCTCTGTGCGACATTTGTCTGGGTTGCAATTAAGCAGACCAAGTCTGCCTAATCGAATAGTTTCGGTATAATTGCTCCATACTGCACGGTACGTAATAACATACGTAATTTTGCTCTAACTTATCCACCTATATACAAAGCACAATCCGTATTTTCTGTCCAGGTGACCCATTCTGTACGTCACGTCAGTAAAAAAGGTCTTTTGCTTTCACTGCTACAGCTACATTACAAAAATCTCTGTGCGACATTTGTCTGGGTTGCACTTAAGCAGACCAAGTCTGCCTAATCTAATAGTTTCAGTGTAATTGTTCCATACTGCGCGGTACGTAATAACATACGTAATTTTGCTCTAACTTATCCACCTATATATTTTCTTGTTCAGATTGAACAAGTTTGTGGGTTTCAGTACAGCAGGCCCATTTATTTTATTTTTTTAATATAATACACTTATATACAGAAAATGTTGTACCCCAGGGTTAAGAAACGAGGGCGTGGGCGTGGGCATTCATTTACTGCAGAGGGCAGAGGCCATGGTCCTGGGCAGGGTGAGACAGTACCTGCTGATGAGGGAGCAGGGGAATGCCGCAGAGCTACACTCCCTAGCTTCATGTCTCAACTTACAGGGACACGTGGTAGAGGACTGTTGAAACCACAACAGTGCGAACGGGTGATGTCGCGGATTGCGGACAATGCTTCAAGTAATTTGTCCACCAGTCAGTCTTCCACGCAGTCCACCCACGTTACCCAAGGGAGCACTCATGTGACTCCTCCACCTCAACCTCCTTCCCCCCCAGTCTGCCCCCTCCCAGGAAAATTTGGAATGCGATCCGGCATACTCTCAGGAACTGTTTTCTGGACCCTTCCCAGAGTCACAAACCACTTCTCAGGTTGCTGCTGACCTCGTTTCCGATGCCCAAGTTTTCCAACTGTCGCAGTCTGTGGGTGATGATGATGACATTGTTGACTTAGTGGAAGAAGTGTGTAAAGAGATGTCGGACGATGAGGAGACACGGTTGTCAGACAGTGGTGAAGTTGTTGTCAGGGCAGGAAGTCCGAGGGGGGAGCAGACTGAGGAATCGGAGGATGACGAGGTGACTGACCCAAGCTGGGTTGATAAGCCGAGTGAAAGTGCTTCTGAGGCGGAGGCGAGTGCTGCACCAGAACAGGTTGGAAGAGGCAGTGGTGTGGCCAGAGGGAGAAGCAGGGCCAGAGCTGGTGCATCAGCAGCAACTGTTTCACGTAGTGAAGCTCCCGTGGCGAGGCCTAGATGTTCGCAAGTCTGGAGGTTCTTTAAAGAAAGTGAGGATGACCAACGGACTGTGGTGTGCAACCTGTGCCACACCAGGATCAGCAGGGGTGCCACCACTACTAGTCTAACCACCACCAGCATGCACAGGCATATGAGTGCTAAACACCCCATTCAATGGAACCAAGGCCGTTCACCTCCTGTGGGTCACACCACTGCTCCTTCCCCTGTGTCACTCGCTGCCTCTGCTAGTCAACCCCCTGCCCAGGACCCCGGCACGAGCGCCTCCCGCCGGAAAACCACACCTTCGCCTCCACGATCCTCCACAGCGTCCACCAATCTGTCCCAGCGCAGCGTTCAGCTGTCTTTACAGGACAGGAAATACAGTTCCACCCACCCACATGCCCAAGGGCTCAACGTCCTCATCTCCAAATTGCTGAGCCTGGAGATGCTGCCCTATAGGCTGGTAGAGACCGAGGCCTTTCGCAATCTCATGGCGGTGGCTGCCCCTCAGTATTCGGTCCCCAGCCGCCACTATTCTTCCCGATGTGCCGTCCCAGCCCTACACCAGCACGTGTCAAAGAATATCATCCATGCCCTGACCAACGCTGTTTCTGATCACGAGATATAGTGACCACTGTTTCTGACCACTATATAGTGAGATATAGTGTCCCTGCCCGGCAGCACTTGTCCACGGACACGTGGACAAGTGCTGCCGGGCAGGGACACTATATCTCACTGACGGCACATTGGATTAACTTGGTGGAGGCTGGGACCGAGACTGACCCTGGGGCCGCTCATGTACTGCCCACACCGAGGATTGCAGGGGCCTACCTCGGTCATGGTCTCTCAGACGTACTATGCCTCCTCCTCCGACCCCTCCTCCTCCTCCACCGAATTACCATCCGTGGGCACGGCGCATTCAGTCGGTAGCTCTAGGCGCAGCAGCAGTGTCGTGGGTAAGCGCCAGCAGGCGGTGCTCAAACTGCTGAGCTTAGGTGACAAAAGGCACACCGCCCAAGAACTATTACAGGGCATCACGGCGCAGACCGATCTGTGGCTGGCACCGCTGAACCTCAAGCCAGGCATGGTTGTGTGTGACAACGGGCATAACCTAGTGGCGGCTCTGCAACTCGGCAGACTGACACATGTGTCATGCCTGGCCCACGTGTTCAATCTAATAGTTCAGCGGTTCCTCAAGACATACCCCAATCTGTCTGATTTGCTCACCAAGGTGCGCCGCATCTGTGCGCATTTCCGCAAGTCGACCACAGATGCTGCCACTCTCAGGGCAGCGCAGCGCCGCCTACAACTGCCCGCTCACCGACTGTTGTGCGACGTGCCCACGAGATGGAATTCGACATTAAACATGTTATCCAGAGTTTACCAGCAGCGCAGAGCGATTGTAGACTGCCAGATGTCAACTTCCACCAGAACTGGTAGTCAGGTCAGTCAGATTCCTCAAGTCTACAATGAGGAGTGGACGTGGATGTCTGATATCTGCCAGGTGTTGAGCAACTTTGAGGAGTCAACACAGATGGTCAGCGGCGATGCCGCCATTATCAGCCTCACCATCCCGCTGCTTTGCCTGTTGAAAAACTCACTGCTCAGCATGAAGTCGGATGCTTTGCGCTTGTCACAAGAGACGGTGGAGGAAGATACGTCGCTTGATAGCCAGAGCACCCTCCGGTCTGTTTCTCAGCGCGTATCGGAGGAGGGGGATGAGGATGAGGAGGAAGAGGAGGATAATGTCGGCGAGACAGAAGAGGGTACCAGTGCTCAGTCCTTCTTAACTCTTGAGCGTGTATGGGCTGAAGAGGAGGAGGAGGAGGAGGAAATGGAGAGTCAGGCCAGTGAGGAGAGGGAATTCTTGCATGTTGGGACTCTGGCGCACATGGCAGACTTCATGTTAGGCTGCCTATCCCGTGACCCTCGTGTTAGAAGCATTTTTTCAAACACCGATTACTGGGTGTTCACTCTCCTGGACCCACGGTACAAGCAGAACCTTTCCACTCTCATCCCTGCAGAGGAAAGGAGTATGAGAGTGAATAAATATCAACAGGCCCTGGTGCACAAGCTGAAACAATCCTTCCCATCTGACGCCGCTAGCGGCAGAGGGCATGGTTCTGTGGGCCAAGTAGCGGGGGAGAGGAGGCGAGCAGGCAGCTTGTCCAGCACTGGCAGGGGAACGCTCTCCAAGGCCTTTGCCAGTTTTATGTCACCCCAGCAAGACACTGTCACCTGTCCCCAGTCTAGGCAGAGTAGGGGGGAGCTGTACAGAAAGATGGTGAGGGAGTACCTAGCTGACCATACCAACGTCCGGACCGATCACTCTGCTCCATACAACTACTGGGTTTCAAAGCTGGACACGTGGCCTGAACTGGCGCTGTACGCCTTGGAGGTGCTGGCCTGCCCTGCCGCTAGCGTGCTGTCAGAGCGGGTATTCAGTGCAGCTGGTGGCGTCATCACCGATAAGCGTACACGCCTGTCAACTGACAGCGCTGACAGGCTGACGCTTATTAAAATGAACAAAGCCTGGATTTCACCGGAATTCAAATCTCCTCCGGGGGAAAGCAGCTAAAGATTTACATTACTTATGTATCCGATACCTCTTCTCTACTCCTCCTACTCCTCCTCCACCTCCTTGTCGTCTTTGCCTAACGCTGACCCAAAAAACGCAATTTTTTAGAGGTCCAACTGGCACTCTTTTACCACAATTTTTCAGGAGGGCCCCCTATAGGCCCTCTCTTCAAACAATTTTTCCGGAGGTCCACCTACAGGCCCTCTCTCTAAATAATTTTTCTGGAGGTCCACCTACAGGCCTTCTCTCTAAACAATTTTTCCGGAGGGCCCCCTACAGGTCCTCTCTCCAAACAAGTTTTCCCGGAGGTCCACCTACAGGCCTCTTCTCCAAACAATTTTTCCTGACGTCCACCTACAGGCCCTCTCTCCAAACAATTTTTCCGGAGGACCACCTACAGGCCCTCTCTCCAAACAATTTTTCCGGAGGTCCACCTACAGGCCCTCTCTCCAAACAATTTTTCCGGAGGTCCACCTACAGGCCCTCTCTCCAAACAATTTTTCCGCAGTGTCAACTACAGACAGTGTAAAACAATGTTTCAGGAGCGTCAAACAGACAGTCCAAAACAATTTTTCAGGAGGCGCAAGTACCGACATTTAAAAAAAAAATTTTTTTTTGCTGAGGGTAGACTTTATGTACTCCGAAAAGAAAAAAAATTTTGGAGGCTCAACTAAAGCCATTTCACTGCATTCTCAGTCGGACAAAGTCATTGGTGGTGTAACCGCCATGCTGTGTCAGGCTAAATTTTTGGGTGCTTCACCAGCTACCGCATACTAACTCAGTCACTCTGTTGTCACCGCCGCCATACAGGGCCACAAAAAATGTTTATGTGGTTCGCCTGCTCCCGCAGTGTCACTCGCTCACTCTGTTGTTACCACCATAGTGGTTTGCACTATAGCAGCCCAAGTCTGCACATTCCCCTTTTTATCTCCAAGTGATCTATACTGCATGTCACGTAATAAAATAGGTTCTTTTGCTCTCAGTGATACAAATCCATTTCATAAAATCCTTTCTTTCTCTTTAACTGATCTATACTGAACGTCACATTTAAAAATACGTCTTTTTCCTCTCTTTCCAAACTATTTTTCCGGATAGGTGCCTTATACGGTATTAAACTGAGAAGAATACATACAACACGTGCCCCACTTGATCAAGCTCATAGTTGATCAAGTGGGGCACTTGATCAAGCTCATAGTTGACAACTGTACCGGTTGATGCTAAATTTTTAAGTTGGGGTCCTGCGTTGTCATTCGAACTCCATCCGGCTGTTGTCACCACCACACACGCTAACCAAGGGGGCACTCCTCTGGCTCTTCCAGCTCAACCTCCTTCTCTCCAGCTGGGTAGGGGACGTATTAGATATTGTACTGATTTTTTTTTGGTTCTTCTTTTAATTGCCTCCTGCGATAGACGGGAATCGAACCCGGGTCAACTGCTTGGGAAGCAGCTATGCTCACCACTTTACCACCAACAGCCACAGCAACTGATAAGAACAGATACTAAACTTGATGTAAGCCAACATTTCGACAATCGATAACCCGAAACGGGTCCGCCGTCAAGCCCGGCGTTCGGCCACCCTGAGCATTTCACATACTCTGACCGAGTCTGACCCTGGGGCCGCTCATGTACTGCCCACTTGGAGGATTGCGGGGCCTACCTCGTTCACGGTTTCTCAGAATTACTATGCCACTTCCTCCAACCCCTCCTCCTCCACCTTCGAATTACCATCCGTGCTTCACCTCCTGCTACCTCAGTCTAACTCGGTCACTCTGTTGTCACCGCCATGCTGCGTCAGGCTAAATTTTTGGGTGGCTCACCTGCTACCTCATCTAACTTGGTCACTTGTTGGTGTCACCGCCATGCTGTGTCAGGCTTATGCCTGCATCGTGTGGCTGGGGATAGGAGAGCAGTGCCAGCATGGGCATGGGTGATGGACCTTCGTTGCACCTAGTTGGGTGCTTCCCTATATATTCCCACCATGCCAGCCATGGGTTGTAAATAAACTAATAACAGGAAAAACAAAAAAATGATAAAACTATTTTACAGGAGGGTCAACCGCAGACACTCCAAAACAATTTTACATGAGGGAGTGTCTCCCCGTCTGCCATCGTGTTCGGTCAGGCTGTCAGTAGGTACACCACCTCTGTCGTCCGCAGAAGCGGCCACTATGAGGAAGGCCACGGCAAGAACATCCCCTTTTCAATTGAGAGCAAGTGTAGAATTGTAGGAGGATGACACTTTTCTTCGGCAGTGGATTCACCTTCCCCTTTATCATTGCCAGACAACAGTTGGTGAAAAAGTAATTGGCAATGATGAAGAAAATGTAACGGTGCAGTGGACCGTCTGTGACGCAAAACCTATATATTCCCACCATGCCAGCCATGGGTTGTACATAAACTAATAACAGGAAAAACCAAAAAAATGATAAAACTATTTTACAGGAGGGTCAACCGCAGACACTCCAAAACAATTTTACATGAGGGAGTGTCTCCCCGTCTGCCATCGTGTTCGGTCAGGCTGTCAGTAGGTACACCACCTCTGTCGTCCGCAGAAGCGGCCACTATGAGGAAGGCCACGGCAAGAACATCCCCTTTTCAATTGAGAGCAAGTGTAGAATTGTAGGAGGATGACACTTTTCTTCGGCAGTGGATTCACCTTCCCCTTTATCATTGCCAGACAACAGTTGGTGAAAAAGTAATTGGCAATGATGAAGAAAATGTAACGGTGCAGTGGACCGTCTGTGACGCAAAACCTATATATTCCCACCATGCCAGCCATGGGTTGTACATAAACTAATAACAGGAAAACAAAAAAAATATTTTACAGAAGGGTCAACTACAGACACTCCTAAACAATTTTTTAGGAGGGTCAACTTCGGACACTCCAAAACAAATTTTTGGGAGGCTCGCCTACAGACATTTGACTGCTACCTCAATCTAACTTGGTCACTTGTTGGTGTCACTACGCTGTCACCATGATGTGTCAGGCTTATGCCTGCGTCGTGGGGCGGGGGATAGCACAGCAGTGCCAGCATGAGCAGTGGTGTCACCTGCAGGCGGTGATGGACCTTCGTTGCACCTAGTTGGGTGCTTCCCTAACATGTGATGGGCATGTGCCTCGCCTTTCTTGGTCTGGGTGAGCACAATTGCCATGAGGGTAACCACCAGGCTGTTGCCTAGAATTTGGGGTAATGGTGGGATTAGGCAGCCTCAGAGGCATCCATGCATGCTGCCCCTGCTGTTTCCTGTCCATTTCCGTGGTGTTTCCGTCATTTTCTGAGGTTTCCAGGTTTTCACCCAGCCTTCCCTAGGCAGAGCCTTGGTCCCCTGCAAAAATGCTCGAGTCTCCCATTGACTTCAATGGGGTTCATTACTCGAAACGAGCACCCGAGCATTGTGAAAAGTTTTTCTCGAATAACGAGCACCCGAGCATTTTAGTGCTCGCTCATCTCTAATAATCAACAATTAACTAATATATATGAAAGTTTAGGGAGCAGCTTACAAGAAGTCCAATGATAACTCATAGGATTGCATGGAATACAATTATCTGAATTTGATGTACAAATCTGTCAAAAACTGGTGTAAGTACCTTTTAAACTGGACAATTTTAAGGTCACTTATTGGCAATTAGGCTTCTTTGGATTGCTTGTTCCCGATAATTGGCCAGTATAATTGTGCCACCAATCAGCCGATAATTGAGCAAGTACTTGTTTGTCCTCTGAATTGCATCTGTCATCAGGATGAAAGATGCACGATGGTGTAATCAGAGATTTTCTGCCGATTATAATTAGAACTGAATAGGTGAGGAACAGCTGAGGTAAACATTGTTCTTCTCCCTTTTAGTTTGCTTCAGTCTGTGTAAGAAGGCTGGTGCAAACGAGTGCCAATAAATGAGAAGAAAATATAATGCTGCTGTCAGATACCTCTTTAAGCACTAATCATCTGAGCGGCTATTCCTTACACCTGTCTTGTGCATATACACGCTCAGCTCGGCAAAGCATGCATGTGTTTTCAATGAGGAGAGAAAACCAATGGCAGACCTCTGGCAGCAGCTAAGAGGGATACTCAACATGCCGGACCCTTCCAAGAGTGCTTGAGAGTTGAGACACCATCATACACATTTATTTTTATTTTACCTTCTTATATAGTGGCAACATATTCCATAGTGCTTACCAGACATTATCATCCCTTGCTGTCCCCCAGAGAACATACCCCATAAAGATGTTGTCCTTGGTCAGATTTGGACCTAGGACTCCAGTGCAGCAAGGCACCAGTGCTAACCACAGAGACACCATGTTGTCCATTAGATATTAAACTGGTCCCTCCAAAACCAGAAGGATCATCCAACATTCATCTAATGTGTAAGGCCATCTTTAGTTTCAGATAATGAAGTCCACCAATCATTCTAACATCTAAGATGTCTGATACCTTAAAGTGGAAAGCCTCTTTGGGGAAAATAAAGCCTAGTACAGTACTTAAAATAAAAATCTGCATTGGTTACATATGCCATTAAAGTTGAGAGATAACAGAAGACTGTCATAGAAAACCTTGTATTACTGTATGTAGTCAAACCTTGCTGAACCTTGCTGAAGCTGCGAGTTCACACACAACCTATATATCAATGCGAGAATGCTTTTAAACTGCAATCTGCTTCAGTTCATGTTTCTTTTTCCTCCTTCTTCAGTTCAATGCTGTTCAATAAAATATGTAGCTAATACAGCATTCATGGCATTTCACTTTTCTTGACCCACACAATGCTAAGAAATTCCCTTTACATTTTATCTTTAATATAATACTATGACTATGATGGTCTCATGGACATTGTTCAGGACTTTTTATTTCTTTCCACTTTTATCCAATCCTTTATTGAATTGTTTGATGCTTTCACCACTTTCTGCATTTTTTTTTCAGAAGTAACTTTGTACTTACTTTTATCATCTATACTATTGTATGACATCTTTATATCTATGTCTGTGTAATGTGCAGTTGTAACCGAGTTTTTCATTTCCTCTTAATGTGATTGAGCCAATAAAAAAATGACCTGACTAAATTTAGGAAAGACTTGATTTATATACAAAGGTGTGGAAAATAATAGCTTCGTTTTTTTTACATTATTCTTGCAGCAATAAAAAGTGTTCAGCAGTATAATATAGTTTTTCCTGTTTTAATGAAACTTGTTATACTCACTCCAGTGATGTTCTCTATTGTGCTTGTTCAGTCCTGTTTATACACAGCAACGGTGATGTGACTGCATAAGGCTACTTTCACATTAGCGTAAATATTTTCTGGTATTGAGATCCGTCATAAGGTCTCAATACTGGAAAAAACGCTTCAGTTTTGTCCCTATTCATTGTCAATGGAGATGAAACGTAACTGAACAGAACGGAATGCTCCAAAATGCATACCATTCCGTTCTCCTACCGGAGAGCAAACCAGAGTATCCAGCGCCTTTTTAAATCTACGCCAGCTCCCTTGCAGACGTAGCATACCACACCACCTTTTTCAGACCTGGCGTGAGCAAGGAAAAGTTGCAGATTGCGTATTTCTGTTTGTAAATGACCCCTTTAATGTCTTATGTTAAAATGACCAGGCAGGCACATTGTTTCCTCATGGTTTTCTCTCAGTTTCATCCCCCAAGTCAGATGAAGAGGCTTATTATATACATTTTGACCCATGTCTCACATACTGTAGGTTCCAACTCCTTTCCTTATAGCAATGCCCTTATATATGTTCCCTATATGCCATGATATTTCTTAATAATGTTCATATATGGAAAGCTATACAGATAGAAACTAGGGGGAGATTATGCACCAATTTTAAGAATATCACTTGATAAGTGAATGTGAAAATGTATTAAAATAGTTATGGGTGTTGTAATTATAATTTATTATATATAAACTGGAACAATCATTCTGTTTACTACTGTAGCCTGGTTTTAAAATGCCCTGCCAATAGCAGAGTGCCAACTCAGAAACTGGCACCTGAGACACACGTCCAACATCCTCCTCCTTATCATCCAACTATGAGGAAAGGTCACAAAGGTACTACATACAATGCCAAAATGCTTGTCATGAATGAGGTCTTATGTACTATAGCTGAACTACCTTATATCATGGGTTGTGCTCTTTTCTCCTACCAGTTTCTATATACGTATAGTAGACCACTGTTGTAGGAGGTGGTCCAAAACTACATGGCCAGGCTTCTGTAGGAAGAAAAGTCCAGGGTACACATCCAGACTGCTGTTATAAGGGATTGTCCAGACTACACAGCCAGACTACACAACCAGACTACTGCAATAGAGAGTGGTTTAGACGACATAGACTGATGTTAAAATGCACAGTCCAGACTGTACAACTAGACTGCTGTTATATGGGTGGTCCAGACTTTCATACCATACCACGGGTGTAGGGTTCTGTCCATAAACACCCTAGGATTTCTCTTATAGGGCACTCTAACCAACACAGCCAGACATCTATTAAAGGGGTTGACCACTTTCCGACTACTGCTGATCAATGTGTTTGTAAGATGACTATATGGCACTTACTAATATAATCGTTGTTGATATTCTGCTCCATTTTCTATATAGTTATTCTCTCTGTTGGCCAAGTCTTTTGTGTTGTGCACACAGAGGTTCTGTCCCTAAAATGGGTACTGATGAAGGGTCATGTGACCAAGAAAATCACTCAGTCTCCTCCATTAAACTACACTACACTTGCACTAAACTCTCAATATTGCAAGTGTATATGTGGTGTATTTGAGTGGAGAAGGCTGAGTGATGTGTCTGGAGTTATTTTTGTCCTCCATGCAGGGCCGTATTAGCGACTAGGCACCGGGGGCACGGTGCCTAGGGCGGCAAGTTGCGGGGGGCGGCACCCGGCTGGAGTATATAACGATTAAAAAAAAAAAAAAAAAAACATCCTGGAATTTATAATTTTTTTTTTAAATTTCCGCAGGGGGGGGGCATGCCGATGCTAAACTTTTCCCTTTATAAGATGCAGTGCATCCTATAAAGGGAATACTAGCGAGCGCTTCCATAATGGAAGCGCTCACTAGCCTGCAGGAGGAGGGGGATTGAAGCGCTGGTAGCGCTGTACAGTACTTACCCCTCCTCCTGCTTGCTCTTCCTGAGGCCGGCGCTGCTGTGTCCTGACTGCCTGCAGCGTCAGGACGTACAGAGCGCCCTCTGACCTGACGCTGCAGGAGGTCAGGTGACTTCAGCGCGGGCCCCTGGAAGAGGAGAGAGCGGGGACACAGCCAGGACCGGAGGTAAGTTTTTTTTTTTTTTTCTTGTCTGATCTGAGGTCTGAAGTGGGGGCCAAAAAGGGATCTTAAAAGGTGGGGACAGAATGGGGGGGAATCTGAAAAGGTGGGGACAGAATGGGGGGGATCTGAAAAGGTGGGGACAGAATGGGGGGGGATCTGAAAAGGTGGGGACAGAATGGGGGGGGGATCTGAAAAGGTGGGGACAGAATGGGGGGGGATCTGAAAAGGTGGGGACAGAATGGGGGGGATCTGAAAAGGTGGGGACAGAATGGGGGGGAATCTGAAAAGGTGGGTACAGAATGGGGGGGGGTCTGAAAAGGTGGGAACAGAATGGGGGGGATCTGAAAAGGTGGGGACAGAATGGGGGGGATCTGAAAAGGTGGGGACAGAATGGGGGGGATCTGAAATGGTGGGACAGAATGGGGGGGATCTGAAATGGTGGGACAGAATGGGGGGGGGATCTGAAATGGTGGGACAGAATGGGGGGGTCTGAAATGGTGGGACAGAATGGGGGGGGGATCTGAAATGGTGGCACAGAAATGGGGACCAGAAAGGGGGGTCTAAAATGGGGGCCAGAAAAGGGGTTCTGACATGGGGCCAGAAGGTAGGGGGGGGTCTGACATGGGCCCCAGAAGGAGAGTTCCCCCATCCCCCGTTTTCTGTGTGGTGCCAGTATTTTCAGGGGGGCTGTTTCTGTAGTATAGTATAGGGGGGCGGGCAGGGTGAGATGTGGAGAAGGTGAGAGGATGATGGAAAAGTAGGAAAGTAAGATGTCTGTTTGTTGAACTCTTCAGAGACGAGGCACAGCTGAAAGAAGTCACCATGGCGGTCTGGTCTGACAGAAGAAGAGGAAAGAAAACGTCATCAGAGAAGAGAAGTCACTGGATGTAAGAGGTACATATGTGGCGCTGTATGACCCTGTATGCTCTGTAGTGCTGTATGAAATGTTTTCCAAGTCTGTCTTTGAAGGGGTTGTCTTTTTTTTTTTTGTACGAGCGCTGCTTTCTCTGCTCTGTTTACTGCTCTTCACTGCAAATTCTATGGCAAGCAGGTGAACAGAGCAGAGAAAGCAGCTCTCATATGAGCTCTGCTCTCTCTTCAAACAGCTGATCGTCAGGGTGCCGGAGGACCCCAGCCGATCTGATATTGATGACCTATCGTGAGGATAGGTCATTAGTAGTAAAAAGAGGACAACCCCTTTAACAGTAGGACTGGAGGGAAGGGATTAGGTTGAGAATTTGGCATGGGGGGGCGTTTCAATATTTGCCTTGGGCATCAGAAAAGCTAGGTGCACCAGCGGCAGGTGGGGGGGGTACAGACTGAGGGTAGTTGAGTGTATGGGGATGGTGGGGTAGTTGGGCGGGGGTTAATTGGCTTGGCAGAGGACCATTTTCAGTATCCAGGGGGTTGGGGGGGAGGATAGGTCACTGTAATAAGTCCAGGAGGAGGCTACTATGGGGGGTGGGGTAACAAGGCTACTATGGGGTTGGGGGCTACTGAGGAGAGACTACTATGCTACTGTGGGGGAGGAGGCTACTATGGGGGGTGGGGTAACGAGGAGAGGCTACTATGAGGTGGGGGGGTGAGAAGAGGCTACTATGGGGGGTGGGGGGTTCTAAGGAGAGGCTACTATGCTACTGTGGGGGGAGGAGGCTACTATGGGATTGGTTGGACTGAGGAGAGGCTACTATGCTACTATTTGGGGGCGTGGGGGAATGGGTCACGTGGGGGGGGGGCGTCATCACAGAGAGTGCCTAGGGCAGCATGAACCCTAAATACGGCCCTGCCTCCATGACCCTCCATCAGTGGCCATCCTATGGACAAGTCTCTTGTCTGTACAGCATAGAAGATTTGCCCGACCAGGGGACATGACATCTTACATACACATTGGTTGAAAGTGGGCAACCCCTTTAATAGGGATATTCTAATGAAATGTTTTTTTTTGTTTGTTTGTTTTTAACCCTTACACTCCCAGCGCCGTACATGTACAGCGCTGGGGCGATGCGGGCACATGGCGCCTGCTCGCAAGTGCGGCGGGCGTCATGGCCGGCAAGTCTCTGCTGTTTCTAACAGCAGAGACTTGCCGCTACTTACTTGATAGGCGGCGTCTTGCTGGGCGGTTAGATGCCGTGATCACATGTGATCACGGCATCTAGTTGCGTCTGAACCCGGAAGCATTCGCTTACGGGTGGTGTACAGACACCCCGTGTGGCCAATCGGGGTGTCTGTACACCATATGAAAACTGTAATCCTCGCTGGTGAGTATTACAGTTTTCAAAGTGCAATTCTTATTCTGGCCACTAGATGGCAGGCCAGGATAAGAGATGAGCAATTCTTGGATTTATCTAGAAAATAGTCTAGAAAATCCCTGATTGCTCATAAAGAAAAAAAAAAGCCACAATATATCAGCTCATATTTGACCTTTCAAATAGTCAAAAAAAATGTTAAAAAATATATAAAAAATAAAAAAGATATAAAAGTTCAAATCACCCCCCTTTCCGTTTAATTAAAAAAGAAATACCTAAATAACAATAAATATAGACATCATGGGTATCACCGTGACCAAAAACGCCCGTACTTTTAAAATTTAAAAAAAAAAAAAATTCCAATACGGCGAATTGTGTGGCGGAAAAAAGCGTCCAAATGGTTAAAAAGTCATACACACCCCAGAATGGTATTAATAAAAACTTCAGATCACCCCGCAAAAAATGAGCCCCCATACAGCTCTGTACACATAAATACCAAAAAGTTATAGGGGTCAAGATATGATAAGGAAAAAAAAAAAAAGGGCAACTTTCTAGTTATTTTATCACTATCAAAACGCAGGAAAAACTATACAAATTAGGTATTGCCGGATTTATACTGACCAGTAGAATGAAAGTAATGGGTCAGTTTTAATGCACATCGAACGCTGTAAATAAGAAACCCGTAGAACTGTAGCGGAATAGCATTTTTTTTTGCAATTTCACCTGATTTGGAATTTTTTTCCCGCTTCCCACTACACCATATGCAATATTAAATGGTGGCGTTGGAAAGTACAACTTGTTCCGCAAAAAAAAAGCCCTCATACTGCTATGTGAACAGAAAAATAAAAGCGTTATGGCTGTTTGAAGGCAGGGAGCGCAAAACGAAAATGCATAACCGAAAAAACCTCCGGGAGTGAAAGGGTTAAGTAAACCTACTGTTTTTCATATTTCTCACAATTTGTATGCTAGAAAAACGCTGTAGAGATGATCTATCAGTGCATCTAGCATACAAACATAATTATGTAACTTTGAATATGCAGTTTACCATGTTTTTGAGTTTGCAGCATTACAGAATGAGCAGATTGTGTCAGCAGAAATAAATTCCACCATCTTCTATCTAATTATCTTGAATTGATCTCAGTGTACCTGCATAAAAATATTATTGCTAAACTTTACAATTATGAGAGGGTAATCAATAGTCTATCCAGCTATGTGCTGATGTGTCAGATGCAAAAAAAATAAAAAGTTTATGTTCAATGTACCACATTTATTTCATCATCAGTCTAACAATGTGAACTAAGAAAACAAATTTTTTAAAACTAGTTTTACTAGTTTTAATAAAATATCACAGTGTATTTGGCATCTCATAAATCAATTATAACAAGGGAATATCAGTAAATTGTAATATAGATTGTACAGTTATATGTGAGACATATTCATATAGCATTTTTGTTTACTGAGTATCTTATCAGTAACCTGGTACAATAAGGTGCTAACATCAGATAGTGCAAGCGCCAATGGATGAGAATAACTCCATTGGCACTCTTTTTCACCAGCCTGATTACTCAGGCCAATACAAACTGAATTTCGGAGGAACGATTCCTATCACAGTCAATGTATGCATGCCTTGAAGAGCCATTCGAGGGTGAATACATTTGCACTAGATGCAATCACGTTGCATATTTGGAAGCCCAGATCTTGGATCTAAATAAGCAGCTTGGCATACTTAGGGGCATTAAACACCTGGAGAGAGGCTTAGACCTCACAGTGCAGGCACTGGCTGGGGTCAGTGAAGAGGAAGAGGATGGAGATGGGCAAGAGCAGGACTATCAGGTCAGCAGTTGGGTTAATGTAGTAAGGGGGGGTAGAGGGAAAAGTGCCAGGGAGGCTAGTCCTGAGCTGGAACGCCCTAGTAAATATGCCTGTTTGGCTGATATTAGGGATGAAAGCCCAGGACCAGCGACACTGCAGCAGGTCGTTTCTCCTAGTAACCAGGAGGATGACCGCTGCAGGAAGGATGGGAAAAGGAGAGCAGCAAAGGCCAGACAGATGCTGGTGGTAGGGGACTCTATAATTAGGCGGACAGACAGGGTCATCTGTCGCCGAGACCGTGAATGCCGAACAGTGTGTTGTCTCCCGGGTGCTCGGGTTCGGCATATCGCGGATCGGATTGACAGATTGCTGGGTGGGGCTGGGGAAGACCCGGCGGTCATGGTACATATTGGCACCAATGACAAAGTCAGTGGGAGATGGAAGGTCCTTAAAAATGATTTTAGGGAACTAGGAGAGAAGCTCAAGTCCAGGACCTCCAAGGTAGTGTTTTCAGAAATACTACCAGTGCCACGAGCGTCACTAGAGAGACAACGGGAGATTAGGGAGTTAAATAAGTGGCTCAGAGGCTGGTGCAGGAAGGAAGGGTTTGGGTTCATGGAGAACTGGGCCGACTTCTCTGTCGGCTACAGACTCTACAGTAGGGACGGGCTGCACCTTAATGGGGAGGGTGCAACTGCCCTGGGGGAAAAAATGGTTAGACGGCTGGAGGAGCTTTTAAACTAGGATCTGGGGGGAGGGTGGGGTGTAATACTAATAAGGGGGTAGATAGTGTAGATAGAGAGTGGGTCATAGTCGGGGAGAGTGGGGGGTTAGTGGGGGTTGGGATTAGTGAGGAATGTAGGGAGAATATTGGGCAAAACATCAACCAAAGTAACCCAAAAACCCCGGATATTCACTTCACAGGTAATAGTAATTTAAAAAGGGGGGTAAAAAATATACATAGACCTCTTAAGTGTATGTACACTAATGCCAGAAGCCTGACTAATAAAATTGGTGAACTGGAATTAGTGATGTGTGAGGAGGACTATGACATAGTGGGAATAACTGAGACATGGCTGGATGATACCTATGACTGGGCAGTTAATGTACAGGGTTACAGTCTTTTTAGAAAGGATCACCAAAACCGGAGAGGGGGAGGGGTCTGCCTTTATGTAAAGTCCTGTCTAAAGCCCACACTGCGGGAAGATATAAGTGAGGGACATGAAGATGTGGAGTCACTGTGGGTAGAAATAAATGGAGCCAAAAACAATAATAAAATACTAATAGGAGTTTATTACAAACCCCCTAGTATACAAGAGCCCATAGAAAATCTACTTCTAAACGAAATAGACGAGGTGGCAAAACATAATGAGGTCGTTATTATGGGGGATTTCAACTACCCAGATATAGACTGGAAAACTGAAACCTGTATATCTCATAAAGGAAACAGGTTCTTGGAAATAACCAAAGACAATTACCTTTCCCAACTGGTTCAGGACCCGACTAGAGGGACGGCCATACTGGACTTAGTATTAACCAATAGACCTGACAGAACAACAGATGTGCAGGTCGGGGGACTCCTAGGAAATAGTGACCATAATATAATAACCTTCCAATTGTCATTTAAAAGAGCGTTTCCTCAGGGAGGAACAAAAATACCTAACTTCAAAAAAGCTAAATTTAGCCAACTAAGAGAGGCCATAGGCCTAACTAACTGGGACAAAGTCCTCAAAAATAAAAATACAGCCACAAAATGGGATATTTTTAAAAGCATCCTAATATCTAATTGTGAGAGGTACATACCTTATGGGAATAAAAGGTTAAGGAACAAGAATAAACCAATGTGGATAAACAGAACTGTAAAGAAAGCAATAAATGACAAACAGAAAGCATTTAAATCACTAAAACAGGAGGGGAGCGAGGAAGCATTGAAAAACTACAAGGAAAAAAATAGAATATGTAAAAGACAAATAAAAACAGCCAAACTAGAGACCGAGAGATTAATCGCCAAAGAAAGTAAAACTAACCCTAAAATGTTCTTTAATTATATAAATGGTAAAAAGTATAAACCTGAAGGTGTCGGCCCCTTACAGAGTAATGAGGGGGGAGTTGCAGAGAGCGATGAGGAGAAAGCAAAGCTACTAAATATCTTTTTCTCCACTGTATTCACTGAGGAAAATAAACTGTCAGATGAAATGCAGAATATAAAAGTAAATTCCCCATTAAAAGTGCCCTGTCTGACCCAGGAAGAAGTAGAGCTGCGTCTTAAAAAGATTAAAATAGACAAATCGCCAGGACCGGATGGCATACACCCCCGTATCCTAAGATAATTAGGTAATGTCATCGCCAGACCCTTATTTCTGATATTTAAGGACTCTATACTGACAGGGAGTGTTCCACAGGATTGGCGCATAGCAAATGTGGTGCCGATATTCAAAAAGGGTCCAAAAACAGAGCCTGGGAACTATAGGCCGGTAAGTTTAACATCTGTCGTGGGTAAACTGTTTGAGGGTTTTCTAAGAGATGCTATCTTGGAGTACCTGAATGAAAATAAGCATATAACTCCATATCAGCATGGCTTCATGAGGGATCGGTCGTGTCAAACCAATTTAATCAGTTTCTATGAGGAGGTAAGTTCTAGACTTGACCGCGGGGAATCAATGGATGTCGTATATCTGGACTTCTCCAAAGCATTTGACACTGTACCACATAAAAGGTTAGTATATAAGATGAGAATGCTTGGCCTGGGAGAAAATGTCTGTATGTGGGTAAGTAACTGGCTCAGTGATAGAAAACAGAGGGTGGTTATTAATGGTACATACTCAGATTTGGTCACTGTAACTAGTGGGGTACCACAGGGGTCAGTATTGGGCCCTATTCTCTTCAATATATTTATTAATGATCTTGTAGAAGGCTTGCACAGTAAAATATCAATTTTTGCAGATGACACTAAACTGTGTAAAGTAATTAACACAGAAGAGGACAGTTCACTGCTACAGATGGATCTGGATAGACTGGAGGCTTGGGCAGAGAAGTGGCAGATGAGGTTTAACACTGACAAATGTAAAGTTATGCATATGGGAAGGAATAATGCAAGTCACCAATACATACTAAATGGTAAAATATTGGGTAACTCTGACATAGAAAAGGACCTAGGAATTTTAGTGAACAGAAATCTAAGCTGCAGAAACCAGTGTCAGACAGCTGCTGCCAAGGCCAATAAGATAATGGGCTGCATCAAAAGAGGCATAGATGCCCGTGATGAGAACATAGTCCTGCCACTTTACAAATCACTAGTCAGACCACACATGGAGTACTGTGTACAGTTCTGGGCTCCTGTGAACAAGGCAGACATAGCAGAGCTGGAGAGGGTTCAGAGGAGGGCAACTAAAGTAATAACTGGAATGGGTGGACTACAGTACCCAGAAAGATTATCAAAAGTAGGCTTATTCACTTTAGAAAAAAGACGACTGAGGGGAGATCTAATAACTATGTATAAATATATCAGAGGTCAGTACAGAGATCTCTCCCACGATCTATTTATCCCCAGGACTGTGACCGTGACGAGGGGCCATCCTCTGCGTCTGGAGGAAAAAAGGTTTGTACATAAACATAGAAGAGGATTCTTTATGGTAAGAGCAGTGAGACTATGGAACTCTCTGCCTGAGGAGGTGGTGATGGTAAGTTCACTAAAAGAGTTCAAGAGGGGCCTGGATGTATTTTTGGAGGGTAATAATATTATAGGTTATAGTTACTAGAGAGGGATCGTTGATCCAGGGAGTAATTCTGATTGCCTGATTGGAGTCGGGAAGGAATTTTTTTCCCTAAAGTGGGGAAAACTGGCTTCTACCTCACAGGGTTTTTTTTGCCTTCCTCTGGATCAACTTGTAGGAAAACAGGCCGAACTGGATGGACAGATGTCTTTTTTCGGCCTTATAAACTATGTTACTATGTTACTATTCCTCCCTCATTCAGTTCTTTTCATTATCGGCAGCACATCCATGATTACGGATATGCTGCAAAAATCGAGCATCTTACATCCTGATGAAAGATGCCCATTGGCCATTTAATGTGCTTTTGCTCATTCATAGGCCAATCGGCTGCTCGATTATACGAGCCAGTTATCGTGATCGAGTTTTCCAATGAACGCTTGTTCCCAATAAATTGCAGAAAATTGTGTGGTCTGTTAGGCCCTTTATACAGCTTACAACTCAAATAGTTGTATCTAAAATCCTTCACACACTAAACCATTGTGGGTCCAGCCGACAATCTAATGAGTATGGGTAGCTCCCAAATCTCCTCTGACTGATGCCAAGGTTGAGAAGGATTGGTCCAGTGGAATTTCAACACCCAATACTTTTGCTCTCCTGGGAGATATCTCTGGCAGTGTCCCCTACATTAAAAGCATACTCAACTGATCATGTCTGTGCTGTTAACACAATGACATTTTAGTCATTTAACCCTTACAGTACCGGCGCCGTACATGTACGGCGCTGGTACGATGCGGGCACATGGCGCCCGCTCGCGGGTGCGGCGGGCGTCATGGCCGGCAAGTCTCTGCTGTTTCTAACAGCAGAGACTTGCCGCTACCTACTGTATCGGCGGCGTCTTCCGGGGTGACTAGATGCCGTGATCACACGTGTGGCCAATCGGGGTGTCTGTACACCATATGAAAACTGTAATCCTCGCTGGTGAGGATTACAGTTTTCAAAGTGCAATTCTTATTCTGGCCACTAGATGGCAGGCCAGGATAAGAAATGAGCAATTGATGGATTTAACTGCCTCTAGTAAATCCATAATTGCTCATAAAGAAAATTAAAAAGCCACAATATATAAGCTCATATTTGAGCATTCAAATAGTAAAAAAAAATTAAAAAAAAATGTTAAAAAATATATAAAAAATAAAAAAGATATAAAAGTTCAAATCACCCCCCTTTCCGTATAAGTAAAAAATAAATACCTAAATAACACTAAATATAGACATCATGGGTATCACCGTGACCGAAAACGCCCGTACTTTTAAAATATAAAAAAAAAAATCCAATACGGCGAATTGTGTGGCGGAAAAAAGCGTCCAAATGGCGATTTGCCGTTTTTTGTCGCTTTTTTTTTCTAAAAAAAATTAAATAAAAAGTGATCAAAAAGTCATACACACCCCAGAATGGTATCAATAAAATCTTCAGATTGTCCCGCAAAAAATGAGCCCCCATACAGCTCTGTACACATAAATACCAAAAAGTTATAGGGGTCAAGATATGACAAGGAAAAAAAAAAAAAAAAAAAAGGGCAACTTTCTAATTTTTTTTCACTATCAAAACGCAGGAAAAACTATACATATTAGGTATTGCCGGATTCGTACTGACCAGTAGAATGAAAATAACAGGTCAGTTTTAATGCACATCGAACGCTGTAAATAAGAAACCCGTAGAACTGTAGCGGAATAGCGGTTTTTTTGCAATTTCACCTGATTTGGATTTTTTTTCCCGCTTCCCACTACACCATATGCAATATTAAATGGTGGCGTTGGAAAGTACAACTTATCCCGCAAAAAACAAGCCCTCATACAGCTATGTGAACAGAAAAATAAAAGAGTTATGGCTGTTGGAAGGCAGGGAGCGCAAAACGAAAATGCATGACCGAAAAAACCTCCGGTACTGAAAGGGTTAATGTATGGATTTGCAAACCATATTCATTTTATGCTAAGCAGATTCAAAGGTGCCATAGGTACAAAAGAGTGTCACTAAAACAAAGAATAAAATAAATATTGTATAATAAATAATTGCAATATTTAACACATTTTAAAACTGGCAACATGGTGCACGGCAGGTTGTACACCCTAATAGGGCAATTGGGATGTGGATGGGGTGATCTAGGGAGAGATCAGGCTTTTCTGTCAATAAAAGCACTCACTATTGCAAAGTAATTGTGAAACTTTGAATAAAAAAGCATATAGATATATACAGGCACATGTCTCATAATGTTGATGGTATGAGTACCTTTAAAGAGGGCCTGACATTTCTGTTTTAGTAATAACTTGCATTCCACATGTAATAATTCTGGGACATCTGTCCTTATGAAGCTGCGTTGTGCCATTCTTCTGTTAGTCCTTCTTGAAGTCAATTAATAAGGGTTCAGATGGGTGTTACCAGTTGGGGGTTGTCCCTGCACTGTCTGACACTAGCATCACTGATTGAACAGTGGCAGAATGCGCAGCAACACACTTACAACTGGTAACACCCAGTTGTAACTTTCTTCATAAACTTAGAGGTAAGGCACAACATAGAGTTCTAAGAAAAGGTTCTCTAGAACTGCATCTATTGAGAATTCAAAAACAAAAAATTGTATGAAAAATTAAGGGGGTTGTCCATTGGACCAGAAATGAAGACATGCCTAACATGGTCATGTGACCACGACAACGTGTCACTGGCCTCAATATGAGGTTTGTGTGCATGACACATGACCGCTAAGCCTCTGTGGTTGTGGGCCATATTTGCATAGTTGACTGCTGAGGCCAGTGATTGGTTGCAGCAGTCACTTAAATGAGAACAAAACTTAATCCCTTCAGGTCTAGCAGAGATCAGAAATATAACAGTACATGCAAATATTTGGAACTTTGCAATATATCTTATCAGAGAAAAATTTCCTTTTCTCCAGTTATCATTTTCTCTGAAATCTGTGGTAAATCTCTTTTTCTTAAAACCAAGACGGGCTGCTTGCTCACTAAAGGATCAGATTATAGCATCCCATAGAAGTCTGTGGACAGGCAAAGTTGTAGGAGGAGAGAGGAAGTTCAGAGAGAAACAAGCAGACAGAAGGGACATGGATACTGTTCAGCAGCTAATAGTAAGTGTTATATCTCACTCGAAGTACTGTATTCACATCTACACAGCTCAGTACTTCTCTGTAATGTCCTATATTCTGCTTCTAAGTGAATGAGTGAGTGAGTAGAATCACAGTCTGCTGTGTCCATGTGTGGAGCAGCTGGTCCCTACTCACCAGCTCAATGACAACTAAGACTTAGAAATGCACAGTGCAAAGGAGAAAACAGCTAAGAAAGGCCAGATACAAGTCATATAACAGTCATATGTAGTGATTGTATGCACACATGTCAGATTATTCTGAAAAGTTATCTGAACCTACAGGTACGCTTTTAATTATAGAATACAATATAGAAAAGGAGGGAGGTTATCATGGTTTGGTTTCATATGTCTTACCCATGTGAACAGGAATCTTCATTAAGCACTATCAACACAATGAATCAACTCATCTACCTATATCTACCACTATTTTAATTAGTCCTATATATTGAAGGGGTTGGCCACCCTAAGTATCAAAAATCCAAAATTCCCCCAGACAATAGCCAACACTATGAAGTACTTCTCAGGTGACATATACTGGCTATATGTCATTTATCTAACCTGTTCACCATGACACACTTCCCTGGAGGAGCTTCCTCAGACAGGCTGTGTGGGAGGAGCATCTGCAAAGTGAAAGTAACAATCCCAGCATGCACTGCAGCAAGCATGTCTAGAGGAGCAGTCACATGACCTCCCCGCCCACCTGTGTTCCCATAGAGACAAAAGCCCCTTAGATAATATCAATAACCCAGTTATCAGTGAATAACTGTTGTACAGACATTGCAATAGAAAGAACGCCCCAGTCCCAACAGTAAAGGAGGGGGGGGGGTGTTACCCTTTTCATAAATTTGCTGTGGGGCCCAGTCATTTCTAGTTGTGCCACTGGATGTAAGCCAAAAACAAAATGAGGGGGGGGGGTTTCATTTCCCTTGTTCCTAAAAAGTGGTGTTAAAAAGTTGCAAACTATGGGACAGATTTATCAAAACTGGTGTAAAGGAAAACTGGCTTGGTTGCCCATAGCAACCAATCAGATTCCACCTTTCATTTTTCAAAGCTCCTTTGGAAAATGAGAGGTGGAATCTGATTGATTGCTATGGGCAACTAAGCCAGTTTTCCTTTACAGCAGTTTTAATAAATCTCCCTCTATGTGTTTGCAAATTTTTAACTGCGCTTTTTTTTCTTTTCTTTTTTTAAAGGGCATGACAATGGCAGAGACAGTGCGTGACCAGTCACCCCAACAAATTTATGTTCATTTTCACCAGTTTTCTAACTTAAATGAAGCCAGAAATCTATGGCAGCTCTGAGCTGTCATAGATTTCTGTTTAAGTGCACGGAATGCACAAATCAATCTGCTGACATACAGAGGAGCCTCCTGTCTATCATCATACAACCTGCTCCCAGCTGACAGCCCATCAATCATCTATGAATATATGACTACCCTTCATCTGGGAAAAAAAGGGAAAATGAGTGTAGTCAAATAACTATATATAATATACAGGGGGGTCACAAGTCACTATATATAAAGTACAGGGGGTCACACATCACTATATATAATGTACAGGGGGTCACACATCACTATATATATTGTACAGGGGGTCACACATCTGTATATACAGTATAAAGGGGTCACTGTACAGGGGTTCACAGATCTCTGTATGCAGTGGTGGGGGGTCACACATCAGTATATACAGTGTATGGTGGTGGTGGTGGTGTCAACTATTACTGTATACAGGGGGTCACACATCAGTATATACATTGTATGGTGGTGGTGGGGTCAACTATTACTGTATACAGGGGGTGACACAGCACTATATACAGTATAAAGTGGTGATCACATATCACTGTATTGGGGGCATCATATACAGTATCACTATATACAGTGTGCAGGAAGGAGAGGGCACATATTTACAGATGACACCAGTGACTGCTGCTGATATCACTGACCTCAGCCATACTGACAGCTCAGAAGGGGTTAAAGCTCCTGACCTGTTGGTCTGGCTGGAATAAACATGTCTGTGATAAGATCACATTGCAGAGTGGTCATAGACAGGACAGACACTAGGATTGCTCACACTTTGTTGTCCACAGCACCTTCCTGGCTCTGCTACATTACTGCAGTCAGTGAGTCTATCACAGCTTCTCCTCAGTTTCTTTTCCTCTTGCAAAGTTTCTTTATTTCAGCTTCTAACAAGTTTCTCTGCTAAGCCCCTTCAGCCCTGTATAGTCAGGACTGCAGTCACAGCAGAAGGAAACTTCTCTGACACAAGCAGGGTGCCTTTAGGACCCAGGAGCAGCACACTCCTTCCATGGACTAGTGCACGTGCAGGCATGGATGAGCCAGGGAGCTATGAGAGCAGCACTGAGGGGGCGTGGCTGCCAATAGCATGGGAACCAGGCAGATCTGCTGCAGAAGATATATGAGGAAGTTTATTGTCTCCCAGCTTTCTTTAGAGTTTTAATAAGTGCTAACAAAGTGGCCAACCCCTTTAAATGTCTAGAACATCATAAAAGTGTTCTTATATATTACTTTGTCCTATCATTAGCCAACAATTAACATTCACATTCTAAAAATGTAAATGCACATATGAAATATATATAGCTTTTTTTTCTTCCTAAATTGTCTATTTCCTCATCCCTAATAATTATTTGTTACTCAGTGTCAATATAAGTTTGTAGGCGTGCACAACTGGCAAACCATTTCTGGGAAAATCTGGATTTATTATTCCAGCATTGTTGATTTACATCCTCATATGAGTCAATACTATTGGATGATAACTGTTGGTCACTTTTATTGCTAATTCTATGTTTTTTTCTACTTGTAAAGAAACATATAAAAATACAATAAAACCCTGTAAGCCATTCAAGCATATACATTTATATGGGGAATAATGTTCTTTAGCGTAAGTGCACATCATCAAGCAGATGATATCTGGCTGCTCACTTGACAACGTTCACACTATTGTGAGAAACATATTCCAGCATGAGATCATTCTTAGCTTTATGTCTCTGAAATAGTTCTGGAACAAAGTTAAAATTACCTAACAGAGATATGAACACGTAGCTCTAAACTGAGCGCCGCAATTTACTTCTCAAACCGATCCATGTTATATTTCGACATTTCCTTGGCCGTTAAAAGAGAGTCCATATCATTCTTCTCTGAAAACTATATTACTTTACCACAACCCGACTCATATTACTTTTTGTCATCTTATTTTATAATTACAGGCGGAAAGCTTGAGAAATGTTTCAAACGTACAAAACATGCCATCATATAATATATGGAACAGTAAGGAAATGTCACTTCAGTGGGTACTTTAAATAGACTGAGCTCAGCTTTTTTAAGTTCTGACTTCCTTTCATAGCATATTACATAGCTTAATAAATATGATATTTATTGTGCAGGAAATGGTGAGCTTGTTTTATTAAAAAACATCAGTTTGTTATTAGAAGGAAATAATATCTAGAGAAGGTTGGAAACAGGTTATAGGAAGATTTCAGTTGGATTTTTTTTTTCTTTGTAAAAACTCAAGATCCATCTTTCATTAAAGGGTTTAATGAACACTTTAGGAGTATAATTGAAATATGACTTAAGGCCCCCTTCACACGACCGTATGTTCATTTCCATATGTTATCCGCATTTTTGCAGAAAAGATGCGGAACTATACGGACCCATTCATTTTTCCATAGGAGAAAAAAATGCGGAATGCACACCGTGTGCATTCCGCATCCGTATATTACGGAAGTTCTCCCACAAAAAAAAGGAAACATGTCCTATACTTGGCCGCAAAACACGTCCGTAGCCCCATTAAAGTCAATGGGTCCGCAAAATTACGGAACACTACGGAAGACTTGCATGCTTTCATATTTCCTAAAAATCTTTTTTTCAATTTGGTCTTTATTAAACATTTTTAGACCAATTTAAAAAAATATTTTTACCTCAAAAAGAGTACTATGCAATAATTAAAAAATGCCCCCAAAGGTGTACATTGCCTTTGAAGGGGTTTTCCTAGATTTGATCCCTTTTTATGAAGCCCCATCAATATCTAATCAGCGAGGGTCTAACACAGACACCCGGCCAATCCGCTGTTTAAAAAGTAGGAGGCACTCCATGCTGTTCATTACACTGCCCGTCATCTCAGAAGTGAGTGTACTTGCTCTGTTCACTTGAATGGAGCGCGTACTTGTAATTACAAAATAACGCTGTTGCAAGGGATACGACATGTAGTGTAATGAAGTGCTGGCATAGATTGCCACCTCCTCTTCAAACAGCTAATCAATGGGGATGGGGATGCCAGGTGTTGGACCCACACTGATCAGATATTGAAGACCTATGCAGAGGATAGGTAATTAATATATACCTCCTGCATAACCCCTTTAATAAAAGCCTCTGTATATTATATGCAAGTTACTGAAATTCTTTTCTGAAAATAATATAGCGGGAGTGTAACAGGAATTTCCACATTCTCCTGTATTGTTGCTCAACAAGTGCTTAGGGAATCTAGAGGTCATATTTTATAGACTGCATATTATGACAGATAATGAATTGCCTGCTATTAGTGAGCAAGTGTAGGATGCATAGCATGGGGGATTTTTTTTTTCGTCCTATTTCTATAGCTGTAAGACCTTGGATGAGCAATCATATTGTCACAAAATAGTTTCACTATCAAACCTGCATGAATCAATTGTTGACAGCTTTAAATCTGAGTCGCACAGAGGGTGGTCAGAGCAGCTGTTGCTAAACCTGCTCTAGGCCTGTACTTTCAGACATGTACAAGTCAGGGTTTGTGAAAATGATGTCAGGATGCAAACAGTAGTCAGGTTACCAGGGTGCTGAACGACTGAACTTAGTTTTGTATATTTCCTGTAAATTTCAAACATCTGCACATGTTGCCTATAGAGCCCAGGACTCCATCTTTGTCATTAAATTGAGAAACGTCTTATATAGGATAGCAAAACCACTTAGATAGTGTCAGCATATTCTGTAGCACTGTATATAGCTTGTATGAAACAATTTTCATGCTGAATACAACTCGCTGGACAGCAGCCCTAGCCTTTGAGCAACTGTGCTGCACCATGTGCTCTCTAATGGTTTACACCTTCAATAAGTGCATTTGGCCTATAGCTATCTCTCCAGACTTCGCCATACACCTACACATTCGGTTCAGCTGAGCATTTATTTGTTTTTCATGGAGAGAGAGGAGAAAGTTGCTGGCAGACATCCCTGGCACTAGCTTATCGCCCTAGGGAATAGAAAAATCGGACATTAAAATTTAAAGCAAGAGTACACATTAGACTGCCGAATGGTCCTGCTGAAAACGGAGAGTTCAGCCAACAAAAGCTTAATATGTATGGGAGCCTTAAATGGGTTTTCTGAAATGTTTATCTAGAGGATAAATATCTAGATCATAGGTCATAAGTAAAAATATCTCATAAAACCCTTCTAAGCCATTGTCACTACTCTAAGTGACCTGATGTTCCTTAAAATAATCTCCCTATACTGAACTCTTTGCTGTCTCCAGATTCTTACCCAACTGCTTGGTACAGCTCATGTCTTTTGAGGAATACAAGGATTACACAGAGACTTTTGTTACACGAAAATTTGAGTATTACAGCTGCAAAACTTTTTCTTTTACCCCATATTTTTATATTGGTCATGATGACAGTCACATGTGAGCCACATGATAACATGTCCTTTCAATTCAGTTTATTCCTAAGAACTATAACTATTAAACATCAAAAAGTATTTAACACCAGACTTTAGAGGGGATTTCCAGAACTTGATATAGATGACCAATCCTTGGGTGGGGTCCAGCTCTAAATAAAGGCTGCATGTCATTAGCAGTGTATATAAATATGTAAATATATAAATATATATAGATGGTCATATTTGGAAGAATGATCAAATGATGAGTAAATAGACTACATTGTCTTAAAGGAAAGATGGTGAAATAGCAAAGCATACATCCAATGTTTTCATCTCAATAAATTAGTTAATGTTTGTTTCACTCCTTCATTTATATATTTAAGATGGAATCATCTCAAGAATTATGAGCTGCATCTGATATTCATTATAGCCATATTTTCTCCTGTATATTTTATGCCAGATCTCAGCTGGAGGTAGCCTAGTTTGCAATTACATTAAGTCAGAGATTTAGACTTGTAAGCATTGCAAATTTCTTTAATGTGGAACATACCTCTATATTTAGCAAATACAACACGGATATGCTGTATGCGTCTATTAGTTCCCCAGGATCCACAGAAATACAGTTCTTCATGTTCACAATCCCAACTGATTATGGTATTTCTGTCATTGTAATATGGCCTAAATGTCTTCAAGGAAATATCCCCATGATATCGGGCATTTACAAATCTGATGTCAGAAGAGATTGGTATTTTTATAGAATGGTGCACATATATATGCTGCAGCCAATCAGTGAACCCAAAATTGTATATCTGAGGCATGTGATTGGCTGCAGTGGTTATGTTGTCAGTATGACCAAAGCTCTAGAGCCCTACAAAGGCCAGAGAGGCGGACTAGTATAGTGGTGCTGGAGTTGTGGGCAATTCAGGTAAGTAATACTAATTGTTATTTTAAACCATCTCCTTCCTGCACACTAATTTTTCCTAATATGTAGCTTCTGTAAAAACAGTGGCTTGTCCTTAAAAATTGATCGAAAAAGGAACAGTTGGACATCCCCTGGCTGTGACCAAAATATACATTGGTATTGATTCACTAAAATATGTTTAATTACTCACTTATAAATGGTAGAAACACTGCAAAAGTTATTTGGGAAAGAGAAAAAGGTACAGTTGGAAGTCTATTGGCTGCAAACACACCATACACTGCAACTGACACGTTAAAATATACTGAAATACAGACTTATAAATAGTAGAAAATTTGCAACAGGTTTTTAGACAGAAAAAGAAATTTGCTGCTGGTGATGCTGGGAAATATGCCTTTTGCACACATATGAACTGTAGAAGCTTTGCTAAAGGTTTTTGGTTAAAAAAGGCTGGCTCGTGCATGGAAAAAAGCACCATCTCTTTAAATTATCTTTGTGCAGTGAAACACAAGAAGTTATGAGCATCTCCAGCAGCCCTGACTGTAAGACACACAGTAAACTAACCGCTTCTATCCTATCCCTAATGATAAAACCTGACTTTCAACCAAGGAATTCAATTTGTCTAACTAAATATATCCTCTTCACAATCCCTACAAGACCCTAAAATGATTGGCTTGTGTGTCTAATCACTATGTGTATCAGAGACATGACAGACACATCCTATCACATCAGTGCCTGACAATGGTGACTCTGCTTCACAGCTATCAGAGAGCCTGATAGAATAGCCAATAACTTTCCTCCTCATTCGCTGTCACTTCAAAGCATTATGGGCAAACCCAAAATCTGGGGACCTGCCCGGGGTCATGTGATCCTCGATCTTTATCTCCTTGTCCTGTTTCTGTCACTAGTGTACTGAAATATAAAGTAAAATGGTGGATGCTATTTTGCGCAATTTGTCCGAAGCAAATGACCAAATCTTTGGACTCATTTGGAAGAAGTAGTTTTGTTAAATTTGTGATTAATCCAATTAGTTCAGAATCAATTTTCTCACCTCTAATACAGACCTATATCCTGTGTATATATGCTAATTAGCTAGGATTCTTTTCGATATACGTGAAGCAGTCAATATCAGAGGATCCATATAATTATATTTTCAGAATCTGTGAGTCTTTGACAGTGCTTGTCTGATGTTCAGTGTGAAGATTTTCTCTTTCTAGTCATCATAGAGTTTTCCGCATATCAAATATAATCATGCTCCTTTTTACTCTGCTAATGGCATATCAGTGTGTTCACAAATGAATTCAATACCCTAAATACGCAATCTGACTAACAGAGACTTATCACTGGTTGCACTTTTTGACATGTTAATGAATTCCCCTTAGAAATGTAACTGCTTGCAAAAAGACATGCTGTATGTTAAAGTACAGTTAATTCTGTTACACAATCCCATGAGGAGATAGAATGTTTGCCATGTCAGCATCTCACAGATTTATTTTCATATGACAGTCCAAAAAAAAACCCGAGGCATTTCGAAAAATAAAAATTATCATGTTGTTTCTCTTCAATTTGCTTTGTTTTCCAAAGCAAATTAAAACCATTATAGAAAATAATACAAATATTATACAATTTTTATAAAAAAAAATAGATCATTTCAACAAATAAATAAAATATTGAAAATGCACATTTGATAAATGGTGCATAAAAGGTTTACTTAATTATGATATATATACAAAGACAAATATAAAGATAAGTAATAGTCACTGAGACAAACAAATGAGCAAGCTCCCATTGACCTGCGGCCAACATGGCACTTGGCCTCCGCCGATATGATACAAAGAGAGGTGAGGGTAGCAAGACATCTTACCCTGATGATGTCTAAGTGTTTTCTAGCCCCTTCTAGCCCCACCTAAAGGTTAGTATGCATGTACTGTTACATTAAAAGAAATTAAAGGAAGGACCAATTAAAAACCTTGCTTTACAATAAAATAATATATTGATGGAATTTTTCAGAAAAAAATGTTAAACTGCCCATCATGTTGTGAAAAAAGGACTCATCCTATGCAAACAATGCTGCTTCAGTACCAGCACTGCCTCCACCTCTCACTACCTCCTAGTCCAGAGATGATGTGACACCACAGGGGCGTGTAAAAAAAAAAAAAAAAAAAAAAAAAAAAACAGTGAACAGCACTCCTTAGTATAAAGTAGTTGGGTGCACGTCTCCCAGAGGAGTGGTAAGTTCCCCCATAAAAATTAAAGTGGTTCTGCAGTTTTTTAAAACTGATGATCTATCCTCTGGATAGATCATCAGCATCTGATTGGCGGGGTCCGACACCCGGGGCCCCCACCGATCAGCTGTTTGAGAAGGCAGTGGCGCTGCAGGAGTGCCGCGGCCTTCTCTGTGTTTACCGCAGGCCCAGTGACGTCACAACTAGTATCACTGGCCTGGGCGGGGCTAAGCTCTGTTCACATGAATGGAGCTTAGCCGCGCCCAGGCCAGTGATAGTAGTCGTGACGTCACTGGGCCTGCGGTAAACACAGAGAAGGCCGCGGCGCTCCTTCTCAAACAGCTGATCGGCGGGGGCCCCGGGTTTCGGACCCCCGACGATCAGATGCTGATGATCTATCCAGAGGAAACCCTTTAAACTAATAAATAGAAGAAATATAAAAAATGGAGACAGCACGTCCAAATCAAGTGGGATTTATTCCAGATGCTACATTTTAGCTAGGAAGCCTTTTTCAACTACAGTGGCATGTGACTGTGGAAGCAATAATCAATGCTCAGGCTAGTGACTGGCTGCAGCAGTCGTGTGGATGTACAAGCATGTCATTGCTAAAGGAAAAAAAGACTAGTGGGGAGCACCACATGTTGATACTGGATTGTATGGTATAGGAGTGGGATTACAGGGCTAGACAAGAGGGTGCTGCTCATGCATGACCTTGTCAATCAAGGGAAGGGGGAGTGGCCAGCACTGTAGAACAGAAGGATTAAGCACTTAAACCCTCATTTGCATACAGACTAAAACTTCCATTAAATGTAATCATCTAATGAATTGTATGCTTTTAATCAGCAGGATCAACCCTACCAGGCATTATGGCTTTATTAAAGGGGTTTTCCAATATCACTTTGATTTTTAACAGACACGCTCATGTAGTTGCTTAACTCATGTCCATCTTCCTCATGCTTTTTCTTTTACCAATTTGGTCTCCTAAACAGTTTTCACCATGTAAATAAATCACTCTGGTTTGTTTTCTTTCTGTATCTAGCACTTCCTGTTGCTGTATCCAACCAAACCCATGATGCACGTCTCTCTCTGCCACAACTCCAGCACCTCCCCTAACAATGCCCAGCTAGTCTGTAGCTCCTCCCACCCAGCTACATTGACAATCCTCTATCACTGCCCCTGTTGTTTTAACACACCCATGGACACATCACAGGAAATAAGAAAGAGCTGCGTGGACATGGTCATGTGACCACAACCCAGTACTGAAAATAGGTTTATTATGTGAAAAAAATACATTACAAAATTACAGCTTCCTTCATAAATGATTATTTTAAAGGATATTGTTGCAAACTGTAAACCCCTTTTGAAGTTGATTCTTCTGACAGATGCTATTTAAAAAAAATAAGCTATGGTTTATGAATTGCTGATTGGTGATTCTTACTAGATGGGCATTTTATGTATATTTTGGTTTATGATACACTGTTGAGATGAAAAAGTAGGTAACCCCCTACAGTATGCATCTTTACAGTGCATAAATTATATAAAACTTGCAAACACACAAAAAAAATATTTCAAAAAAAGTCCGAAAGTTTACTGAAAAATTAAATTAATTTTCTTCCCTGTACATAGCATATGGTAATGTAATGTTCTTAAAGATTTCTCTAATATTTTTTTTAAAGACGTTTTGCAGAGAACTAAATTAACGCCAATAAATATGCAGTCCATTTGTAACTGAGATTCTGGTGCCTTTTCTGACCGCGTTTTCCCATTTGGAGCTAAGATGTCATCAGGAAACATCTGCTGCTCTTGAGCTTTACCCAGCAGAGTAGTAAGTGATTCAAAACAATAAAGAATGCAATTTACACACTAGTAAAACCTAAAACCTGTGCATAACGTAATTTCAGGACTTGTGTTTCCTTTTAATATGATGCATTACAAAGCGTATTGATTATGTGCTGGGTCAAGACAAGTAATTTTTTTAGTAGTGGCTGCGTTTTCCATGACGATGATAGTTCTCTAGGCCAATATTCTTTACCATACAGTGGCCAAAATGATGGTTAAAGGTATCCTGCAAAACTTCTGGGAAAGTTCATGGATTGCTGAGCTTACATACGCTCACTCTTCAGATCTTTGCATACAAAGAAGTAATCATAGATTCTTACCACTGACACTCTTTTTGAAAGTCTTTATGTAATAAAATAATTTCCCAATGGAAAGAAAAGAACATTCCTTCTACAAGATGATTACAAAGAGCATGAGAGGATTTCGTGACTGTATTGGCCTATAAAACGACTTTTATAAGGTGTTAAACCTGCGCTATGTTATAAGATAGAGAAAAGCAAATGTTCATTGCATCACTCCAGTCTACAGTTCTTAGACACTAAATCTCTGTTACCACAGACTCACATATACAGTAAATTATTTCAGAGCATCTGTTATTTTCTGCTCTTCCTCCGATGACCTGTGAAGAAAACATGGGATGAGACAATTAGCAGCTGTTAAATGCATTAGCCAGCCAAAGTCACACAAGAGCTTGATTTAGAGGTAAATGAAAATCACAAAAAGATTCATCAGCAGTGACCAAACAGTGCTTGATATTCAGTAAATATTCATATCTGGCTTTATATCAGACATGAATATTTACAGCATGGAAAATATGGTCAGCCCTGGACTCCATATTGTGTGTGCAAAGCAGGTACATATATTAGGAATGCCTAGGTGCTTACAGCTAGTGAGGATAAGGCTTCTCATCTTTCAAGTGAGTTATGAAGATAAATGTTTCAGTCTTCACTAGTCTGAGGACCAAATTTATATCAGTGGGGAATACAGAAAATCTGTTGTGGTCATGACCTTCAAATGATAGACAAGAACACAGAAAATGAATGGCACTCAAGGACCGATGCAAATAATGAATCTATTCTATTTGTAGTTCACCAGGGTTTCACCACAGTAATTCAGATAAAAGCAAGGTAGCTAGTAGTTATGTTTTGGATCAGTGGTCCTTCCTCAGGCTAGGTGTATAATAGGGGGATATAGGCAATTCACGGGAAGTTACACTAGAAGCACTTGCTGCATGATCACCATTGGGATGGGAATCATTGCCACTCCTATTCAGCCCTGTGCCTTTCCTGTTTGAAACTGGGCATTGTATCTTCTGGTCATGAGCCTTTTTCAATTTTTGGGATGCCACTCAATATGGTCCTTGTCCATAGCACGATTAATGCTACAATTGTGCATTGTCTCTCATTGCACAGCAAGTTTTTCTAGTGGGGCTTCCAAGGAACTGCCTTACCCTTATGCAACATAGCTAAACCTATAGAAGGACAATTGGGCTGAAAAATTGCTACTGTCTACCATTGTTCCTGGTTAGAAGTCCAGGGTCTACCTCACATCTTCTCAATCTAACATCCATGGGCAATATATGTGGCAGCTGGCTGTACAGATTAAGCACCCATAGCACCAGTCTCAGCACCCTCATGGTCATGGTTGCAACAGAGAGACGAACTGTAGAGTCGAACTTGTCAATAGCTTAGGGCACTGTCACTCCTGAAAAACATACACCTCACTCTAGGTCTGTTCCTCTCATTGAATTATCCATCAGGTTCATGTAAGAAATATAGGGATTGATTTATTAAGACCGGCGTTTTAGACTGATTTACTGATCAGTCTATGTAAGGTCCATGTAAGAAACATAGGGGGTCATTTATTAAGACCAGCGTTTTAGACTGATCTGAAGTAGATCTGAATATTTGCAGATGTGTGCTTTAATTTGACAATATAGATGTACCAGAGCTAGATTTATCCTTCAGCACAGTTCATCATGATCCCATAATGTGTTATCATCTGTTGCCTACAGGAAAATTTATAAATTTATCATGTAAAAATATCTATACTATGCATAGCATGGCACCAAAGGTGTTCTGGCATCACACAGGAAATCATCAAACACCAAATAATCCCTGTGTCACACACTGCATCATTAGACCATGCACAAGGCATACAACAGTGTATAGGTTTTGTTGTTGTGTTCCTTTACCTACCGGGATTACAGTTCAAGGAGAAAGTTTACTATTTCAAACTCAGCTTTGCTGGAACCATGGAACCAAAGTCCAACACTAAAGCCACAATATGCAACTTCTCCCCGCACACGTCAGGTCTTAAAAAGTTGGCGTGGTTTGAGTGGGGAAGGGAATGGATGGGCCGGCAGATATGTCTCATTTACCATTTTGTACGCCTGTTTCAGGTGTAGAAAAAGGTCTAAATGTAAGTCAGATAGGAAGCTGTCTTACATTTAGAACTGGGCCAGAGCCTCTTCATAACTTCAGCTGATCCATCGCCATCTTAGGGGTTTATTAAGAATGGTATCTAAAATGCCAGGCCTAATAAATGTGCCTATTTTGTCTTAGCTATCTATCAAGGTAAGGTATAGTATTGAAGGTGCTATAATTTAACAAAATAAGGAGCAAAATGGAGAAAATATACATTCTTAAAATAAAATAAGAAAAGCTGAAAAAGAAAATAGGAAAAGAAAAATAACAGAAGATGAAAAATAAAATTAATTTGTTCATTAATTCACAAGATCAGAAAAAAATATCTGCCAAGACAAGAATATGCAAACAAAAAACAGATGCCAGCATTAATTTGTGGATAACGCTGTTCTACTCTTAATGGAGCTTACTAAACTGCAGCTTTCAGCAACAATTTATAGGTAATTGTTTACCTGCAGCTTGGAGAGAATGCAGAGGTTGGCAAGAAGCTCAGGGCTGAGGAGCCTGTGTCCCCAGTTATCTGCACCATTATTAGTGGTGTAGCTGAGCTGTACTAACTTCTAGGCATTAGTGCTTTATTACTTTTAGAATCCTGTACCTCTGGATCGTATAGAACACATTTCTGAAGAGCCTGTCATAATACAAATATAGCAATTTAATTCCTTAAAATTTGATTTGGGTCCAAATTTCCTGAATAGTACAGCCAATTTGACCCACATTGAAAGTTCTTAGATTGACTGGAAAAAAAACTCTCTTTCTCTTTGATTCTTCTGAATCGAATCCCACAAAATTTGAATTAGTTGGAATCACAGTTTTTTTTTTAAATTCTGGTTGAATTTTTGTTCATCTCTGACATCAATAGATAGATAGATAGATAGATAGATAGATAGATAGATAGATAGATAGAACATAGATGATAGACAGATGGATAGATAGATACAAATTCAAACAGGCAGTACTTAGAGAGTGCTGCCTGGTTGCATTTTTACCTTTTGGGCAGTAGTCTGGCCCCTTTAGGCTTGCACTACTTTTTGACTTTTTGACTCTGGTTCTGCTTTTCTAGATAGATAGATAGATAGATAGATAGATAGATAGATACACACCTCTTTTTGACTTTTTGACTCTGGTTCTGCTTTTCTAGATAGATAGATAGGTAGATTATATATCCATATCCATAGATGCTTGAGAAAAGGCCTTATTGTGTTGGACTGAAATGTTGCAGTTAGGGTGATTAAAAGCAGGTCCCCAACCCTTCACCTGCCTCTTATTTTTGTTTTTTTTATATCTCTATCCATATAGGTATATATATATATATATATATATATATATAGAGAGAGAGAGAGAGAGAGTGAGAGAGAATAAACTTATGACCTTCCGTAACTATGGCTTACAGTATGTGCTAGTGCATATATTGGTCACTTACATGTCAACCTTGGTATTTCCTATACATCTTATTGAAGGAGGAAGGAGGCAAAAATACCTCCAGGGACTTTTTTTCCGCTGTACAAAACAGTCTGTTGCGTACAGAATTGGTCTACAAGGATTTAATGTCTATTTGACAGACAGATTCATTTTATACAAGGGTTTTTTTCCTCCTTTATTCATTTTTTGTTTTATTTCCACTTAAAATATTTCCAGTGACCATTATTGTGCACCAATGTTTTTAAAGTCATTCATATCCTTTACCCTTCTTAAGCATGATAATAATGTTCATTTATATAGCATCAACATGTTCAGTATCAATCAGTGGGTACATGCACAAAGAAAATCTGACTTACACTCTAACAAAATAATCAAGAGATCATACAATAGAAACAAGTGCCTGATTCTCAAGAGCTTGCAGTCTACAAGGAAGTAGGGGTGACACAAGAGGTAAATCTATGTGAACATGGTGTAACATTTGAGTCATGTTGATTTTTGGTTTTGAATAAACTACAACAGGCTCACCAAACTTCTAAGTTGGGCTGGCCTACAAGAGTACCCGAGGACTGCACAATGGGTCTAAGCTGTAATACAGTAATGGGGCTGAATGGTCCAGCAAAAGATTAAGATGCCAGGCCAGCATATGAATGTGTAGTACAGAAGCATACAGAAGTTTCTGTTTAACGTGGGCAGAGCGGATGTTTGCATCAGCAGAAGAAAATGGCCTGTGTTAAAAGCCTGCTGATCAGCTGACAATGGGCAAATGCTCATTTGTTGGCTGACCAAATCACCCATGACAATATGTATGCTGTATGTGGGACAATCATAGTAGCATAAGCCCATGTAAAACAACCAGTACTGATTGACTTGTAGATTGTCAATTGGCGCTTCATCAAGGCTGAAATTGCCCTCTATAATAGGAACCTTAAACTAACAGTGCTGCAGAAACGGTTCCAGTATATGACTTAATTGACTGGATGGTGAGCAGACCATGGATCTTAGTCCAACACTAAGGGGAATATTTATCAAAACTGGTGTAAAGGAAGATCTTTCATTTTTCAGAGCTCCTTTGGAAAATAAAAGGATAAATCTGATTGTCTGGTATAGAAAACTAAGCCAGTTTTCATTTACACCAGTTTTGATAAATCTCCCCCTAAGGCCTTATTCACATGTATGAGTCCATGATAGCATCAGTGACAAGGTTATCAGTGGTCCTTCCATGAAAATATCCATAAAGGATCACTTTTGGGTCTGTGTGTACATTTTTTGCTGTCTGACGTATTCCATGGACAATGCTCAACTGAAAATTAATTTCAAGAGCATTTCCTATCAATGATCCATGAGACACAGGAAAAAGAAAGATGCCATCCATGTTGTGTCCATGTTTTTTTAACTGGCCCATAGACCATAATGGTCATGAGGGATCCGTGAACACAGACGATTATAGGACATGGTTACGGACTGTGGATATTCATGGATGTGTGAATACACATATAAAAATCAATGGGTACACGTGCTGTCTATGGAGAACATGGGACAGCACATATCTGTGATTCACTGACCTGTGAATAAAGCCTGTTTATTTTTATAAGCTACATCATGGCCAGTATCAAAGTAGAATAATAGTCTAAGAGGGACATTTATGAAACCTGGTGCACCAGTATTTTGGCAACAAATGTTGGATGTGATGTCTCATGAAGTAGATCTTGTGAAAGTTTTAGTTTAAAGGTGCACTAACTGTAACCAACATCATGCAAAGTTTCATAAATTTGTCAAAAGGTACTCCAAACCTGGTTTCAAATATTCTCCTTGTGATAAATTCCAGTGTTTTTATGTGAAAAAAAAACCCTTTACCTGTAATCCAATGAATATGTATGGAGTTGTTTTCTTCTGGCACATGGTATTGTATGTTGCAGATTTATTTTGCTCTTTTTCGATCAACACAAAATATCAGACTAAGTATGATGACCTCTTGTCATAGTAGTTAAAAAAAATGTAAATCTTTTTTTTAATTTAAAATTGATTGAACAGCAGTTTATTTGGAAATTGCTGCCCATACTATAAAGTTATGACATGAGTATGGACAAAATATAGATTAATAATAATAATAACATACAGTGGGGAAAAAAGTATTTTGTTAGTAGAGTTGAGCGAACGTGCTCGTAACGAGCACTGTAGTGCTCGGATCCCCTGCGCGCGCATGGCCGCAGGCATCCGGATCCGTCCTCACCTGACTGTAAGTCAATGGCGGCGGATCCGTTTGGTATGACACACGAGTGTGTCATACCAAACAGATCCGTCCCCACTTACTTGCAGTCGGGTGAGGAGGACGGATCCGGATGGCTGCGCCCATGTGAGCGCAGGGGATCCGAGCAGTACAGTGCTCGTTACGAGCATGTTCGCTCAACTCTATTTGTCAGCCACCAATTGTGCAAGTTCTCCCACTTAAAACGATGAGAGACGCCTGTAGTTGACATCATAGGTAGACCTCAACTATGAAAGACAAAATGAGAAAACAAATCCAGAAAATCACATTGTCTGATTTTTTAAAGAATTTATTTGCAAATTATGGTGGAAAATAAGTATTTGGTCACCTACAAACAAGCAAGATTTCTAGCTCTCACAGACCTGTAACTTCTTCTTTAAGAGGCTCCTCTGTCCCCCACTCATTACCTGTAGTAATGGCACCTGTTTGAACTTGATATCAGTATAAAAGACACCTGTCCACAACCTAAAACAGTCACACTCCAAACTCCACTATGGTGAAGACCAAAGAGCTGTCGAAGGACACCAGAAACAAAATTGTAGACCTGCACAAGGCTGGGAAGTCTGAATCTGCAATAGGCAAGCAGCTTGGTGTGTAGAAATCAACTGTGGGAGCAATAATTAAAAAATGGAAGACATACAAGACCACTGATAATCTCCCTCGATCAGGGGCTCCACGCAAGATCTCACCCTGTGGGGTCAAAATGATCACAAGAACTGTGAGCAAAAATCCCAGAACCACAAGGGGGGACCTAGTGAATGACCTGCAGAAAGCTGGGACCAACGTAACAAAGGCTGCCGTCAGTAACACACTACGCCGCCAGGGACTCAGATCCCCCTGCTTAAGCCAGCACATATCCGGACATGTCGACATTTGCTAGAGAGCATTTGGATGTTCCAGAAGAGTATTAGGAGAATGTCATATGGTCAGATGAAATCAAAGTAAAACAGTTTGGTAGAAACACAACTCGTCGTGTTTGGAGGAGAGTGAATGCTAAGTTGCATCCAAAGAACACCATACCTACTGTGAAGCATGGAGGTGGCAACATCATGCTTTGGGGCTGTTTTTCTGCAAAGGGACCAGGACGACTGAAACGTGTACATGAAATGAATGAACGGGGCCATGTATCGTGATATTTTGAGTGCAAACCTCCTTCCATCAGCAAGGGCATTGAAGATGAAACGTGGCTGGGTCTTTCAGCATGACAATGATCCCAAGCACACCATCAGGGCAACGAAGGAGTGGCTTCGTAAGAAGAATTTCAAGGTCCTGGAGTGGCCTAGCCAGTCTCCAGATCTCAACCCCATAGAAAACCTTTGGAGGGAGTTGAAAGTCCGTGTTGCCCAGCGACAGCCCCAAAACATCAATGGTCTAGAGGAAATCTGCATAGAGGAATGGGCCAACATACCAGCAACAGTGTGTGCCAACCTTGTGAAGACTTACCGAAAACGTTTGACCTCTACTATATACTTATCTTCCACCATAATTTGCAAATAAATTCTTTAAAAATCAGACAATGTGATTTTCTGGATTTGTTTTCTCATTTTGTCTCTCATAGTTGAGGTCTACCTATGATGTCAATTATAGGCCTCTCTCATCTTTTTAAGTGGGAGAACTTGCACAATTGGTGGCTGACTAAATACTTTTTTCCCCACTGTACTATATACAGAAATGCCTGTAAATATGAGTACAGATTTCTAAAATAAACAAAGACCCCTGTTCAAAGAAGAATCAGGAGAACAAGAATGAATATTAGAACGTAGACTCATTTCCTGGGATTCTTGGCACCTCTTCCACTTTACTTCTGTTGTAGCAGAGTATGGAGGAAATACAGAAGGAGGTTTAACTATCTGCTTTAAACATTGTACAGAAACATTAATGTTTCCTCTGGAGGAGTTGCTTCCTGTATATAAGCACGAACATGTATGTGTTCTCTTACACCATCACTATACCGGTTGGATGTTATGGTAGAAGCACTCTGACACCAGCCATTACATTTTTATATGTGTCATTGGATAATAGATGTATTTTACATATTCTTCGTAGAGAAATATAGTGATGATGCATTTATTGCTCTGGATAAGTCATTCACTAAGGACGCAGTGAATGCAATAGTTTGGTTGAGGAAATAGAAGGGACTAAATACACATGTACCTAATTATTAGTGATGTGCGAACATGTTCGGTCGAAAATTCGGCAGAACATGGCGGCGCTCGTGACCACACGTTTTTCTGCCGAACACCGCGTGTGCTCGAGCACCATACTCGAGTCCCCTCCCCGCACGCTAATTAGCCAATTAGCGTACGGGAAGGTACTGGCATTCACTGTAATGCCAGTAGCCATGTTAGCTACTAGCATTACAGTGATTGGCAGGCCGGGAACGCATGATCGGGTGCTATAAAGCACCCAGTGACATGTGACCGGCTCATACCGAGCCAGGGAGAGCTGCTGCAAGCAGGGACAGATAGAGTAGGGACAGAAGAACGCTAGGCAGGGATAGAATTTGCTCAGAAAAGACCCAAAGACATTTTTTTTTATTTTGGGGGTGTTAAAAATAGCGTTAGGTGGCCTGCCATTAACGCCACCTGTGTAGCTGCTGCATGCTATATGATACTCTTTGTATACTATATTATTTCTGCTGTTAAGCCCGCAGTACCTCTTTTGCGTCTCGCTGTATAACATTTGCGCAAGGAGGGACTTATAGTGCAGGGATCGGATTTGGCTAGGCAGGGCTAGTATTTCTGTTCAAAAGACACAAAAGTCCATTGTTATATCTGGCTGCATTTTTTTTTCTTTTGGGGCAAAAAGGACGCAAGTGTGCCTGACACTACCACTACATGCACAGCGTGTGTATTAGAACCTTTCAAAAGTCTATATACCTGACATACGTTGGTATTTTTTCTACTGTTAATTTAGGCCGCAGTTCCTCATTTGCATCTGCTATATAACATTTGTTCAAGGAGGCACATATAGTGTAGGGATATGATTTGGCTAGGCAGGGCTAGTTGTTCTGTTCAAAAGACACAAAAGTCCATTGTTATATCTGGCTGCAATATATTATTTTTGAGATGGGTTAAAAAATGCGCAAGGTTGCCTGACCTTGACACCATCTTTTCAGCGTCTGCTGTCTAACATTTGTGTATCCCATATAACAGAAATCCGGTGTATTTTTTTCTGCAGCTATTGAAGGCGACATTACTAATGTCACCGTGATTAGCGGCAGAAAGAAACGCAATAAATGTCAGGTACATAGGAGAAACATACATTGTCCTGCTCACGCTGCACAACTGTTGTTAAAGGGAACCTGTCAGCTCTGAAACACCCTCCAAACTAGAGTAAGCGGTGTATAGTGTAAGTGACCTCGAGTCCGGTTATGTAATTTTTATCTTCTTACTCGCTTCCATTCGGACTCTGTGCTCTGACAAATCAGCAGTAAAATGCACTCAGTGGACTCCAGTGCTCACTCACATAATGGAGAGGACTCAAAGACGAGTCCTCTCAATGTGTTTTACTGCCGGTTTGTGGGAGCACAGCGTCAGAATGGAAGTGAGTATGAAGATAAAACTTACGGATTCAGCATCACTTACACTATACATCTCTAACTGTAGTTCAGGGGGTGTTTGGAGATGACAGGTTCCCTTTAAGATTAGGCAAACTTGCGCAAATTTTGACCATGAAGAATAACAATATTGCAGCCAGATATAACAAAAGTCCTTAAAAGGACTTTGGGGTCTTTTCAACAGAACAACTAGCCCTGCCTAGCCAAATCCTATCCCTACACTATCTGTGCCTGATTGCGCAAACGTTATACATTATATGAATAACGGCAGAAAAAATACACTGGATGTCAGGTATTTAGGATACAGAAAGGTTATACTGCACATGCAGCACAGGTATGTGACATTACCTGAGCTGCGTCTGCTGCATAACGTTTGCTCATTCGATGAAATTTTTCTGCTCATAAACTAAAAAATTCTGCGCAACTGTACTTTTGACAAACTTGCATAAATACCATTTAGTATGCGCAAGGCAAGCAGTAAGGGAAACAGTGTCTGCTGAGCACAAGAAACAAAGTCATCCAAAACTCCTAGCTTCATGTCTCAATTTGGAGGGTGGCGCAAGACAGGTTCTTGTTAGGTCAACATGTCAGGAGGAGGACCAGTGAGGTTAATTTTTTAGGTTAAAAAATTAGGGGTGAGGGCTTGCTGGTGAACCTCTTAAATATTTAAAGGTGAGGGCAGCCTAATAAGCAGTTTGATATGATGGAGGAAGAGGACGAGAAGAGGAAGGGGTTCAAGGAAATACAGTGTATTCAATACACCTTAAAAGCCACATTTAAAGATCCTTTATGTTCAGCCACTTTCCTCTGGTGGGGTAGCGAAGTCAGGGGCAATCCAGGCCTTGTTCATTTTGATTAGAGTCAGCATTTTCAGTTGACAGGCTGATGCGCTTACCAGTTATTATGCCCCCAGCAGCACTAAATAACCACTCCGAAAAAACACTGGCGGCAGGGCAGGCCAGCACCTCAAAGGCGTAGAGAGCCAGTTGGTGCCACGTGTTCAGCTTAGACACCCAATAATTAAAAGGCACAGAGGGATCGCTGAGGACGTTGACATTGTCAGCTAGGTACTCCTTTACCATTTTACAAAACTTTTCCCTCCTAGTTGTGACACTAGGCCGCTTATCAGAACTTTTTCCACATGTAGCGCTGTCCACCTTTATTGTGAGCAGGTAGAGTTCCAGCAAGTTCTCAGGTCGCAAAGCAGTCAGTGAGCTGGCAAGTGTAAGCACTGCTGCAGCGTTGCCAGACCGGCGGAAGCTGTAGGTGACTTTTGGAAATGGGCACCTTCACCAGCAGCTCAGGCAAATTGATGAAGGTTTTGAGAAACCACTGAACCACTAAGTTGAAGCAGTTGTTTGGCCTGAGGGAGACTGCTGTTGAAGGAACAGGTAGACTCATTCCTTTCATTAGTTCCAGGGTCCTATAGGGTCAGTTTGGTTTAGGTTTCTGTGTATGAACTCGCCTACATTTGAGGCCTGTTCATACTGGTAGTCAATCAGGATTAGAGTCATGGTATCCTGTCCATCTACCTTCCTTAGTTTCCAGGCCTAATCTTCTTTCCCTCCTACGCTCTGTGTGGTTTTCCCCCCACACCTGAGCGTGACAGTATTTGTGTGAGCTTGCCGAGCTCCAAAGCCTCCACCAAGTTGCGGCCGTTATCAGACATAACCATGCCTGGTTTTAGGTTGAGTGGCGAGAGCCACAGCTCAGCCTGGTCCCTTATACCCTGCCCCAGCACTGTAGCGGTGTGTTGTTTGTCACCTAAACAAATAAGTTTCAGCACAGCCTGTTACCGCTTCCCCACTGCTGTGCTAAACTGCTTCCAGCAACTGACTGAAGTCTGACTGTGCTGAAAGATGAGAATTCCTCGGAAGTGGTGGAGCAGAAGGAGGGGTTGCAGCCGCTAATGTAGGTGGTGGTGGAAATCCTGATGGAAGTAGGGCCCGCAATCCTTTGTGTCGGTAGCACCTGTGCCATCCTAGGGTACGACTCGCTCCCAGGTTTCACAATGTTCAACCAGTGTGTCGTCAGAGAAATGTAGCGTCCCTGGCCAGAAGCACTTGTCCATGTGTCAGTCGTTAAGTGGACCTTCCCAGTAACTGCATTGGTCAGGGCACGGGTTATGTTACGGGACACATGCTGGTGTAAGGCAGTGAGGGCACACCGGCACAAATAGTGGCAGCTAGATACTGAGTAACTAGGGACAGCCGCCGCCATCAGACTGCGAAAAGCCTCAGTGTCCACAAGCCTAAACAGCAACTTTTACAGCGCTAGCAATTTACAAATGTGTGCATTTAGTGATATGGCCTGTGGGTGGGTGGGTGGGTATTTTCGCTTTCGTTCAAAGGCCTGGGGTATGGACATCTTTACCCTGCGCTGGGACACAGAAGTGGATGTGCTCGCTGATGGTGCTTGCGAGGGTCCAGGTGCAGGGGTGATGCATCTAGGCCTGCCTCTTGGTTAGCACGTAACACAGGGAAGAGGAGGCAGTGGTGTGACCCGCAGACACCGATTGTGGATCCAGGCATTTGGCCAACCTATGGTGCTTTGCTGCCATGAAGATCATGCTGGTGGTGGTCAGGTTGCTAGTGTTCATGCCCCTGCTCATTTTGGTACGGCATAGGTTGCAAATGACAATTCTTTTATCGTCCACACTTGTTAGTGTGACCTTCCTTCTCCCTTTTGCCACCCAACCGCCTCTTACAGCCTGTTGCGGTGCTGCGCATCCCTCCCTCTCTGTACTGCTGTCCTCGCTCAGCTTGCCTCCTTCTCATCTCCTCTTCCTCTTCTGGAAGGAATTTTTTCCCTTAAAGTGAGGAATATTGGAATGGAAATCTGGGTGTGTCAATCGGTGGTCACCTCATCAGGCTCGAGGGTGGTCATGGATCAGTATTCTTAACATATGGTACATGCAATGCCAATGTCACCTCTAACCTGACTGGGCTGGTAGGGCTCACGCTTTTTCAACCACTTTTATGGAGGTTGTCAGTTTTTGGCTCTTCTTTTTACCTGGTGTAGGAAGACACATAGGGGGAGATTTAACAAAACTGTTGCAAACGGAAACTGGCTTAGTTGCCCATAGCAACCAATCAAATTCCACCTTTCATTTTCCAAAGGAGCTGTGAAAAATGAAAGGTGCAATCTGATTGGTTTTTATGGAAAAGTGAGCCAGTTTCCCTTTGCACCAGTTTTAATAAATCTCTGCCATAATGTGGTATTTCTAAGTAGATTATAGGTCACTGGGGGAGATTTACTCAAAATGGTGCAAAGATAAACTGACAGTTCCAATAGCAACCAATCAGATTGATCCTATCATTCTTCAAAGTAGCTCTGAATAAAGAAAGGTGGAATCTGATTGGTTCCTATGGGCAACTAAGCCATTTTTCCTTGTCACCAGTTTTGATGAATCTCCCTCACTGTTCCATATGGAAACTTTAGAAGCCAAAATCAGTAGTCGAGCATACAAGAAGAGAAAGTATAAAGGATAGATACAACTTTTCATATTTCTTTGAATTTACTCCAGGTTTTTGCCTTATAGCTGTCTTACATATGGTAGAATTAGAGGCAGAGCTTGTTAAGAGCTCATTTGCATCCCTTTATTCACAGAATTCCAGAGGAGCGTGTATGGCCTATAAGTCTCCTCACGCCGACTAAGGCGCTCTCTCCTCAAGGAGAGATAGTAACCCCCAAAACTGCCCAAGGAAACCTGACCGTGTGGCCATACTTTTAGGGAGCAATGACTGCAGTTAAGTTACATAGTTAAACACAAAAGCTGAGGTAATCTGGAACACACCTCTTTTCTTGTTAGTACCTCATGCTTTACACTGCAGCTTTGCTTCTATTGATTGGCTGCCCAACGCACACTCACTGGGCATGTCTATATTATTCTGCATGCAGTAAAGATAAAATAGTTAAGACTACAAGACACAGAGCCACCAAGTGAGCCATAGTAGAGGGACAGCCTGGGGTTTTAGTACAGGTCCAAAGTACAGAATGAAATAAAACAAAGGTTATGCAATAATTTATACCATGTTATAAATGGGGGGTCTGTCAATGAAGGATTTTTTTTCTTTACTTCATCAATTAGTAATTTTTCATTTATATTTATGACAGAAGGCATTAGCCTTTAGGTAGATAAGGAGAGGTTCAGGTGCACATTGCAAAAAGCAATCTACTCCTTCCCGGACAAAGAATGGCTTTCTGCTCAGGCTTTCTGTAAAAAAAATGTACTGCATGTTTGCACAGCTCTATTTCGATGTGAATATGTAATAAATTCTTCACGGCAGAGCTGTATATATGTGTGAAACATTGAAGGCCTGCCATTTCTTAGTAGAAATGTGTATTTTTCAATTGAAATGTGATTTTTCTGGGAGGCAATTTGATCCACCTTAAGAATTATTAAAGAAAAAATTGGTGTGTCGCAACAAATATCAGAGGAACAGCTTTAACCTCCTAGGCATCCGACATGTAGGATTCCCATCCAACATCCAATGATGTCACTGGACTATCATTTGTACAGTGAGATAGCTTAGTCTACTGTATGTCATATAAAAAAAAATTTGATTTAATATTGTATTTTATTGCAGCAACCATTCTTCCCAAGGTGAAACCTTGACCCACCTCGATATTAGTTGTCAGTTTAGCAATAGCTGTCAAACAAATTATGTAAACTGCCACTCTGTCATTGACATTGTATTATACTATGACAATTTGGCCTGACGTACACCACCATGTTACGGCTCCATACAACCTCTGTATTGAGCCATACAATGACACTCATAGGGGGGAGTTCATCATGAAGGTAATATTTGAAGTCAGTTTTGCTGGAGTCTGCGTTGGTGTAATTTTGCTGCATTTATCAAATGTCACAGGTTGTTTAATACATTTGTCTTATCCTTAAAGAGGACCTTTCACTAACTGCTTTAATAGCTTCATGCATTCCTCATGTAGTAACAATTCTGGAACATCTATTCTTATGGCTCTATGTTGTGCCATTCCTTTATTATTTCTACTAAAAGTTATGAATGAATTATTAGCAGTCTGCAGTAAGGGTACAGAGGGGTGGTAACCAGTTTTGGATATCCCTGCACATTTGATTGGAGCCACTTGGATAGTGACCCTGTGCAGGTACACACCACCGACTGGTTACTACCCCTCGGTACCCTTACTAAGGGCTAATAGCAATTCATTCATAACTTCTACTTATACACTTTTGTCTAGAAAAGCTACTCCAATTTTCCTCCTCTACCCCCTTAATGGAGTGCAACTTTTTTGCAACTTTTTCAAAAGGTCTCTGTAATAAATCTGGAGTGAAACTCATCATCATTGCTAACCATATCCACTTTCAAAGTTAGGGCTCATGCACACAAACGTTTTTTTTTGGGGGGACCATATGCAGAACCATTTATTTGAATGGGTCCAAAAAAAAAACAGAAGTTACTCCATGTGCATTCCATTTCCGTATGTCCGTATTTCCGTTCAACAAAAAAATAGAACATGTCCTATTATTGTTGGCATTACGGACAAGGATAGTACTGTTCTATTAGGGGCCAGCTGTTCCGTTACGCAAAATACGGAATGCACATGGACGTCATCCATATTTTTTGAGGACCGCAAAATACATACGGTCGTGTGCATGAGACCTTAGAGTGGGTGGTGTGAAAATGCAAAAAAGTCACAAAATTTTTGTGCAAGTGAGCCCAAAAAGTCATCAAAAAAGGCTAATTTAAATCTCTTACCATTTTGTGCATTCAGCACCTGTGCAGAACGATGTGTCTCCATGTTTACAGACAAACCCTTGTAGTCTGATCCCGCCTCCTTTTTCTAGCTTACTGAGTTATTATCACATCATTCCAAATAGTAAGGGCTCAGTTTCATTAAAACATTTGTGGGGAAAATCTTGATATTATTGTTCCTAGATTTTAATCTGTAAAGAGACTCAAGGTGGACTACATTTTTCTTAAAAAAGAAAAAAGCAGCCACTATGACACAAAAAAGCTTGAAAAAAAATGATGAAATGTAATTTTAAAGGCTATTTACAATTTTGGGGGCAATTGTTTTTATTATTATTGCATTGTACTTATTTTGAGCTAAAATCATTTTTATTTTCATTTTTATCATCAGTTTAAAATATGGAATCCTTTTTCCTTTAGATAGCTGGGAAGCTATACCAGCAGCCTGTGAATTTTCTGTCAGACCAGGAGCTGACGGACTCTTTATCTCTGCAGTCTGACCTTATAAACACTCATGATAGCTCAGTTCTTATCTTACTGATAGGAATGTGGCTTAAATAAATGTTTCTGACCTCTTAGTTATTTAGAGATAAGTGTTATTAGATGACCTGGCACAAAGTGAAAGTACCAGTCACACAGTTAGAAAAACAGTTAACCCTTTGTGACAGAATGGATAAATATTTTTAATAAAGGCCAATGGAAAATATGATTTTTAGCCAAAAATGAGTAAAATGCAATCATAAACAAAAATTGCCTCCGAAGGTGTAATTAGCCTGTCAGTTCATTGTGTTCTTCACTTTAAACTGTTTATCTTGCAGTTACATTTTCTACATATGTCAACATTATAGATGAGCGAGCACTAAAATGCTCGGGTGCTCATTATTCGAGACAAACTTTTCCCGATGCTCGGGTGCTTGTTTCGAGTAACGAACCCCATTGAAGTCAATGGGAGACTCAAGCATTTTTTGCAGGGGACCAAGGCTCTGCCTAGGGAAGGCTGGGTGAAAACCTGGAAACATCAGAAAATGATGGAAACACCACGGAAATGTACAGGAAACAGCAGGGGCAGCATGCATGGATGCCTCTGAGGCTGCCTAATTCCACCATTACCCCAAGTTCTCAGGCAACAGCCTGGTGGTTATCCTCATGGCAATTGTGCTCACCCAGACCAAGAAAGGCGAGACACATACCCATCACATGTTAGGGAAGCACCCAACTAGGTGCAAAGAAAAATTGTTTAGAGAGAGGGCCTGTAAGTGGACCTCCGGAAAAATTGTTTGGAGAGAGGGCCTGTAGTTGGCCCCCGGAAAAATTGTTTGGAGAGAGGGCCTGTAGGTGGAGCTCCAGAAAAATTCTGGTAAAAGAGTGCCAGTTGGACCTCTAAAAAATGGCGTTTTTTGGGTCAGCATTAGGCAGAGACGACAAGGAGGAGGAGGAGTAGGAGGAGTAGAGAAGAGGAATCGGATACATAAGTAATGTTAATCTTTAGCTGCTTTCCCCCGGAGGAGATTTGAATTCCGGTCAAATCAAGGCTTTTTTCATTTTAATAAGCGTCAGCCTGTCGGCGCTGTCAGTTGACAGGCGTGTACACTTATCGGTGATGACGCCACCAGCTGCACTGAATACCTGCTCTGACAACACGCTAGCGGCAGGGCAGGCCAGCACCTCCAAGGCGTACAGCGCCAGTTCAGGCCACGTGTCCAGCTTTGAAACCCAGTAGTTGTATGGAGCAGAGTGATCGGTCTGGATGTTGGTATGGTCAGCTAGGTACTCCCTCACCATCTTTCTGTAAAGCTCACCCCTAGACTGGGGAAAGGTGACAGTGTCTTGCTGGGGAGACATAAAACTGGCAAAGGCCTTGGAGAGCGTTCCCCTGCCAGTGCTGGACAAGCTGCCTGCTCGCCTCCTCTCCCCCGCTACTTGGCCCACAGAACCATGCCCTCTGCCGCTAGCGGCGTCAGATGGGAAGGATTGCTTCAGCTTGTGCACCAGGGCCTGTTGATATTTTTTCACTCTCATACTCCTTTCCTCTATAGGGATGAGAGTGGAAAGGTTCTGCTTGTACCGTGGGTCCAGGAGAGTGAACACCCAGTAATCGGTGTTTGAAAAAATGCTTCTAATGTGAGGGTCACGGGATAGGCAGCCTAACATGAAGTCTGCCATGTGCGCCAGAGTCCCAACACGCAAGAATTCCCTCTCCTCACTGGCCTGACTCTCCATTTCCTCCTCCTCCAAGTCCTCCTCTTCAGCCCATACACACTCAAGAGTTAAGGACTGAGCACTGGTACCCTCTTCTGTCTCGCCGACATTCTCCTCCTCTTCCTCCTCATCCTCATCCCCCTCCTCCAATACGCGCTGAGAAACAGACCGGAGGGTGCTCTGGCTATCAATCTTCCTCCACCGTCTCTTGTGACAAACGCAAAGCTTCCGACTTCATGCTGAGCAGTGAGTTTTTCAACAGGCAAAGCAGCGGGATGGTGAGGCTGATAATGGCGGCATCGCCGCTGACCATCTGTTTTGACTCCTCAAAGTTGCTCAACACCTGGCAGATATCAGACATCCACATCCACTCCTCATTGTAGACTTGAGGAATCTGAGTGACCTGACTACCAGTTCTGGTGGAAGTTGACATCTGGCAGTCTACAATCGCTCTGCGCTGCTGGTAAACATGTTTAATGTCGAATTCCATCTTGTGGGCACGTCACACAACAGTTGGTGAGTGGGCAGTTGTAGGCGGCGCTTCGCTGCCCTGAGAGTGGCAGCATCTGTGGTCGACTTGCGCAAATGCGCAAAGATGCGGCGCACCTTGGTGAGCAAATCAGACAGATTGGTGTATGTCTTGAGGAACCGCTGAACTATTAGATTGAACACGTGGGCCAGGCATGGCACATGTGTCAGTCTGCCAAGTTGCAGAGCTGCCACCAGGTTCTGCCCGTTGTCACACACAACCATGCCTGGCTTGTGGTTCAGCTGGGCCAGCCACAGATCGGTCTGCGCCGTGATGCCCTGTAACAGCTCTTGGGCGGTGTGCCTTTTGTCACCTAAGCTCAGCAGTTTGAGCACCGCCTGCTGGCGCTTACCCACGGCACTGCTGCTGCGCCTAGAGCTACCGACTGAAGGCGCCGTGCCCATGGATGGTAATTCGGAGGAGGAGGTGGAGGAGGAGGAGGGGTCGGAGGAGGAGGCATAGTACATTTGAGAGACCGTGACCGAGGTAGGCCCCACAATCCTCGGTGTGGGCAGAACATGAGCGGCCCCAGGGTTATACTCGGTCCCAGCCTCCACCAAGTTAACCCAATGTGCCGTCAGTGATATATGGTGTGCCTGCACGGCAGCACTTGTCCACGTGTCCGTGGTTAGGTGGACCTTCTAAGAAACAGCGTTGGTCAGGGAACGGATGATGTTCTGTGACACGTGCTGGTGTAGGGATGGGACGGCACATCGGGAAAAATAGTGGCGGCTGGGGACGGAATACCGAGGGGCAGCCACCGCCATGAGATTGTGAAAGGCCTCGGTCTCTACCAGCCTATAGGGCAGAATCTCCAGGCTAAGCAATTTGGAGATGTGGACGTTGAGGGCTTGGGCATGTGGGTGGGTGGAACTGTATTTCCTCTTGCGCTCCAGCGTCTGCTGTAAAGACAGCTGAACGCTGCGCTGGGACACATTGGTGGACGCTGTGGAGGATCGTGGAGGCGAGGGTGTGGTTTTCCGGCGGGAGGCGCTCGTGCCGGGGTCCTGGGCAGGGGGTTGACTAGCAGAGGCAGCGAATGAAACAGGGGAAGGAGCAGTGGTGTGACCCGCAGGAGGTGAACGGCCTTGGTTCCAGAGGGGTGTTTAACACTCATATGCCTGTGCATGCTGGTGGTGGTTAGGATAGTAGTTGTGGCACCCCTGCTGATCCTGGTGTGGCACAGGTTGCACACCACAGTCCGTCGGTCATCCTCACTTTCTTTAAAGAACCTCCAGACTTGCGAACATCTAGGCCTCGCCACGGGAACTTCACTACGTGAAACAGTTGCTGCTGATGCACCAGCTCTGGCCCTGCTTCTCCCTCTGGCCACACCACTGCCTCTTCCAACCTTTTCTGGTGCAGCACTCGCCTCCGCCTCAAAAGCACTGTCTTCACTTGGCTTATCAACCCAGCTTGGGTCAGTCACCTCGTCATCCTCCGATTCCTCAGTCTGCTCCCCCCTTGGACTTCCTGCCCTGACAACAACTTTATCACTGTCTGACAACCGTGTCTCCTCATCGTCCGACACCTCTTTTCACACTTCTTCCACTTAGTCAACATTGTCATCATCATCATCACCCACAGACTGCGACAGTTGGAAAACTTGGGCATCGGGAAAGAGGTCAGCAGCAACCTCAGAAGTGGTTTGTGACTCTGGGAAGGGTCCAGAAAACAGTTCCTCAGAGTATGCCGGATCGCATTCCAAATTTTCCTGGGAGGGGGCAGACTGGGGGGAAGGAGGTTGAGGTGGAGGAGCCAGAGGAGTGCTCCCTTGGGTAATGTGGGTGGACTGCGTGGAAGACTGACTGGTGGACAAATTACTTGAAGCATTGTCCGCAATCCACGACATCACCTGGTCGCACTGTTGTGGTTTCAACAGTCCTCTACCACGTGTCCCTGTAAGTTGAGACATGAAGCTAGGGAGTGTAGCTCTGCGGCGTTCCCCTGCTCCCTCATCAGCAGGTACTGTCTCACCCTACCCAGGACCACGGCCTCTGCCCCCTGCAGTAATTGAATGCCCATGCCCATGCCCACGCCCTCATCCTCGACCCTTAGCCCTGGGGTTCAACATTTTCTGTATATAAGTGTATTATATAAAAAAAATAAATAAATGGGCCTGCTGTACTGAAACCCACAAACTTGTTCAATCTGAACAAGAAAATATATAGGTGGATAAGTTAGAGCAAAATTACGTATGTTATTACATACCGTGCAGTATGGAGCAATTACACTGAAACTATTAGATTAGGCAGACTTGGTCTGCTTAAGTGCAACCCAGACAAATGTCGCACGGAGATTTTTGTAATGTAGCTGTATCAGTGAGAGCAAAAGACCTTTTTTAATTAAGTGACATACAGAATGGGTCACCTGGACAGAAAATACGTATTGTGGTTTGTGGTGACTGGACAGCTGAACTGTGACACACAGAATGGTTCCACACAGCTGTATGAAATGGATTTGTATCACTGAGATAAAACAACAAAAAACCTTTTTTTTATTTTTTTTTGTATGTTTTTTTTTTTAACGTGACGTGCAGAAACTATCAGAGAGCAAAGTCAGCCCCTGCTGACTGTGGCTATTTTGACTGCAACCCAGACAAATGTCGCACAGAGATTTTTGTAATGTAGCTGTATCAGTGAGAGCAAAAGAGCTTTTTTAATTAAGAGACGTACAGAATTTGTCACCTGGACAGAAAATACGGATTGTGGTTTGTATATATGTGGATTAGTTAGAGCTAAATTACGTACGTTATTACGTACCGTGCAGTATGTAGCAATTACACTGAAACTATTAGATTAGGCAGACTTGGTCTGCTTAATTGCAACCCAGACAAATGTCGCACAGAGATTTTTGTAATGTAGCTGTATCAGTGAGAGAAAAAGACCTTTTTTAATTAAGTGACGTACACAATGTGTCACCTGGACAGAAAATACGGATTGTGGTTTGTGGTGACTGGACAGCTGAACTGTGACACACAGAATGGTTCCACACAGCTGTATGAAATGGATTTGTATCACTGAGATAAAACAACAAAAAAACTATTTTTTATATATATATATATTTTTTAATATATTTTTTAATATATTTTTTTTTTAACGTGACGTGCAGAAACTATCAGAGAGCAAACTCAGCCCCTGCTGACGGTGGCTATTTTGACTGCAACCCAGACAAATGTCGCACAGAGATTTTTGTAATGTAGCTGTATAAGTGAGGGCAAAGGACCTTTTTTAATTAAGTGACGTACAGAATGTGTCACCTGGACAGAAAATACGGAGTGTGGTTTGTGGTGAGTGGACAGCTGAACTGTGACACACAGAATGGTTCCACACTGTATGAAATGGATTTGTATCACTGAGATAAAACAATAAAAAAAAGGGTTATATATGGCGATAGCTGCACTACTAGTGCCAGCCAGCCCAGCCAGGAGACAAAAAAAATGTCTTGTAGCCCTTAGAAGGGCTGTTGGGTTCTTTTGACATCACTCCTGCCTAACAGAGAACTAAATCCAGGCCCTAACATTCTCCCTGAAACGCAGCAGCTCTTTCCCTAACGACATCCAGACAGCATCTGAGCCGAGCACCGCGGGCAGTCACTAGTATATTCCAGGGTCATCTGATCAGGCCAGCCAACCCCTGCTATCGACATGTAAGGGTCCCACATGATGCTGGGTGTACCGCAGAGTCTCCTGGCTTGTGATTGGCTGAGTTTATAGGCGGCAAAAATTCAAAATGCGGGAGATGCCATTTCCTCGAGCATGGCGAGATACTCGTCCGAGCAGCGAGCACTTACGAGTACCGCATGCTCGCTCATCTCTAGTCAACATATATTTACGAGATCTCACTTTCTTTATTTGCAATGTATGGTATTAATGACTATAAGCCTCAAGTGTTCAGAATAGCACAATGTATATGTAAAGTGAACTCTGTACATTTCTAGTTCTGTAAATGAACTTTCTTAAATAGGTCCTTTGAGTCTCCTATGTCTTTAACCTACACCGACCATGTTCAAATAGTGTGATGAACCCTCCTCTAATCTGGGGTGTGGGTAATTACACCATACAGCAATCATGAATTAGTCTTCTTGTGCACTTAATTAGTCCAATTACATATACAGATACAGTGTGCATCAGAGAGGCCATCTGGATTAAAGTAGAAACCTTAATTGGAAGATGAGCAAGGATCTTATTCAGATCATAGTGAGAGCTTTGTCTGGTCCAGAAAAAAAGAAATCACAAGGTGGAGGTCTTAGCTGAAATCTGTCAAAGCTATCATACATATAAATTACAGCTGGAGGAAATGTATTGAATAGAGGGCATGTCTGGTTCACAATGTACATTGCGAGAGCTGTCAGCTATCTCATACTCCTCATAGGTTCTCCTACAAAAGGCCTATGGGAAATAATAGTCGCCAGTCTGGCTGCAGGCTTTCCCATTATTAATACTGTAATTTGATGGAATATGCAGGACACTTTTGAGAATAACCAGTTCATCTGTAGACGGCATGTATATAATATGTATCTTTTGGTATGTTAGATGCAGAGGTCATGAAGACAAAGCTACTTGTTAGCTGCAGCATTGATATTCCTTATCTCGAGCTGAAGATGCACATTCTGCGCCCCATCAATATTCTTACCATGGTTCCTGCCCTCCAGTACTTTATTAAACTACCAGAATCGTCTCTGCAAGAAGTCTCTTTTGTGCTCTTGTTTCAACTCATAAAGCTACTGATTGCTTTTTTGCAGTAATCTTTAGCACCACTGCCTTCATAATCCAGAAAGAAGGAAAACTGTCAGTAAAGCAAAGGGCTGTTAAACATGTTTTGCATCTACCCCTTGGCTAAGAGCACACAAAGCCGAAGAACAGTGGTCCATAGTAGGAAACAAATCTTATGTTTAAACAAGGGATGAAAGGTGCCTCCTTAGTAAATGGCTGTAGAGCAATGCTGGATGCTGAGTTTGGTCTCCTTCACACTTGGGTATGAAAATACTGATGCTTAATAATGATTTTTTTAAAAAATATTTAGCCATTTTGCTATAATCTGCCCATCTTTCATCAGTGTTTGTTTCTTTTTTTCTGTTTTTGTAATGTTACTGAAATAAGGATGCGAAAAAATAGAATATATAGGCACATGTACTATGCTTATTTGGAACGTGCATTTTCAAATTCAACCCATCGACTTTTGTGGGCTGAAAACAGTACCAATTCCGATCTGTCAAAAAGTGCTACATAATGAAAAGAACTCCATGCACATTAAAAAAAAAATAAAGTATAAAAAGATAAAATCATGTAAATGTATTGCCACTATTTTTTCAATTACAAAAAACTGAATAAATGTGGATCTATAATAGAGAAATGTGAATACACCCTTTGTGTGTGAACTGGATCTAAGCATAGAATATTTGATTTTGGGGGAGATATTTTTTTTAAAGGGGGACAGAAAATGTTAAAAATTACAAAGAACCTGCACAGAGACTACCTCATTGTTGTACCACCACCCATTGTTGTACCAGCAGAACGCTACCTACTGCTCTGCAATTTCTGCCCTGGAAAGGTCCACCAAACCAATCACCATCATACCTTTCTGCTGGTTTCCAGCATGTTGAGTTAGAACAGAAAGTACAGTGTAGTGGGGACTGGAGCAGCATTGGTGGGGGATCAGTGTAGTCAAATAATGATTATTTGTTATTTTTTTCCACCATATTTAAAAAAAATATCTCTGCAAAACTCCTTTAATAATCATAAAATATACATGTAGATCTGCCAATCCACCGGCTAAAGCTGACCATACATTTGAGATAATGATCAGCTGTATTGCAGCCAGTCAGTTATCCCTGGGATCATTCATATGAACCAACCCACAAGCAATATGCCAGACTAAACTGACCGACCAGGGAGTCAGGTTAAAAAACAAAAAAGAAATGCCTCCCAGGTCATTGAGCCCAATGGCATGTAATAGGTCATAAACATGCAGTTCCAGCCGATAACGGTGAAAATCTTTCAACATTTTCGACAGACAACATTTTCGACAGTCTGTTGTTGGCCGTCGACCCAAGAGGAGCAACCATGAAGAGTAAATTATTTTAACTAACCTGAAAAGTCTATTTGCTGTTAAAGAAAATCTGTCACCATAAAAAAAAAGTCCTGAACTATTATAATGTGTGGCTAGACAAATAAATGCTAGTGAGTGAAAGTAAATACAGAGATGGTTACCATTTTGGAACTGGTGTCTCTTCAGCTATCTGAGTACTTGTTATAACTAAAAACTTGTGTGGTGCTTAGAACATGTAACACCGCAAACCGATCTATGGAATAATACGGTAATATAATTTAATGTATCGATCCTTGGCAAGAATCCTTAGCTCTTTGGTTTCAGTCCTGCGGCTTTATGTGTTATTGATGTGCTTCTTAAAAGAACATTATCATTTACGCGTGTAGAACCTGTTACAAATATATTTAATGTTTATATGTAGAAGGATCACTAAAATAGTCAGTATATTGAACACCTTTGGAGAATTTTATATTCCCCTCTATGCATTAAAAAATTGCAATATGTGACTTTTTGAACGCCAGTGACACTTTTATAGTTGCAAGAGATCTTTTTATGCTACTCTGGCCAATTTGTGTAAAATTCTTTAAAATGACTTAAATCTATGGCAGCAAGGGTGCTGGTGTAGATTTAAGCAAGTTGCATGGCCGCCGGTAAAGCACTTCATATATTTGGTGCAACAAGTGTGTGCCACGGAATCTGGTGCAAATCAAGACACTTTCCGTGCACAGTAACATTGATGTATCATAGTAACATAGTAACATAGTTTACAAGGCCGAAAAAAGACATCCGTCCATCCAGTCCGGCCCGCCATCCCGCAAGCCGATCCAGAGGAAGACAAAAAACCCCTGTGAGGTAGAAGCCAACACTCCCCACCCAAGGGGAAAAAAAATTCCTTCCCGACTCCAATCAGGCAATCAGAATTACTCCCTGGATCAACAACCCATCTCTAGTAACTATAACCTGTAATATTATTACCCTTCATAAATACATCCAGGCCCCTCTTGAACTCTTTTACTGAACTTACCATCACCACCTCCCCAGGCAGAGAGTTCCATAGTCTCACTGCTCTTACCGTAAAGAATCCTCTTCTATGTTTGTGTACAAACCTTCTTTCCTCCAGGCGCAGAGCATGTCCCATCGTCACAGTGACAGTCCTGGGGATAAAAAGATCATGGGAGAGATCTCTGTACTGACCCCTGATATATTTAGACATAGTTATTAGATCTCCCCTCAGTCATCTTTTTTCTAAAGTAAATAACCCTAATTTTGACAATCTTTCTGGGTACTGTAGTGCACCCATTCCAGTTATGACTTTAGTTGCCCTCCTCTGAACCCTCTCCAGCTCTGCTATGTCTGCCTTGTTCACAGGAGCCCAGAACTGTACACAGTACTCCATGTGTGGTCTGACTAGTGATTTGTAAATTGGCAGGACTATGTTCTCATCACGGGCATCTATGCCTCTTTTGATGCAACCCATTATCTTATTGGCCTTGGCAGCAGCTGTCTGACACTGGTTTCTACAGATTAGTTAGCTGTTCACTAAAATTCCTAGGTCCTTTTCCATGTCAGAGTTACCCAGTGTTTTACCATTTAGTATGTATTGGTGACTTGCATTATTCCTTCCCATGTGCATAACCTTACATTTGTCAGTGTTAAACCTCATCTGCTACTTCTCTGCCCAAGCCTCCAGTCTATCCAGATCCATCTGTAGCAGTGTACTGTCCTCTTCTGTGTTAATTACTTTACACAGTTTAGTGTCATCTGCAAAAATTGATATTTTACTGTGCAAGCCTTCTACAAGATCATTAATAAATATATTGAAGAGAATAGGGCCCAATACTGACCCCTGTGGTACCCCACTAGTGACAGTGACCCAATCTGAGTATGTGCCGTTAATAACCACCCTCTGTTATCTATCATTGAGCCAGTTACTTACCCACATACAGACATTTTCTCCCAGTCCAAGCATTCTCATTTTACATACTAACCTTTTATGTGGTACCTTGTCAAATGCTTTGGAGAAGTCCAGATATACGACATCCATTGATTCGCCACGGTCAAGTCTAGAACTTACCTCCTCATAGAAACTGATTAAATTGGTTTGACATGACCGATCCCTCATGAAGCCATGCTGATATGGAGTTAGTTGCTTATTTTCATTGAGGTACTCCAAGATAGCATCTCTTAGAAAACCTTCAAACAGTTTACACACAACAGATGTTAAACTTACCGGCCTATAGTTTCCAGGCTTTGTTTTTGGACCCTTTTTGAATATTGGCACCACATTTGCTATGCGCCAATCCTGTGGAACACTCCCTGTCAGTATAGAGTCCTTAAATATCAGAAATAAGGGTCTGGCTAAGACATTACTTAATTCTCTTAGGATACGGGGGTGTATGCCATCCGGTCCTGGCGATTTGTCTATTTTAATCTTTTTAAGACGCAGCTCTACTTCTTCCTGGGTCAGACAGGGCACTTTTAATGGGGAATTTACTTTTATATTCTGCATTTCATCTGACATACCGTGGAGAAAAAAATATTTAATAGCTTTGCTTTCTCCTCATCGCTCTCTGCAACTCCCCCTTCATTACTCTGTAAGGGGCCAACACCTTCGGGTTTATACTTTTTACCATTTATATAATTAAAGAATATTTTTGGGTTAGTTTTACTCTCTTTGGCGATTAATCTCTCGGTCTCTAGTTTGGCTGCTTTTATTTGTCTTTTACATATTCTAGTTTTTTCCTTATAGTTTTTCAATGCTTCCTCGCCACCCTCCTGTTTTAGTGATTTAAATGCTTTCTGTTTGTCATTTATTGCTTTCTTTACAGTTCTATTTATCCACATTGGTTTTTTCTTGTTCCTTAACCTTTTATTCCCATAAGGTATGTACCCCCATTAAAACTGCCAAAATTGTATTAGAGCTGGTCCAGCTTTATCCAAAGGTAACAGGGTTGGACTGGCCCACAGGTGAATCCCCTGGAGGGCCCCTGAGCAAGGTGGGCCCCTAGTCCCCTACCCCCTGCTCAAGTGGCACATGAAACAGTAGGCTGACATATAGATAGGTTGGCTGAGATGCTATACAGTATATTGCCTATGCCCATATTTAAAACTGGGTACAGTAGGTAAGAAGTATAGGCATGTAGCTTTACCATGGGCGACCAGAATTAATTTTACTGGTGGGTCCTAGATACCCCAGTCCGACACTGTGTGTGAGTTTCCTGTCGGTTCTCTGGTTTGCTGCAACATGCTGTACATTGTCTTCTTATATACAGATGTAGCAAGCATTAAAGTAATTCCAAACTATAGGGTTAAGTCAATGACACTGTTGGGTTAACACATTAACCCATTGATGTTGGCACTTGCTAAATCTGTATTTGACCATAGTGTGTGTTTAAAATAGAGAGATTAGATTGTTAGATTGATCTTCCACTGGAGATGTGGTCTGATATAAATGACTACAGTGTGTGTAGCAAACCAAAGGATATGATATAACCAAAATGCAATAAATAATTATATCACTACACAAAAATCATTCAATTTTTACTGCAATGACCTGGCATGGTAGAATTGGCAGAATTGGCAGATCATTGGACATAATGGAGGTCATTTATAAAGGCACTAAGCTGGGAAACTGATGTAAAAAAAGTTCCAAACTGTGCAGATGAAGCTTTTTACACTGCCCTTGACACTTTTTCAAAATGGGATGTGATGTAGGTGTGGTGTGCATGGGGCCATCGGCATCAGTGATGACCAAAATCTACACCTAGATTTCATTCTAGACACATGGACTGTCGGAGGATGCACTTAATTCACGACAAGATATATATCTTTTTAAATGTTTTTATAATTCTATATTCTATATTTTCACTCCTTAATCTGAATAAAAATTGTACCAAAACTGCCCAGTGCATATATATTAGCAAAGTTCTTTCCCATGACTCCAACAGGTCATGTCTTCAGGATTTTCCTTAGTGAAAACAAACATACTAATTATTGAAACTAATGAAATTATTCAAGGTTAAAGCTTAAAATACTATTTATTTTTATGTTTCTAAAGGATCCATTAGCAAATCTATACATTTTCTATGGAGTTTCCATCATGTAAAATGTCAGTTTGTCTCCATTTGGTAGGTTGAAACGATCTAGTTGAATGGATATGCATCCTGTTGTAACATCAATTTTGTTGTTCTTTTCTTTATATTTTTATTGTGTTTTATGTGATGAATAAGCAAAAAAACAGCAATTCTGTCACTGTTGGACGATACCAAATATGTGAAAGGGATTTTATTTTTGCAATTTTTTTCCATTGAAAAGCTTTCTTTCAATAGAAAAAAGTTGTTTAACTTGGAGATTTTTTTTTATTTAAAAAAAACCTTTTAAACATTGAGTAGTCCTACAAGGGGACTTTAACAGGCAATTTTTTGATCACCTCTATAATACACTGTATTATACTGTCAGTGCAATACTGACAGTCATCATCAGGGTGGGCTAGAAAGGTGCGTCTTGATGGGCATACACTGCAGGTAGGCTTGGGACCTTTATTAGGCTTCAAGCTGCCATGCAAAGATGTCAGTACCCCTTAATCTTAATTATGGGAGTGCTGATGAGAGACAGAGGGTTGCGTCTTCCCTCAAAACCATTGTCTCGGTCTCTATTGAACGGGCTTAAATGGCCCAGCTCCGTGCTTCTGCTAACCTGAGCCATTTGAGCAAGAGCTCAGCTTTCATTTGAGAGATAACATCATGCTCTCCCATGCAGTGCTTAAACTAAGCCGAAGTAAAAAGGCCTATAAAAATGTCATATTGCCGGTGAGTAATAGGCTAAAAAGGATGCAGAAACATGATGTAAACATAGCCTTATTTGTTTAATATTAAAAAATCCTTTAAGACTTATCATAGTTGGGAAATATTGTGTTGGATAATCTAAAGATTTTTTCACTTCTGCATTGGAGACTCATGTAGGTGGTCATTTTGTTGGGTAAACAGATATGACCAGAGCATTATCTTGTGAAGATCAGTGATTACTATTTGCATATGCCTATTGAGTCAACTAAAAAACTTTTTGTGTCTCCATATAACTTTGGGACGCCCATTCAGTACCAGTATCCTTTCTAAAAGGGTTTTTCCGAATTCTTGATATTGATGACCTATGATAGGTCATTAATATACAATTGGTGAGGGTCTGGCACCCACAACCCTACTGATCAGGGGCACTTCAACTTGCTGGAAGCACAGGTCTATTCAGTGTAGTGGGTGTGCAGGACACTACAAGTGAATAGGAGCAAAACTGCAGTAACCAGGCATGACCACTACACTTTGAATTAAGCTGTGCTTCCTGCTTTATTCAAAATGCTAATTCCATTGTCAGAGGCTGCAAAGAACAACTAGGGGTGCGGCGTGTAAGACCCTCAACAATGGGATATTAAATACCTATCCTGAGGATAGGTCACCAATATCAGGATCCTGGAAAAACCCTTTAATCATTATTCTTACATTCTTGAAGTGTTTAAGGAGAGTCAAGTTATTGCATAAATTCACTCACACTTGGATAAGAGGAATTGGGCCATCTTGAACTGCCCACCCACCAACACAGGTCTCAAAACATTTACAGGTGCTAGCTATATGGTACATGTGTCCTTGGTTGTACACCAAGTTGTCCTTTTTTCAGCCAGTAACAAGATCCAGTAAAATGTGTTATTGTAACACTCGTATGTTATGTCTTGTTTTGTAGCTTGTCGTCCAGGATTTTTCAAGTCTTCCCCTCAGAGTCACACATGCAATAAGTGTCCACCTCACAGCTATGCCCATGAGGAAGCATCAACATCTTGTGTCTGTGAAGAGCGCTATTATAGGAGAGAATCTGACCCTCATACAATGGCATGTACAAGTAAGCAAATTCTAAGCACTCCTCCATGCATGGACTAAATTTTAGTAATCTATGAATGCAGTTTAATGTCATGCTAGATGATTATTTAGATGTGGTAAATGTGTTGGGAATATACATTGGAAAGACACATTTGTCCTACTGATACAAAGTGAAATTGGCATTATTGCTTGAATGTTTCAGTGAAGTGGTCAACTCTATTTTTGCTGGCTCTTTTCCAGTCATTAATAGACATCACAGCTGCATACTTTTGCCAATTCTATAATGATGTATTGATTTTATTTCTTCATAAAAAAAAAAAAAGAAAAAGAAAAAAAAAAAAGAAAAATAGGCGCGCTTAGGCGCAACTGGGAATTTTCTGCAGAATGGGGGGAGTCCTGACAAGCCATGTCCATCTGGGTGAGAGTCAAACAGGGGGCAATACAAACTAAAAAAACAAAAGAAATGCCAACTAGCTCTCACCCTTCAGGTGTAGTCCATGTTGTTGCTCCTATAGGTCCTCCAGAGGTGTCCTTTAAATCACTCAGCCAGTAGAAGGGTTCCTCAGATGGGGGACCTGACGTCCTCCTCGCTTGAACTACTACTAAATGAGATCAGAGGATGCTCCTGCCTCCTGTAGGCCAAGCTGGCTGCCGTGGTAGAGCTCCACTGCCCTCTTCAGCCAGAAGTCGGACTTGACCGGGTCCGGGTGGTGGTCACGCTGGTGAGCGCTGCAGCCACTTGCGCCTACAGGAGGCAGGGGTTCAGGCAAGGTTGCACCCAGGGAAGAAGCCCGAGCTCCCCTGGCTGCTACTGACTTAATTTTCCAGGGTAGTTGGTACTGGTGGATCACCGTGGACTGGAAAGTAAACGATGATGTTGTCAGCTGACCCAGCTGAAAGGACTGTGATGGTGGTGGTGGCAGTCTAGGGATCAGAGGCTCCGGCTGTGGCTTCTCCCTGAAATGGAGGGTGCCATCTGGTGACTCCTGTAGGCAGCGCCCGCGTCCTTTGCCTGGTGGTTCCTCCGGCCAAACTTCTGGTGGTGATGCAGGTACCAGAGGCTTAGATAATAATGTTACCACGGTAGCAAAGGGGCCTTTCAGGGATTCCATGGCCGTTTCACTGACCTGCGGTCCACAAAGTACTCCTTGCCATCCTCGTCATCTCCCAGGAAGCCACAGCCTCGCTCCACTGAAAACCAAAGGACGGTTCCCTTACGCCGCTCTAGTGTAGGGTCTCCCAGCCTTGGATGGTCCAGTACTTGGATGACCCAGTCCTCCACCACATTCTTGTAGTCCCATAGGGTCTGGGCGTGGGCCGTCACTGATGCAAATACAATGGGATTGGCAAGAAGAATGCGTACGTTGCGTACGTAGTGTACGTAGCGTTAGCGTTCAAAATTTTAAGAACATTTCCGAATAATAAGAAACGAATCTGAAAAAATCCGGATTCACTTCGAAGTAGGAAAAATGGCGGATTCGATAAGAATCTACAAAACGGCGAATAGATTCGCTCATCTCTAACTGTAGCTCACCCAGCTGACAGCTGTTGAAGGCATATGTGCACCTTTAGCCATCAGAATGAAAGATCAGCATCCCAGCTTGTCACCATTGCAGTTTGTAAACAAACAGCTGCACTAGAACTGGACCAGCGCCACAGAGAGTATAACTTGTTTTTGCTTTATGTTCATTTTAAAACATTTTAGGGCTTGTCCAAGATTTTTAATTATCTCAGAAGACACATTTAATGCCTAGCTACAACATTTCTGTTGACTAAACCAAACAGTAACCTATGGTGGTACCTCGATTATCTGTGAGCTAATTAGTACTGAATTGTAGTCTGTAGACATCACAGCTGCATACTTTTGCCAATTCTATAATGATGTATTGATTTTATTTCTTCATAAAAAAAAAAAAAGAAAAAGAAAAAAAAAAAAGAAAAATAGGCGCGCTTAGGCGCAACTGGGAATTTTCTGCAGAATGGGGGGAGTCCTGACAAGCCATGTCCATCTGGGTGAGAGTCAAACAGGGGGCAATACAAACTAAAAAAACAAAAGAAATGCCAACTAGCTCTCACCCTTCAGGTGTAGTCCATGTTGTTGCTCCTATAGGTCCTCCAGAGGTGTCCTTTAAATCACTCAGCCAGTAGAAGGGTTCCTCAGATGGGGGACCTGACGTCCTCCTCGCTTGAACTACTACTAAATGAGATCAGAGGATGCTCCTGCCTCCTGTAGGCCAAGCTGGCTGCCGTGGTAGAGCTCCACTGCCCTCTTCAGCCAGAAGTCGGACTTGACCGGGTCCGGGTGGTGGTCACGCTGGTGAGCGCTGCAGCCACTTGCGCCTACAGGAGGCAGGGGTTCAGGCAAGGTTGCACCCAGGGAAGAAGCCCGAGCTCCCCTGGCTGCTACTGACTTAATTTTCCAGGGTAGTTGGTACTGGTGGATCACCGTGGACTGGAAAGTAAACGATGATGTTGTCAGCTGACCCAGCTGAAAGGACTGTGATGGTGGTGGTGGCAGTCTAGGGATCAGAGGCTCCGGCTGTGGCTTCTCCCTGAAATGGAGGGTGCCATCTGGTGACTCCTGTAGGCAGCGCCCGCGTCCTTTGCCTGGTGGTTCCTCCGGCCAAACTTCTGGTGGTGATGCAGGTACCAGAGGCTTAGATAATAATGTTACCACGGTAGCAAAGGGGCCTTTCAGGGATTCCATGGCCGTTTCACTGACCTGCGGTCCACAAAGTACTCCTTGCCATCCTCGTCATCTCCCAGGAAGCCACAGCCTCGCTCCACTGAAAACCAAAGGACGGTTCCCTTACGCCGCTCTAGTGTAGGGTCTCCCAGCCTTGGATGGTCCAGTACTTGGATGACCCAGTCCTCCACCACATTCTTGTAGTCCCATAGGGTCTGGGCGTGGGCCGTCACTGATGCAAATACAATGGGATTGGCAAGAAGAATGCGTACGTTGCGTACGTAGTGTACGTAGCGTTAGCGTTCAAAATTTTAAGAACATTTCCGAATAATAAGAAACGAATCTGAAAAAATCCGGATTCACTTCGAAGTAGGAAAAATGGCGGATTCGATAAGAATCTACAAAACGGCGAATAGATTCGCTCATCTCTAACTGTAGCTCACCCAGCTGACAGCTGTTGAAGGCATATGTGCACCTTTAGCCATCAGAATGAAAGATCAGCATCCCAGCTTGTCACCATTGCAGTTTGTAAACAAACAGCTGCACTAGAACTGGACCAGCGCCACAGAGAGTATAACTTGTTTTTGCTTTATGTTCATTTTAAAACATTTTAGGGCTTGTCCAAGATTTTTAATTATCTCAGAAGACACATTTAATGCCTAGCTACAACATTTCTGTTGACTAAACCAAACAGTAACCTATGGTGGTACCTCGATTATCTGTGAGCTAATTAGTACTGAATTGTAGTCTGTGATTCTTCTTTTAATTTAACTATAAAGAACTTTATTGCCCAATACACATTTATTACCCTCATTCATTAGTCTTAATTTCTTCTCAGCAAGGCAATTCTTACACAAATCACTAAAGGATAATAAGAAACCAAAAACTCTGCCTAATGAAAGATTCTACTATAACTGTACAGAATCTAGTATAACTGTATAGATCATATTAATATATACATATTAAAGGCAAATTTGTAATTGTCTTTCTATTTTATACTTTAAATGGAAACCATGCCTTAAAGGAGAATCTACCCAAAATTCATATTCAAACATTCCATAGACACATAAATAGACCCAATCAGTAGAGTCCGTGGACCTCATTTATCAAAACGAAATGCTGCTGCTCAGCTCTATTTAGGTGAATGGGGATGAGATGCAATACTAAACGTGGTCTATGGACAGACATGGTTCTGTTTCTGGAGAATAAAAAAACTTTAAAAAATCAAAATCCATTATGACATGAATTCAAAGAGATGAAGGAAACCTTCACATTACTCATTTGTGCTTTGGTTCTCTATCACATCTTATGGAAGTTATGTTGAATTAAGATGAGGTGAGAGTAAACTAAATTTATTTTCTTGTCTATGTAACCACCTGGAGATTACATGCCTTGTGACATATTGCATAGATTGTAACCATTTAGACATGCATTGGGCTAGCATCAATACTCAGGTTGGATGTAGCATTTACGGTAGGCTTAGTATTAATTGGCAAACGTGTGCTAAAAAACATTCCCTACAGCTTTAAGCCACACCTTGAGGAATTCATGTATTTCACCCACAACAGGTGAAATTAAATTATTTAGTGTTTCACATTTGATATAGTTATTGTTAGGAACTGTTATGGGTGTTCTCTCTATGATATACCCTGAAATCATGACCTGTTGAGGGGACACTAGGACTTGAGTCTAGAAACACTGGTTTATACCATGTAAAACCATGTTAACTGTACTCTGCATGAGAAATTATGACCTAGAACAAGTGAAATGTTTGCAATAATTAAAGGGGTTTCCTCTGGATAGGTCATTAATATCCGATCGATGAGGGTCTGACACTCTGCACTCCCACTGATCTGCTGTTTCCTGCAGCCTCTGTTAATGGAATTAGCACTGTAAATGGAACAGGAAGCACAGCTCTGTTTAGTGTAGTGGCCAGGCTATGTTAGAGCAGCTCATTTACCATTGATGTGAATGGTAACTGAGCTGTAGTAACCAGGCACGACCATGACACTGAACGGAGCTGTGCTTCCTGTTCAATTCACAGTGGTATTTCCAGTGATGAGGCTGCAGGGAACAGCAGATCAGTGGGAGTGTGCAGATTTTCGAACCCTCATTGATTGAATATTAATATCAATATCAGGAGACTGGAAAATCGTTATAACTGTCCAGTTTTAGTGAGCCTGAGCCCATTGTAGACCCTGTTCTTAAATGCTAGAAATGGAACTGTGTTGCATGCTCAGAGATGCTCTTGTAATGCATTGTTAGGGGAGCCGATCATCTTTTTGGTAGCCAGTAGAGTTGAGCGAATCCTAAAAGATTCGGGGATTCGGAATTCGGCCCAAATTTTTCGCGGGATTCGTGGGTTCGGGCCGAATCACAAATCCCATTAAAGTCTATGGGAGACCCGAATATTTTTGCAGGGGCCAAAGGTTCTGCACAGTCAAGTTTGCCCCAACATCTGAAAAACTCAGAAAATGATGGAAACACCTTGGAAATGCATAGGAAACACCAGGGGCAGCATGTAGGGATGCCTCTGAGGCTCCCTAATTGCACCATTTTTTCTAAATCTGGCCAATAGTCTGGTGATGACCCCAAGGCAATTTTCAGGGACACGGTAATGGTGACCCACTTAAAAATGCTGCCTGACAACCTGGCGGTGAACCCCTGATTGTCTGTCTTTCAATAAGATTGCAGTGTAAAGCATGGTGGTGAGCCTCAGTAATAAGATTGCAGTGTAAAGCATGGTGGTGAGCCTCAGTATGACTTTTTGGATGGAGATTGCATGTGGTCACGTACTCCCTGGAACCCCATAGTCACCCCTTCTCTGATGTGCTACCCCAGAACATTCTCTGCCCCAATTCGCAAGACCTTTTGCAGTCTCCGTGTGCTGACAGTGGGGATTTACCAGTGTTGTCTGAGGAGGTGGTGGACAATGGCGAGACACAGGTGTCGGGGGTGAGGTAGTTGTATGGGAAGCAAGTTACAGTGGGGACTCCTTGGGGGGACTTTCTCATGATGGGACAGATTCAACTTGGGTGGATCAGGCACAGGGACAGATCAATTTTAAGTGTGAGGCAACATCAGCACCACAACCGCTTGGGAGAGGCAGTGGGCATTGTGTTTAGAAAGGCTGATGGGCTTCCGTCAGCACTGTGTGTATAGAACCCCATGGCCTTTGATAAAAAAATTTGGTTACAAAGCCGCATGTCTCCTTAAAAATTGTTTTTAGAAAGCCTGATGACTTTCCATGAAAAAATTTTTTTTGAAAGCGCGATGACTTTCCAGAAAAAATGTTTTTAGAAAGCGCGATGACTTTCCTGAAAAATTGTTATTGGAAAGACGGATGACTTTCCTGAAAAGTTCCGCCCTGCTCTGCCTGCCCTGTGGCTGTGTCGTACTGTCTTGCTGGGGCTTAAGAAACTTGGCAAAAGCATGGAATAGTGTACCCCTGCCCTTGGCGCCTACACTGACTTTCCCCCTCCTCTCCTCTCCAACTTCAGCCACTGCAGTCCACCCCCTGTTGCTCGACTGGTCTGGAAAGGCCTGTAGCAGTTTCTGAACCAGGGCCTTGTGGTAGAAAATGACTCGGGTGCTCCTTTCCTCCACGGGTAAAAGTTGGGCAAAGTTGTCTTTGTAGCGTGGGTCAAGGAGGGTGTACACCCAATAGTCATTGGTGGACAGTATCCTCTTGACCCGGGGATCACGACAAAGACAGCCAAGCATAAAGTCTGCCATGTGCCCTACTGTGCCAACACGCAAGCCTTCAGCCTCCTCACTTAGTGGACTCTCCATCTCCCCCCCCCCTTCCTCCGACCCCAATTCATCCTCCTCAGCCCATACCCACTCAACAGGTAGCATGGAATCACCACCGATGCATGGTGCCCAAGAGAAACTGACAACAGGGTGCTCTCAATGTCACTGTCTTCCCTCACCTCCTGTGACACTGCTGAATCCTCAGATCTTAGGTTCCTCAAGGAGTTCTGGATGAGGCACAACAGAGGGATGGTGACACTGATGATGTGTGCATCACCACTGACCATCTCTATTGCCTCCTCAAAGGGACCTAAGACCTGGCAGATGCCAGCCATCCACGTCCACTCCTCAGCATAGACATGAGGAAGCTGACTGGCCTGACTACCACCTCGGGGGATCAGCTGGCAGTCTACAACTTCCCTGCGTTGTTGGTACACCCTGGCTAGCATGTGTAACGTCAAATTCCAATGCGTGGGAACGTCACACAGCAGCCGGTGAACGGGGAGTTGTAGCCGCCCTTGCACAGTCCTGAGGGTCGCGGCATCGGTGGTGGACTTGCGAAAATGGGCGCATATGCGTCGCACCTTGGTGAGCAACTCACTCAACTGGGGGTAGGTCTTGAGGAACCGCTGGACCACCAAGTTGAGCACGTGGGCCATGCATGGCACGTGAGTCAGCCCACCAAGATGCAGAGCCGCCACCAGGTTACGCCCATTATCGCAGACCACCATTCCTGGCTTAAGGTTCAGCGGCGCCAGCCACACATTGGTCTGCCCCCTGATGCCCTGTAAGAGCTCTTCAGCCGTGTGCCTCTTATCCCCCAGGCTCAGCAGTTTCAGGACTGCCTGCTGCCGCTTCCCTACCACACTGCTGAAACTGCTGGCCATCGAGGAAATGAGACTTGACGATTGGGGCATCACTGCCACTTTGGAGGAGGAGAAGGTGGAGGAGGAGGTGGAGGCATAATGTGCCGGAGACACACAGACGGAACTATGTCCCTCAATTCGTGGTGTGGGTAGCACATGTGCAGCCCCACGATCGGTCTCTGCCCCAGCCTCCACCAGATTGACCCAATGTGCCATGAGGGAGATGTAATGTCCCTGGCCACTGGTACTCGTCCACGTATCTGTGGTCATGTGGACTTTACCACAAACCGAGTTTTTGAGAGCGTGGGCGATGTCCTCAGACACATGCCGGTGCAGGGCGGGGACAGCACATCGGGCAAAATAGTGTCGGCTGGGGACAGAGTAACGGGGGGATGCCGCCTCCATAAGGTTGCGGAAGGATTCTGTCTCCACAAGCCTGTACGGCAACGTTTCCAAACTAATCAGCTTGGCGATGTGCATATTTAGAGCTTGCGCATGGGGGTGGGTGGCTGCGTACTTGCGCTTGCATTCAAATGTCTGCGGTAGAGACAGTTGAACGCCGCACTAGGACACATGAGTGGAGGAGAGGGAGGGAGATGGAGCTGGAGGGGTCCTTTCAGGGATGGAGGCTGCAACGTCCTGGCTTGGACGAGACACAGTTGCTGGACTAACTGTGTCAACGTCACCAGCTGACAGAAGTGCAAACCATTTGGTGGGGTGTTTTCTCTCCAAATGTTTGCGCAGGCTACTAGTGGTCAGGTTGTTGCGTTTTGAACCCCTGCTCATTGACGTGTGGCACAGCTTGCACACCGCCAAACGAGGATCGGCCTCATCATCCTTAAAGTACTCCCAAACTAAGGAATGGCGCATAGTACGGGCTGGAGCGTGACCTATAGGAGCACTTGGGGAAGTAGTGACTCGGCCCTGGCTTCTCCCTCGTCGCAGCCCTCTGGCTCTCTCAACAGCTTGTGGTGCTGATGTCGTCTCACAGTCTGAACCACTGCCTCCAGTTGCCTCATCCACCCAAGTAGGATCTGTCCCCTCATCATCCCCCAGGTCTTCCTCAGACTCCGTGGCTGGACGTGCTCTCTGCAATCCACTGAACCACCTCCTGTTGTTGTTTCGGGTCTGTCAGAGTTGTAGGACACTGCCCTACCAACTTCTGGAGTTGACCAGGCACCCTGACCTTATGTGTTTCCACTGTACCCACAGCAGCCGGCACTGTGTCACCACGCACACCACGGTCATCACCGCTGACCACTGCACCACCACGATTCCCACCTCTCCCTCCACGACCACCTCTTCCACCTCTCCCAGCTCTTCCCCCTCTCCGCCTGACCCTGGGGTTCTCCATGTGTACAGTAGCAGTATTATATTATTATAATTGTAAAGGATCAATACGGTATCTATAGACTCTGAGGTATATAGCAGGCTGATGAAATGTATTCACTAGTCACTGCACAGTGTATTACGGATCAGTGAAATTAAACGGACAATGTAGATAGATATGCAGGTACGATTATTTTCAGACCTATCCAAAAAAAGATGTACGCAGTTTGCGCAAATAAAACGGGAATCCACAGATCAATACGGAATCTATAGACTCTGAGGTATATAGCAGGCTGATGAAATGTATTCACTAGTCACTGCACCGTGTATTACGGATCAGTGAAATTAAACGGACAATGTAGATAGATATGCAGGTACGATTATTTTCAGACCTCTCCAAAAAAAGATGTACGCAGTTTGCGCAAATAAAACAGAAATCCACAGATCAATACGGTATCTACAGACTCTGAGGTATATAGCACGCTGATGAAATGTATTCACTAGTCACTGCACAGTCATGCACAGGAATATATCTGTTTAGATATGTATAGTTTGATCTATGTGGCTGGACAAGGTGTACCAGGCACAGCTCTGCACAGAATGCAAGCTTACAGCATATACTGTATAGTTTTCTTCAGAGAATCAATTGGTTTTTAAAAGACTATTGTGGCTTCCTATTCCTACACGGAATACAGGCTTACAGTATATACTGTATACTGTTTTTCAGAGTATAATTAGTCTTTAAAAAGACTGTTGAGGCTTCCTATCCTAACTCTTAACTCCTAACTGCTTGCTGCACACACTACACGAGCTAACACTGTCTCTATCTGTCTCTTCTCCTTCCCAAAAGCACAATGAGGCTGATGCTGCAGGTCCCTACCTTATGTAAATTTAGGTCACATGTCACTGCCAGCCAATCACTGCTGGGGAGGTATAGGGGATGTTACATCACAGCAGGCGTTCCCATAGGCTTCCCTTTGATGCTGATTGGCTGAAAAAACCGGGCATTTCAAACTGGCAGTGACGCACGAATCATCACGAGTCCGCGCTGGCTCGGGATACCGAGCCGAGCCGAAGCGGGCAATATTCGTGCGAATCCCGAATATTGCCGCTTCGGCTCGCTCATCAATAGTAGCCAGCCATTCACCTATTTCCTTATTTTTTGTTTTTATCTTAAATAAGTTTTCCAACACTTTTTAACTGATGACCTATCGTCTGGATAGGTCACCATTATCTGATCAGTAGGGGTCTGACAGGGGACCCCTGCCGACCAGGAGGCACCAGTACTGCTGTAAGCTCTTTTCACAGCTTTCCTAGTCTAGTGACATCACGTTCATCTGTCACATGGCCTAGGTGCAGCTCAGCCCCATTCAAGTGAAAACCCCTTTTACCATGTGTATGTGATTTTATGCATTTGTTTCTGCCACATGATTGGAATATTAACATTACTGAGAAAGTATACAAGAGTAGCAAATTAAGTGGTCACTTAAGATATTTTATATAATTAATAAACTAAAACTAGTCATATAACACATTTTTGCTATGTTTTTATTATTAACCCTGTATATTTCTCCATCTATTCTAAGGGCCGCCATCACCACCACGCAATGCAATTTCCAACATCAATGAAACTAGTGTCTTCTTGGAGTGGATGTTTCCAGCAGACACAGGAGGAAGGAAAGATGTCTACTATAACATTGTGTGCAAGAAATGTAACTCTATTGCCAGGGTTTGTGAGGAATGTGGAATCCATGTTCGTTACGTACCTCAGCAAAGTGGCCTCAGAAACACTTCTGTGATGGTGATAGATCTTCAGGCCCATACAAATTACACCTTTGAGATTGAGGCTGAAAATGGCGTGTCTGAGCTCAGCTCTGGATTGAGGCAGTACGTCTCACTGAATGTCACTACCAACCAGGCTGGTAAGTTGGATTTCAAACACTGTAGATGCCAAATACTGCACTTTTTTTCTTATAATTTGACTTTTTGAAATTCCTATAAATAACAACATCATTGACAGCTCTTGAGTTGTGTTAAGCAGCAGTGAGCTTGTTTGACAGACACTTCATATTCTCCTACTCACCAAATTCATATTGGTGGTAGTGGTAATGGTGGTGGGATGACCAGGAAATTGTGTGTAAGTGATAAATATTGACTGAAATGTCTCTTTAAATGAGTTTTCCATCATAGAAAGTAATAGTATTTTGCTAGAATATGCCATCACTGATGGCAAGAGACCAACCACAGTGACCCAGAGAGACCTTGAGAATTAAACGAACACTGTGCAGCGTCGGTGACACAATCCCTTAAAGTTATTGTGCAGGGACACAAGTTTTTATACATTTTCTATATTTTACATTAAAAATAAACCCTTATAGTGTTGAAGTATAGAGTTAAGTCGCGTTCTAGTGTGTTAATCTGTTGTTACAAGACATTCTGAATGTGAACACTACTCTGAAGTACACTGCCAGCATAATCCTTTGCCAGATTTCCTGTTTTGGATATCAACGTGTTTGGCTTAGGTAGATGCATTTGGACGTAGGTTATGTACATTTTCCCCATAATAATCCAGTTACTTTTTTAAAAAATTTGTGCTTAAAATTTTATTTTCTTAGAACTAGAATTTTTTGGAGCATAAGCTGCCGAGGTTGAGATTTGTTTTTTTTTCTGTCCACCAAGTTCTTATAAACTTATTTAACTCTAATACTCAAATGATCCAAGCTTATTCATACAGTCAGTGTTCGGTCAGTGATTTCCATTAGTGCTTTTTAGTCAAAACCAGGTGCAGCTCTAAACAACAAAGAAATTCCCTTATACATTATGTCTGTGGAGGCTCCAATCCTGGTTTTGGCTCACAATCACTGATGGAAATCACTGACCAGAACACTGATGTTTGAATAAGGGTTAAATGTGGAACAAGAACAGCTATGCCTACTTTCTTTATAATATTCATGTTAACTAAAAAATTAAAAATAAAAAAAAAACTGTAGAATTCTCCTATACCTCTTCATAAATGTCAACCATTTTCCTCCTAATGTTTCAAAAACTGTTACTTTTTGAAAAATATTTGGTCATTTATGAAACTAGTGTAAAGTAGAACTGGTTTAGTTGCCCTTAGAAACCAATCAAATTGCACCTTTCATTTTCCAAAGGAGCTGTCAAAAATGAAAGGTGGAATCTGATTGGTTTTTATGGGCAACTAAGCCAGTTCTACTTTACACCAGTTTCATAAATGAGCAAATGAGCCCATATATGCTTACGTTTATGTAGTTTGTACCTGTGTTTTAAATGAATTCTCTGGGCAAAAGTGATATACCGTACTGTTTTAGGGTCCTCTTATAGGATACCTGATACCAGACAAATAACCAGCGCCGGTCAATTATGTACAAATCAATCGCACCTTGTTAAAGATCACTATTACGATCATTCATCCCCCATTCACTTTGTGTATTGATGGCAGCACATTACCTGATTACCCAGGACGCTGTATTGCCAACAAATTACAAATTTAGGTGCCACATAAAAGATACCATCAACAGACAAACAAGCATTTTGGCATCACCTTTACACAGACCAATTATTAGGAACGAAAATGCACAGAGTATCAAGCTGAAATCCACCCTGGCAATATCCATACCAAATGCTGATTTTGCTGTGGTTTTCTGTGTGGAGATGCTGCATATTTGTACTGACATGCTCCTGATTTAAAAATCCTCATTGCATGTCACATTATTGCGGATCTGCTTCTGTGAACTCTGTAGGTTTTCTGCACACATTTCTGCTGCAGCAAATTCACAGTGTTTGCGCTACATGTAGCTATAACCTAGGCATGGGGAAGCAGAATCAGGACAAGGTGTATGCTAGAAACTTGTACTACTGTCTACTTGTGTAAAGTTCTGCAATAGTCGCTTCATCATCATTTCAAATAGACAAACATAGATGTAATGGTTGGAGTCATGGTAATGATGCAATCTTACTTTAAATCACTGGTAAGGCTTTATTCACACATCAGTATTGGGTCAGTGATTGTAAGCCAAAATCAGGAGTGGAGGCCAGGGGTGTAGCTAAAGGCTCATGGGCCCTCGTGCAAGAGTTCAGCTTGGGCCCCTCTTCCCTGTTTTTTGGCAAGGGGCATAGTAGGACATTGCCTTCCTGCTGCCTAAGGCAAAAAATTGAAACAGACCCCCCCTACCCAAATTCTTGATCTAACCCCTTCCTTCCAGCCAGAGGTGTAACTTGAAGATTCTGGGCCCCAAGTGCAAAATCTATAACAGAGCCCTCCCAGCATGCACAGATGCCGGTGTCTTCTTATGTGGCATCAGGATCTTTGGGTCCCCTCAGGCTCCTGGGCCCAGTAGCGACTGGTACCTCTGCACCCCCTATAGCTACGCCTCTGGTGGAGGCTACACAGACATTAGGTATAAGGCTACATGCACACGACCGTATGTGTTTTGCGGTCCGCAAATTGCGGATCCGCAAAAAAAACGGAACGGACATGGAAACAAAATAAGTTCGTGTGCATGAAGCCTAAGGGAAAGATCTGCACGTGTTCTGTGTTTAGACCTGCACCTGGTTTTGGCTGACAATCACTTATGGAAATCACTGACTAAACACTGACTGTGTGAATAAGGCCTGACTTTATATTGCTGTGGTGTCTTAGCTTTAAAGAGGTATTCCCATCGAATACCGTTCGGCATATCAGTGAAATATTTCATCACATTATAATCAGTAGGGATCCAACTGCTCACAAAAAAAGGGAGGGGATTGTAGACCCTGCAGCTTATTTCCTACACAGCGGGCTCCTGCAGTGGTGCAACTTTCTGTGCAGGCAACTACAATAGCGACCCCAGTGTTGTACATCCCTGTATACCCGGGAGCATTACTGTGCATGGAATATCTGTAAAGGAGCAAATTGATGGGGTTATTGGCAGTTGGATCCTCACTGATGAGGAAGTGATAGTATAGCCTAACAAACCACTTACAATTTGGAAAAACGCCTTTAATAGGTAACTCACATGAGGTGGCTGAGTGGCTAGCACTGGTGCCTTGCAAGCACTGCGTTCCTAGATTCAAATCCAACCAAGAACAACCTCTGCATGTAGTTTGTATGTTCTTTCTGTGTTTACATAGGGAATTTAGACCATTCATGCCTGTAAAGTGCTATGTAAGTAAAATAATAACTAACAGGAAGTAGCATCAACAGCATATTTTAACACATACAGCTCTTTATAAATCTGAGTTCCTATATGGTATATATTCCTGTATGCTACTTTTTGTTAAAGTAAACTAATTTATATATATATGATATATTGCAAGTACCAAACCAAACCCATTTTGTGCACAGATATCTACATTTAATGAACTTTTTAGAATTATGGTGAAAATTGGAGTTAAAGGGGTTCTCCGGGAATTAAGAAAACAAAAATACTTAAATATTACTTCATTATAAATATATTCCCAAATAACTTTCATTAGTTATAATGACTCGTTTTGTCTAGGGAGCAATCATTAGGAGAAATAAAATGACTGACGTCCTATTAGTACACACAGAACCTGTCCTAATGACACAGGAGGACAAGTTACTTCACATCACAGAGCTGCCTCATCCTCCTCTCTGCTTGTCAGGGATTATGGTCCTGAATACAGATGATAAGATCTTCAGCTGAATTTCTAAGAATGGAGTTCATGAGCAGATGTGGCTAATAAGCAGCAGAACTTGTATGCAGTCTCCATTACCACAGTCTGTCCTGTCCTCTCTGTACTTCATTTCTCTTTATGAGCTAAATTCCCACAAAGATTCAGCTAAATATCATATTAAACTGTATTTAGGATCATAATCCCTGACAAGTAGAGCAGAGAGGAGGATGAGGCAGCTCTTTACCTCAGTGCTGTGAAGTAACGTGTCCACCTGTGTGATTAGGACAGGTTCTGTATGTACTAATAGGATGGTGGCCATTTTATTTCTTCTAATCATTGCTCCCTAGAGATAACAAGCCATTATACTTAGTGAAAAGTATTTGGGAATATATTTATAATGAAGTAATATTTATGTATTTTCATTTTCTTAATTCCCGGAGAACCCCTTTAAATATGGCCCCACATTTCCAAGGTACTTTTATTCTCAGTGCTCAGTGCTGAGTTCCTAAATGGGATACAGCACCTTGATCAAGTGGGGTGGCACTCTTGTCCAATTCTTTTGTGCTTTAGTTGTGGGTTCCCAGCCCTCAAATACATAGAATAAAACTTCAGCACGCCTTCAGATATAGTGTAATCAGTGCAATGTTTCGGTCCAAAAGACCTTTATCAGACACTAAAATGAAAATATATTAGACATTCAGTATATATGCAAAAATTATGTAAAAAAATTGGAAATGGTGGATTTACAATAGTCAAGTTATACAATAAATTATCTGGATATAACAAACTGTTTAGATCCAAAGTGACATAAAAATAGGTTCCAGTCAAGGTAGTTATCTGGCTCATAGTATGCTAGCAACTGCCAATATGTGATATTTCTTCTATAAATACATATGAGGCATCAGAGAAATTGAGTGACAAGGCTAAGAGTCAATTCATAGAACAGATATGGTGATCCTCAATGTAATCATCAAAAATGAAGCAATCTATAAAAAAGCAAATCTTTAGGGGTTCAAACCATATCTTTGGTAACAGTTAAGTATAAGTAATCAGGCAAAGTAGACAATTCACTGGCCTAAATGGATGCAAGTATATGTTACCATAAATCCGCTAATCAGTACCGGGTCCCCTAAAGATAATGAGAGCAGGACTTACCAAGTTGCCATAGGATAGATAGAATAAGTGTGGTGCGTTCCACAGTAGAATACATCTTGACTCAGAGATATAATATATGGGGTATAGCACCATTACATTAGCGGATTAAAGGGGTTGTCCAGCCTTTTTCTGTTGATGACCTATCCTCAGGATGCCACACCTGCATTCACTGGATTTAATGGAGGCCATTTTGGCACCAAAAATGATAAAAAGCAGAGTAGACCCACCATGCATGTGGAACCTGCACTCCCTGAATTTTATGGTGGCCGTTCTGGCACATAACAGGTAGCATTTAGTGTTAGGTTCCTGTCTTACAGAGATCGCCTTGACGTTTGGCAGACGGGCCCAAATAATTTTGTACAAAATATATTTGCCAAGAATCTCAAATGTACTAAATAAGCATAGCATTAGCACCAGAACATTTTCTATTACTATGGCATTTTTATACTTTATTTGGTTTGCAGAGTGCTGTTGCATTGTATTTTTTTTCCATCTAGCCATGGCAGCGTGCACCTGCGCATTGGGATGTGCTGACTGACCCCCTTTTTCTTCGCTATCCTCAGGCTGGGTCATCAATATCAGATCGGCATGGGGCCGACAACACCTGGCACCTCCCACCCCCCTGCTCAATCAGCTGTTTGAGGAGACACACACGTGCCGTCTCCCCTCTCTACGTCTGTTCACCACTGCTGTCCCATAGACACACAGCAGAGACCAGGAAGAGAGAAGGGAGATGGTACGTGCGCACTGCTTGCACTGTCTCCTCAAGCAGCTGAGTGGCGGGGGTACCCGGTGTCGGACCCCCGCCGATCTGATATTGATGACCTATCCTGAGGATAGTAAAATCCCTGAAAACCTCTTTAATGAAAATAGTTCTTTGGACTGTGTACCTTGTATCATAATATTAGGTTGGGCTCACCACTTATTTGGCCAATAGATATTTAGGGCAAGAAACAAATAATCTTCATATTCCTTTAAACAGGTATTCTCCCACAGTCAGTGACCACAGGACAGTGACATCACAACATATGGCAAAGTTCCTGCAGCTAAATGAGTTATGAATTAGTTGAATATTTTATAGCTTTATTTATAACTCCCCAGTTGGTAATTGCACTTAGCCGCAGTTTATTGTCCCTCGGAAAATGGTTAGATTAATGAAAGGATGTAATCTATTGTGAAAACATCCGAGAATTTTTTCAATGACTATTTAGTCTGTTGCTTTGATCGCACAGGCCTGTTCTACATTTCTTTATCTATGGAAGCTAGAGCACAATAAATCACCAACATAAAAGAGATGTACATTTCATATGTAAAAAGAGTTTATTGTGCTGCTATGAAAGACGATAGCAGTATATTTCATAATGCAGAGGCAGATGCACACCAGTGTTAAACTGTAACAAAATAGCTTGTAAGCTGCTCTAAATAATGCATAACCTGAATAGCTTCAGCACTTCCTAGATTTACTGAAAGGTTGTAAAGACACAAAAAGAGAACAAGGTAAATAAAATTATAATAAATTCAGTGCTTTTTCTATATCTTTTTAGTTGGCTGATAAACATATATTCCATTGCTTAAATATTGAATCATTAAAGGGGTTCTCTGTCCTTGGAGATGACGACCCCTATGCTGTAGAACTGTGCCCCTCAACAAAAAAAAGCAGACTAACCTATCTGCAGTCCCATCACTGCTCCATTCTCAAGTGCTTCTGGGAAGTGGCTCCAAAAGTCACAGAAGCTTGAACAGTACATCACTGCTGTGACATAGCACCCAAGCCACTGTGACTGCTGAGGCCTGTCATTGGCCACAGTGGTCACTGGACCCAGCCACTTCCAGGTCCTGTAGAGACAGAATGGAGCAGAGGCGCCAATGCAGACAGTGCCTTTTTTTAATATTTAGGGGCACAGGTCCGTATCATATGAGTTGTTGGCTCTAAGGCAGGACAACCTCTTTAAAGGGAATCTGTCAGCTCTGAAACACCCTCCAAACTAGAGTAAGCAGTGTATAGTGTAAGTGACATCGAGTCCAGTTAAGTAATTTTTATCTTCATACTCACTTCCATTCTGACGCTGTGCTCCCACAAACCAGCAGTAAAATGCACTCGGTGGACTTCTGTGCTCACTCACATAATGGAGAGGACTCAAAGAAGAGTCCTCTCAATGCATTTTACTGCCGGTTTGTGAGAGCACAGCGTCAGAATGGAAGTGAGTATAAAGATAAAACTTACATAATCGGATTCAGCATCACTTACACTATACAACGCTTACTCTAGTTCAGGGGGTGTTTCAGAGCTGACAGGTTCCCTTTAAGTAACATAATTCAGAGCAGTGGAAACATACACACATTACTAATGATAAATTTATGAATTCAGTATTGAACTTCAGATTCATACTTAAAGGGTTATTCCAGTTTTAAAATGTTATCCCTTATCCATAGGATATCATATAACTATTAGATAGGTGGGGGTTCTGACCGCTGAGACCCCGACCAATTGTGAGCATTGGGATTCTGTACCCAACATGGCACCCCAAAATGAATGCATTGGCAGGTCGAGCATGCACATTGCCACCCCATTCATCTCTAGGAGACTGCTGGAGATATCCAAGTACAAGCTCTCTGCTATGTCTGGCGGACCCATATAGATACATGATGTGGCAGTACCCAGCAGTTGGACCCTCTGCTGATCTAATAGGTATTCTCTATCCTGTGGATTGGGTGTAATGTGTTATAACCAGAATACCCCTTTTAAAGGGTTGTCCAGGGGGAAAAAATGTGTTAGTAAGGCCTCAATATGGGATATAAATAAATAAATAAATAAATAAAAGGAACAGATTCCTTCTCAACCAATAAAGATGGGATGGGTCACCTCTGCAGCCAGTAATCAGTGGAGTTGTCATCTCCAGGCATTTTCTACGAGTTGAGATCAGACTAGGAAGCAGAAACTAGGGGATTGAGTAAGTAATGGAGTGGGAACAGCTGGGGATTGGTGAAAGTATGTATCCTTCATTTTCCTATTGCATTATATACTGCTTGTTTCTAGGGGTTATGACCACCTTGTAATCCAGCAGCAGTGGTCGTGCTTACACACTATAGGAGAAGGCGCCAGCCTCTCTAGTGGCCGGGACTGTGGGAGTGCGCATAGGCACACATTCGCAGCAGCTCCTGTCCTGGGCACCTCATATCTTCAATGCATCAGTGGCCATAACCCCTGGAAATCAACAGTTTATAAGGCGATCGATAAATTAATCAAGTCAACATAAGAAGCAATATGGAAAATGACAATACATTAGTAAGTGCCTTGTACTAACTTTATCTAAATGATAAATGCCATTTGATGAAGTGACACAACCCCTTTAAGGCATTGGATGTTAAGCAAATGTATCAGTATTTGTGCATATAATGAGACTTTCGGCGTTTTTTTAGCAGATCTCAAGAATGAATTATGCTTTCTTGAAGAAGCACTCAGTATATTTTAAGGAATAAAGGCAATTCAATAGAGTAAATTTTACCAAAAATAAAAATCCAAATGTTGTCAAAGAAATAGCTACCTCTGTGGGGAACTCAATGATGTAGATATTGCAAAGAACATAAACTACTTTTTATATTAGAAACAGCAGGAATCAATCAGAAATATCGTAAAGCATTTGCGGGAAAAACGAAAATAGACATTTTAGATGAACAGTATGTCAATGTGCTGTATGCTATCTTTAGGAAGTGGTAAGGAAGCTTTTATTCATGATTACAAACCCTTTTCTTTCAGTAGATGATATAAAGTAGTCATTTCATCTAATTGCATTGCAAGTGGCTACAAAAGCATTTGTATACTATCTTCATGTAATGTACACTATTTCTCAATTCATTTCCTCTAAACTGATTACTGATTACACGCCTAGGTAGCACGCCCGCTGTCTTGGTGTTACAGTTGACACTGATCTTTCCTTCACCCCCTATATTCACTCTCTAACCCACTTATGCCACCTGCACCTCAAAAACATCTCTAGAATCTGCATCTTTTTCACTATGGAAACAACAAAATTGACGCCCTGATCCATTCCCGCCTTGATTACTGTAACAAACTATTAATTGCCCCCCCCCCTCACCAGACTTTTCCCAATCGATCCTTTATGCAGCAGCCAGGATCACCTATAGGTCTAACCGCTCTGTGCCAGTCATTGCACTGGTTGCCCATGTAGTATAGAATATAATTTAAACTGCTTGTTCTCACCCACAAAGCTCTCCACAGTTCTACACCCACTTACACACCCTCCCTCATTTCTGCCTACCACCCATTTCCTACATCCAGTATGTATTGAGTCAGAACCAAGATGTAGAGATCACCAGAGATTTTAGAAGTGGGTGTGAGACTAGTATTGCTTATTTTTTTTTTTTAAACCTGGATTTCTTATTTAAGGTATCTGCATACTAGGGTTTGGACCAAAAATAATTAATATTAAATATTTTTGGGGTATTATTTGACTTCAGCAGATACATATCATACTCATATGTCTTTCATATGACTATGATGGCTTGTCATCCTCTTCTTTGCACACTAATTTCCTGTTCCCACATTCAGATTTCATATCTGCTAATATCCCGCAGTTGATGTGGGTACATCATGTATTTTATACTGCATTCACATGCTCCAAAATTTGAAGGGTTAGCCCATTAACCTCAGATTTATGCTTCAGATCCTCTTGTAAAATTACCATAGATACATTCTGAATGTTTGAAAGTAAACTAGGATATGTTCCCCCTATCTAGTAGTCAAGACAATCATTTTGAAAGGAGGCAAAGATGGCAAGACATTCCATCATTTTTACCAACAGTTATTGTTCATCATATTGTGTCTTAAGGGCTGGTTTGGTTCTCAGTGGTGATCAAGGGTTGAATAAATGGTACTTATTGCATTACTGTCTCTCATTCCATTAGATGTACAGGTTGGCTGTTAGCCATTGCCTTAATTTATGGTGTATAGTATTTTATGCTCCTAATACTAATGCCCAGTGTTTTGGTGACCCAGTCCTTGTCTGCCCGCTCGTGCACTCCTCTTCTTGCTCCTTGAGTAACAGGAAATTACCTATATCAATTATCAGCATAAGAAGGAAAGACAGTCATTTGACAGCTGTTATTTTTTTCTGGCCTGAAAGAGCAACGTGTTTGTACCATATGATGTAAGGGGAATGGAGGATCTTGAGACTAATGCTTTCCCCAGACACCAGAGATAAAAGCTTTTACACCTGTTTTTAATTTGTGCCCAAAAATGTGCAACTTTTTGCCTGTTTACATTGCGCTTGCAATTTTTCTAAAACGTTGGCACAGACTGGAAGGGGGTGGCTGGGATTTATGCAAGCCAACAAATTTAAGACTACTTAGTTCAGAAAACTGGCAAAAGTTACACCTCCAATCCATGACAGCTCCCGGCTGGCCAGATTTTGTTTAATAATGTCACCTCCCAGAATGTGTGTGTGCCTCAATGACTTTTGTGCATCTTACACTAATGAACGTGTCCTAAGACCAAGCATGAAGCACTAGTGTTCGTAAAGTTCCCCCTAAGGCCAGTGTCAGAAGGCCATGTGGGGTCCAGGAAAATGTAGTATGTGACGACTACATCTCCAAGACAGAGTGCTGCTCATTTGACTCATCTGATTCATGATGCAGTGAGTTCCTGCCTGGTCTACTGGAGTGTACTCACATCACTCTGGTGTGATTTCTGGTCAGATGTGGCACAGTTGGTATGGGAGATGTGGCTGTCACACAGTTCTTCCCCACCAGCGCACGGCTGTCTGATGTTGGAGTTAGTGCTTTACCTTCTGTTGATATAATTTGCACAGTGACATGTTTCACTCTTAATGAAACAATGTTCATTTCTTATTTATTTTAAATCTATTTGATTATAGAAATATTTTTCTCTAAAGACTATACATATGCACAGTAATAATATCACCAGCTTGAACTTCTACAAGATGGCTTGTTTTAATTATAATTAGCTTGAATTTAGCTTGAATGCATTGCAGTAATTAGCTGCTAGAAAAGGAAGTAACTGACACTGCACATTTCAAATATCATTTAAATGAAATTGAGTTAACTGGTCTTTTTACCTTTTCATTTAAGGCCCTTTTACACAGGCAGATTTCTGCCCGTAAAGAACTCCAGCTGATGATATAGAAAGTTCATCTGTACTCATTAAAGCATAATTTACACAGGCACATATTTGCCCAAATGAATGGCAACACATCTCCTGTTTACATGGGGTGATGTGCTGCTGACATTAGTCATTTATTTGCAAATATTTTACTGTATTAGCCTATTACCTAACTTTTTTTCTATCAGTTCATTAATCCATTTCTATCGTTATAAGTGAATCTCTGTTGTAAGGAATGACTTGGAAATACATAATGGCGCTAGAGATTAATTTACTGAAATTTCTTTTGGTTCCAATTATGTTGATTCTGAGTTTAGACTTCATTCTGTCCGAATAAATTTGACCCAAATCAAAAGTGCCCCCGTGCCCTGAAATGTCATATATGACACTCTGGGGTCTCCTGTGACTGTATCCAACCCTTTTCAAGCTCTTTTAACATGAAGACAGCATTAAAGAGAATCTGTCAGCAGTTTTTTGGTGTCCCAACTAAGGGCAACATAAACTAGTGACAGATCCCCTTAACAACATAATGGATAACTTTCTTTAATTGCCTCAGTTGTTTTTTGAAGATTTTATCGTGAACAGCTCCAGTCCATAATGACGAGTCCTAAATATTCATGAGGTCATGGCTCTCCCCGCCCACCTACTGTTGATTCAGTTGGAAAAAAAACTGTTAATCAGAGGCAGGTGGATGGGGAGCGCCATGAATATAGGGACTCATGGGGATGCACTGGAGCTGTTAGGATTTAAAGGGAATCTGTCACAAGTTTTCTTTTGCTCTCACTTTTAAATCCTAACAGCCCCAGCATATGCCAATGAATTCCCATATTCATGAACTCACAGGTCTCCCCACCCACCTGCCTCTGATTGACAGTCTTTTTTTTCCAACTGATTCAGCACTATGTGGGTGGGAATAGCCTGGAGCTCATCAATATGAGGACTCATTGGCATGCACTGTAGCTGTTCAATACAAGATTTTGGCAAAACAACTGGTTGAGTTAAAGAAAGTGGCCCAGCATTTTGCTAAGGGGTTCTGTAATTTGTTTATGTTGCCCTTAAGACACCAGAAAACTGGTGACAGATTCCCTTTAAAATTGAGGGACACATAAAACTGGTGACAGATTCCCTTTATTAATCGCAAATTGACATTGACATATATGGCTATCGGTAAATGGATGGTAGCCAATGCTAACAACAAGCTGCTTAAAACTCACTGCATTGAATTTGTTAAGCTTTTTAAAATTAAAAATGGTTGGGAAGAAGCATTGGCTTGCATTTAACAAGTGGCCCAAAAATTATCCCGTTTTTGGGAAATAGCAAAAGGTTTGGCATTAGTTTAAATAAACCATACACCATAAAGTGAAGAAGCAGTGGCTTTTTCCAAAAAACATGAAAAAATTACTCCTTTTTTTGGGTGCAGTTTCAGGTATTAAACATAATGGCCAAGGCTGGAAATGTGCAATTGTGTAGGGGGAGTCGTAGCGGCAACAGCAGCACAGTATGGGATAGGATAGACAAGAGAAGTGTGGTTGTGTAGGGGTAGTAATATCAACACTCCACTAAACAGTCCACTAAAATATATGGTAACTGTGACACACACCAATACATCATGCAGAACACTATATGCACCAGGATTAATATTGTAAGATAATTGTTGTGATTGTGAATCATGTGATAAAGATTGGGGTAATTAACATTAATAATAACTTGAGTTATTTTGTTTTATGCAACATTGACTAACATCATGGTTGCAACTGCAGGGCTGGACTGTGTGTGATAAGTGTTCTGCTATGCATGGCCTGCACACATGGCACAGAAGCGCGATTCATACGTCACTGACACATGTCAAATACCACACCCTGACCACTTGCACTACACATCGATCTCAGAAAGAACCCTGGTAAAATCCATACAGGCTGCAACAATAACTGATAAGCAATGCCCAATTTTTAATCAAGCCTAACCCACTTAACGATTAGGCCATACCCCTTTGTGTTTGCTACCCAGGCAATATATTGATCCTTAATACAGTGAGTGGTCAGAGGGATAAAACTGCTGGCGCCAAAAGGAGAGGTAAAGGAGAAGAGGGGAGGGTGAGGAGCTACAGAAGAGGGGAGTAGCCCACTGCAGACACTAGCCCATGCTTAAATGCTTTATACTATTATCAGGAAGGTTACATCTAGTGTTGTATGCTCGGTACATCGCGGCTAATGCGTACAAATTCAGTTAATTAGCGTACTTTTATGAGTGAAAGGAGTAAAAGAGGAAAAGTTGCGATTCTGACCTTTTCCTATGAACCTGATACCCTCCCCTCTTCAGAGCAGGGGGTGCCTGGTTTAGTGCTCGGGTTCTCCCATTGACTTACATTGTGCTCGGGTGCTCTATAGAGCACTCGAGCATCACCAACTGTTCTACCAGAGCACCTGAGCACCCGAGCACTTTGGTGCTCGATCAACACTAGTTACATCTAGCTAGGACATAGTTCTGATAATAACCAGTGCAATTTTCAGAGGTTTTACGTGATTTTCAGAGGTTTCCCTGCAGACACTGGCTATAGCATAAGGAGAATGTTAAATTTGCTGCTGCCTTTAAGATTGCTATCTGAACTCTACCACAGCTAAAAGGAGTATTTCTGATAATGAGAGTCTATTAATGAAAGAAGAAATTCACTAAACCTCTATTAAATCTCTTGCATTTTTATATTCAGAAATAAATGTATGGTCATATTAATATTTCCCCAGAACAAGCTTGAAATTTTCGCTATATATAAATTTTGCAACAGTAATGAACAGAGTTGACTCAGTATTGCAGTACATCATCCTGGGAAGAACACGTTTGCCTTATTGATCACAATGTGTGAAATAAAAGGATAAGGCTCTGTTCACAACTGTGCTGTGGTTTCAGATTATAATGGAAACTACAGCGCTGTGCCAGATCCATTGTTGGGTGAAATCATTTGCACTTGAAAAAGACCCCTATAAGGGTCAATACCTGGTGTGATGATACAGAGGTGCAAATAAAGCATTGAGCTAAAGTGGATGCTGGCAAATTCTCTTTTCTTCTTTCACTTCTGCTTTGAATTTTTGAAACATCACATCAGTAGGTGCGAGTGTACAGTAGTTCGGGAATGTGTCTATGTGAAAGGCTAGCATCATCCAAGTGTGCCATATGCTTTGGCTTAAATAGTTATTTCCAGCTCTTACGGTAGTGGCATATCACTAGAATATGTCATCACTTTATGATTGGTGGGGTTGTGGTGCCTGGGACCACCAATGATCTTGAGAATGAAGGATTTGCATTGATCCACATGCCAAGAGCAATATCTGTGTTGAATAATAATGTAAAATTCACAGCATGCTCATCATTACAATGAATTATAAACTTAAAAGCTATATATTAGTTCATTTAAAGGGGTTGTGCAAGAATGGGAGGGGTAGGAAGCTCCCCACTATGGCCAGACCCATAAAGGAGAGCTTACTTACCTGCTTCCTGGTGCTGTCTCCATGATCCTTCTCCTAAGAAAAGGAACATTTGTTTAATGCCGCATGTAGCCAGTCACTGGCTGTGATGGTGACAGGATCCCTTTGTGCCATGTGAGCATTTGTCATGATTTAAGGGGAGCCAGTCAAAGCATCGTCCAGAAATTAGCTGGGGGTGAACAAGCACAGGGAAGCAGGTAAGGCTACTTTCACACTAGCGTTTTAAAATTCCGGTATTGAGTTCCGTCATAGGGGCTCAATACCGGAATAAAACGCTTCAGTTTTGTCCCCATTCATTGTTAATGGGGACAAAACTGAACTGAAGACAACGGAATGCTCCTGAAAGCCTTCCGTTCCGTCTTCAGACCGGAGAACAAACCGCAGCATGCTGCGGTTTGCTCTCCGGTCCAGGCATCCGCACCAAGACGGATCCGGAATGACCCCCAATGCAAGTCAATGGGGGTGGATCCGTCTGGTGTGACCATAATGGTAACCGGATCCTCCCTCCATTGACTTTCAATGGAGTCCATTACGGATCCGGCTACACATAGACACATACAGACACAGACATACACATAAACATAAACATACACACACATATAGACATACAAATACACATACATACTTACATGCACCCCGGCAGGTCTTCGGAGCGTCAGAGGGACAGGACGGCGCGCACAGATGACGATTCCACCAGGCGCCCAGCAGAGGGCGCTGTGGGGAATCGTGACCTGTGTGAGCCGTCCTGTCCCTCTGATGCTCCGAAAACCTGCCGGGGAGCATGTAAGTATGTATGTGTGTTTGTTTGTCTATATGTGTGTGTATGTTTATGTGTATGTATGTACTGTGTGACATGTGTGGGGCCGGAGCGCGGTTCCGGCTCCACACATGTCACTGCGGCAGGCCTGATCCGGCAGCACCCTTCACCTGCCGGATCAGGCCTGCCGCCAGTGTGAAAGTAGCCTAAGTAAGCTTCTCTTTACAAGTCTGGCCAAATGAGGGGCATTTGCTAAAAAAAAAACTTTATTTTTACACAACTCCTTTAAATTACAATGATCTAATGGCTAATCCGCTGCAGACAGCTGAGTTCAGGAGCAGATTTCTGCTGTAGATTATCTTTAAAATCATTTATGGATTTCTCTATGGTAATTCTGTGAATATGGTGGAATCATACTCTTCAAAGGTGTTTCTCACATGTCTAATACTAAGTACATAGGTGGACATTTATCAAGAACAGCATTTTTTTCACCAGGATTCATTTCCCCTGTATACCCTGAGGCATAGAACATGTCATAGATTTGGAACCTCCTCTAGAAAGCCAGGTGCCAGACTGAAATTTATGGCTGCCTCTTAGCTGCCATATATTTCTGTCTTTATTCACACAAGAAAGCTGGTCTGAATATCCATCCCTGTCCTTGCCATGCCCCTTTCTCAGAAAAGTAGCAAAGGCTGGCATAGAAATATAAATTTAGGCGCTATGGCATTTTAAAATGTGGGAAAGCATGCACATTTTTTACGACAGAAAACTACCACGGGAGGATTGATAAATCCTGCCCTTAGTTTACTCTATGATGATCAGTTAATTAAATAATATATAAATAATATTGATATAGACATTTGTGTCTCGAGTGTGTTAGTACTTAAAGGACTTATCCAAGACCTATAATTCGCACCCCCCTCCATGCCCGGGCCCCTCACACAGATTGTACTTACCTTATTCCCCGGCACCCTCGTCGCTTCTGATGCCAGCACCCCTGTCCATGGTTTGTGTCTGGTATTTCAGCTGGACTCTATTGGATTCACACACAACCTGTAATCAGGGGTGGCACTGTTTTTGGAAGAATGCAGCCATGTTTTTCTAATATTGGACGGCCCTTTGAAGGTGACAACATGACTGCACAGGCAGACATCTCCTGCAGATTATTTTCCAGCTTTAGGATGGGCGAGATGTATATTTATTAATGATCTTGTAGAAAGCTTGCACAGTAAAATATCAATTTTTGCAGATGACACTAAACTGTGTAAAGTAATTAACACAGAGGAGGACAGTGCACTGCTACAGCAGGATCTGGATAGACTGGAGGCTTGGGCAGAATAGTGGCAGATGAGGTTTAACACTGACAAATGTAAGGTTATGCATATGGGAAGGAATAATGCAAGTCACCAGTACATACTAAATGGTAAAGCATTGGGTAACTCTGACATGGAAAAGGACCTAGGAATTTTAGTGAACAGCAAACTAAGCTGCAGAAACCAGTGTCAGACAGCTGCTGCCAAGGCCAATAAGATAATGGGTTGCATCAAAAGAGGCATAGATGCCCGTGATGAGAACATAGTCCTGCCACTTTACAAATCACTAGTCAGACCACATATGGAGTACTGTGTACAGTTCTGGGCTCTTATGAACAAGGCAGACATAGCAGAGCTGGAGAGGGTTCAGAGGAGGGCAACTAAAGTAATAACTGGAATGGGTGGACTACAGTACCCAGAAAGATAATCAAAATTAGGGTTATTCACTTTAGAAAAAAGACGACTGCGGGGAGATCTAATAACTATGTATAAATATATCAGAGGTCAGTACAGAGATCTCTCCTATCATCTATTTATCCCGAGGACTGTGACTGTGACGAGGGGACATCCTCTGCATCTGGAGGAAAGAAGGTTTGTACATAAACATAGAAGAGGATTCTTTACGGTAAGAGCAGTGAGACTGTGGAACTCTCTGCCTGAGGAGGTGGTGATGGTAAGTTCACTAAGAGAGTTCAAGAAGGGCCTGGATGTATTTCTGGAGGGTAATAATATTACAGGTTATAGTTACTAGAGATGGGTCGTTGATCCAGGGAGTTATTCTGATTGCCTGACTGGAGTCGGGAAGGAATTTTTCCCCCTAAAGTGAGGAAAATTGGCTTCTACCTCACAGGGTTTTTTTTGCCTTCCCCTGGATCAACTTGTAGGAAAACAGGCTGAACTGGATGGACAGATGTCTTTTTTCGGCCTTACAAACTATGTTACTGTGTTACTATGTTACTAATTGAATTCTATTAGTTTGATTTTGTTCACTGTGTGCCTGGCTTGTCGCTTGTTCTACAAATGTGAGTTGTGTACATATAAGTAATTATTTATGCTAAGTGGTTAAAATTTAGTACCAGAAATCTCACATTATCTCTCCATCAAGACTGAAAAGGTGTTCTTAACAGATTTATTGGTTAATTTGGGATGACATGCAGGTGGTTGCAATATTTATGAGACCTGTAATTACTTTTTGTAAAATGAGTCCCATAGAGAAATCAGCTCACAGTGATGAAATGTGATGAGGTGCTTCTGCATATCCAAAGTCTCAGAGTCACACAAACCAAATGTCATAATGCAATATTCAGGATGCTTTTTACCCAGCGAACACTTTTATTAGCTGAGAACACCATCTATTTACCACTGAAGCCATGCCTAGCCTTGGGCATTGTGAGCAAATTCTCCCAAAATTAGTAATTAAACACTCGTTAGGTTTAGGTCTCACACAACAACCTCTTCTTTATTATTTTAGTGTCTTAGCAGCAAATAAAAAGTTTTCGTGGAACGACTGTCAAATACTTAAAATAATGAATAACTGCCTATGTTGTATGTATTTATATATATTTCTACTACATCTTTTACTACATTTTTTTACCAAAGTCTCATAAATTTTATTGCATTTTCTTGTCATCTTTCAAAGACTTTGATATTGATGACCTATCCTTAGGATAGATGATCAATATCAGATCAGCAGAGATCCACTGATCAGCTGTTTGAGGAGGCTGCAGTGTTCTCTTGAGTGATGTGGCCTCCTCACAGCTTACCAAACACAGAGCTGTCCATTGGATAATGCCTGTGCATGGAATAAGACTGAGCAGTGCCTAGGCCACATGACAGATGAATATGATGTCACTGGCTTAGGAAAAGGCTCTTCAAACATCTGATTGACTGGGGTGATATTGATGACCTATCCTTAGGATAAGTCATCAATATCAAAATATTGACAAAAAACCCTTTTAATATCAGCTTGTAAAGGTCCTTTAAAAATAAAAATAAAAACTTCTCACTAATGAGGACATTGGTGTTCCATTCATATTGCAGATCCTATGGGGAATCTAGCAGATTTTCTGCAGACAATTCTTTGACTTTCCCACTCATCAAATCGAGGCTTGGAGAGGTTCATGGGCATACTGCATAAATGTTCCTATTGAAACAAATGGGACAGATTGTTAATTGTGGAATTTTCTACAAAAAAAAAAACAAAAAAAAAAATCTGCTGCATTTGAATATGCCTTTCAATCATACATTCAAGCTGCTATGTACTTCCACTTATTCGCCTGACAACCTTTGCTCCCAAACTCCCATACCCATGTTGCTTGGCCAAGAATGAAGGTGTTTTTAATGAGAGGGGAGTAAACTGCTGCCATACACTTCTGCCATCAGTTATTCTCCCTGAAAACAAAAGGACTGGCCATTTTGAAATCCAACAGCCTGCTCCTTCCCTGACATGATAGCCCCATACACATGAAGGTATGTAGACACTTAGACAGGTCTACAAAGACTGGTAGATTTGGCTGATGCAGCAACCTAGAGGGGAGTCAAGCATGGGAGTAGTGGTAGTGAATAAGATGGAGTGTTGGTACTCACAGTTCACAATAGCTAACCGCACCCTGCCGCTCCCTAGGGCCATGCAGTGACTGGAGCTTGTACCCTAGCGTTGAGACTCCCATCTAGCGTTAGTTAGGGTACCCTTGATGGTGAACAATTTAGCTTTGTATAGGCAACAACAATGATGGTAGTTGTAGTACTCCTTGTGTGTGTGTCTCTTTCTAAAGATACATTGCAGTGTCTCCTAGTAAACATAGGCATGCCTGGGCTGTGGGGTGCAGAATTTAAGATCCAGGTGGCTAGTCCATCTCAAAGGGTTGCAGGTGCTGAAGCAGTATTCCTTTTTTACAACAATAAAGGTGGTCACTTATTAAGACTGGCATTTTAGACGCCGGTCTTAATAACCCTGTGCGCTGGTGGTGGATCCACCAAAGTTATGAAGAGGCTCTGGCCTATACTGTACATAACTTCAGCGCATCCACTGCCAGTCTAAATTTACGCCAGCTACCTAACTGGTTTTAACAACGAATCGCAGCATTTAACTTGGTAACATTAAATTAACCCCTTTAGCATTAATTAACACTTCACAGTCATTCTTTGGGGCACTGAACTGACATTAATTAATTTGTATGTCCAGCCAAATGCTGATTCTTTCTATCAATGAATAAAAAGTATGTAATATAAAACAGAGAGAGAAAATATCTCTCTAATCTCTCTTTCTCCTTATCAACTGTTTTGCTTATAACATATGAATATGAGGCAAACCAGATTTGATTCCATTCCTTACTGGATAGGATCCAACCATTTATTCTTTACAAGAAATGATTCAGGCTTCCTCTCCAATAAAAAGATATGGTTCTGCGTTCTTTGTTTGCAACCACGCTTACCCCTTAAATTATCAAAAAATGATTCTTCAGCTAGATATGACCCAGCCATTTTTTCTCAACTAGATATGATCCTGTCATTCTTACAAGACAACAATAGGCATAATCTGGGCCTTCTTATCAAGCTAAATATGTTTCTGCCATTCCGCCTTAATTAGATATGATCCAGCTGTTCTTATCAGCAGGAATGTTGTTGTAGGTGGTGCAAATGTAGCAGTTGGGCCCTGATGCCATATGAAGCCTATTGGCCCTTTTACCACATAAAAGGTCACCAGTAATTTAAATAGCATAAGATAATTGGGTAGCCCTGATTCTGCAATAGGAACAAGGATCTATGTTAGGAATTCTTACCAAGCTAAATATGATTTTGTCACTTCTGTTCAACTATATATGATCTTGCCATTCTTACCCAACTAGGTATGATCCATCCATTCTTTCCTTACAAGGTAGGGTATGACCATTTCATTACTAACTAAAAGAATCAGCCATATGTTTCTAACGAAAGCATATTTTCCAACTAGAAATGATCAAGTGAGTCTTGATTAGATATGACCCATTCTTTCCTCAACTGGACGTGATCCAGACATTCTTGCTAAGCTTTTATGATCTAACTAGAGATAAGTGAACTTCTTGAAATTTGTTCCGTGTCCAATTCGTCAAATTTTACAAAAAATTATTTGTGTCTGTATCTATTCTATACATATCAAATATAATTCAATTGGCCTGAAAATTGAGATATGACACTGCAAAGTTTTTTTTATATATCTTTTAAAGAATTTTTGCTCTCCCTCCTTTCCCCACCTTTAAGCCCATCTAAACATTATTTTCTCAAACAGATTCATAATTCATTACTCAATTAAATATGCTCAAGTCATTCTTGGTCAACTGTTTTTCCTGAACAAGGTAGGATCAAGCCATTATTTTCTCAACTTGCAAGCCTCACATCCCACTCATACATAATAGCATGGATATGTCTGCACAACTCTTAAAGAGGACCTGTAACCTCCTCTGACATGCCTCTTTTAGTATTTACTTGCATTCCACACAAAATAACAATTCTGGAGCATCTGTTCATATGACTCTATGTTGTGCCATTGGTTTATTATTCCTGCTATAAGATATGAATGGATTACAAGTAGAGATGAGCGAACGTGCTCGTAACGAACACTCTAGCGCTCGGCTCCCCTGCGCTCGCATGGGCGCAGGCATCCGGATCCGTCGGGTGAGGAGGACGGAAGCAGATGCCTGCGCCCATGCGAGCGCAGGGGAGCCGAGCGCTACAGTGCTCGTTACGAGCGCGTTCGCTCATCTCTAATTACAAGCAGTTTACAATGATGGTCCAAATAGGTGTTACAGTTCAGGGTGTGTTCCTGCACAGTGTCCTCTTTAATCCTGTACAGCATACAATAACACTGGCATCAACATGAAAGGGAATACCCTCAGGGATAAAAAAAATCTGACTACGGAATATGTGTAAAAATACCAAAATGAACATTACTCAACTGTTAAGTCCACACGCCACTCCAGGACCAATGTTCATGTCATCTCTGCTGGTATTTGTTTACATGGCAGGAGTAATGAAATGAGATATTGGCACATGACTGCTACAGCCAATCATTTATCAGAGGATACATTTTAAAAAACAATTGGGTGCAGCATTCATGTGCCACTATAGTTGCCATATAAACAAAGACCTGCAGAGGACCATGTGAGCAACATTGCTGGACTATTATTTTGTTATTTGACTATTCTGCAGCCAGATCGTCTTAAACCTGGATATTCCAAGATTAAGTACATAGTCCTGCAGTCCTATCTCACTGTGCCCATCCATATTATGTCCCTTATTTCCCCTTCATACACTGTGCTACATCTGAACCTAGACTGCAGAAGCAATTGACCTCAGCACTGCAAAGGATTTCCTTCCTTTGTTTGTTGGGAGGAATGAAAGAATGACAAACACTGGCTGCTGTTCTCTCTCCTACTTCTTCTCCACACTGCCAGCTCCAGTACCCTTGATTCATACCGGCAGGAGGCAGCTTCATTGTGTGATGCTGCCACCTACAGTTTAAACAGCTGGCTGACTTTAGCTTCAATTACCCTTTTAGTAATGCCTTATTTTCCATTAAATGTTCTATTAAAAATCAAAAAGTAATAACTGTACATAATTTAAAAGCCCATCTGATCACCACTATATATTATATTGCTATTTGGGTCTCCATGTAATAGGTTTCACTGGCTTTGCATAGTGGTATTGACAATGGCAGTGATCGCTATTAAAACAACTAATCACTACCCCCCCCCCCAAAAAAAAAAAAAAAATGTTTTGTCAGCTCACCGACATCCTCCGACATGAATATTTTATAGCCTTGGCTATGATATAATGCCAATTCTAGCCAACCAGTTGTGCATCAACAGAGAGCCATCAGCTAGAGACTGCTAGCCATTGGAAGGCAATTGAATATTGACGAGGGATTTAGAGATGTGGATGGCGACATTGTGTTGGTTGGGATCATGATTACATCCCAGCCAAGGCTATAAAACAGTTGACACACAACATAGTTTTGTCACATTGCCCACAGACCCCTGAGGACACCAGTGAGCTGGTGAAACATCTTAGAGAGTGATTAGTTGTTTAAATAGCAAATGTGATCACCACCATTGTCAATACCACATTGCTCTGCTATCTAAGATTAGGAAGGAAGAGTAGGGGAAATGCTCGAATATGAGAGAGCACACCCAGTGAAACCTATCCTATGCTGATGAAAATAACAATATAATACATAGTGGTGATCAGCTGTATTTTTAAATTATGCAGTTATTTTTGATAGAATGATTAAAGGTTACTTTTTATGAGTGAGGGAAAATAAGGCATAAGTAAAAGGATAAATGAGGCTAAAGTCAGCCAACTGTTTAAATATTACAAGTGACTAATACCCGTCTTGTGCCAGGGTCAATCTGTGTATTATAAATGCTACCACCTACAATGTACAATAATTATGTCTCCTCTGAACTAGAGGAGATATAATTATTGCAACGTTCACACTGCCCCCTTCTTCCGCGCTGAACTGACTTCAATGGTGGTTTTTCCGCCATTGAATTGAAGGCTTTATTTTAGCCAGTAGAGAAAGAAAAAATATATGTATTGCTGCATGGCATGTCCAATGGAAATGAAATTATATGGAATATGAAAAATAGGAACATGTTAAAGTTGCTGCAATATACTGTGCTTTATGTTAGAACTACTGCAGCAAGTCATTGTCCTCAGCAATATGAAATCCTTAAGTGAACCATTTTCCTTCTCCTCCAGCAAGGTTTTGCAGTAAGTAAAAGATTTGAACAAACTGTAGGGAGTCCATCAGAACGCTTTGTGAAATATGATAGCATTCAGTATACTGTACTCACTTAGCTCACCTTGTAACAAGACCACTTTTAATACAGATGCATATTTCAATCTATAATAAAAAAAAGAAAAAAATTCTGACTTTCTGTAATATTTTTTGAAAAGCACAGAGTTTTTTTTGCTATTTGTTAAGCAATGTGTTAGCAACTACCATTTATCACAGTGGTATATAACGTAAGTGTCATTGACTTTAATGGTATTAGATGTGCCATCTTGGGAGACACTGATTAATAAGTATGACAGTGAAAAATGAAAATAAAAAGTTATGGCTCTTGGAAGGCAGGTTATTAAAAAACGAATTTAAAAACAAATGGAAAATCACTCGTCAAGAAGGGGTTAAACAGGTGGAACAGTCTCTTCAACCCTCTGTAAATGTGTCGCTCTAGTCTATAGACAGTAAAGATGCATTGATCCAGATTAGAGAACACTACATGTCGATATTCTGTAATGATTTTTTTCAACAAATCTGGAACACAGTATTGACACAAGAAGAATCCAGTCGCAGCTTAATTATTATGAAGATAGAACAAGGGGCTTTTCTGATAAAAATGCAACTCTTATAATTGAACTGATTTCATTTTTACAATTTTGAGTACAGTACTCTTTGAACGCAAATATTACCGTGTGCAAATATATCATGAAATAATGGTTAGTTGTCAAACATCTATAGATTTGATTAATGTCTATAAAATAGCATCTATCAACATTATGGATTCAAGAAACATGATTACTGTAGTGGTAGTATTTTTTTCTATTAGTTTCCTTTTCATGGCTTCTCTTTTTTCCTTTTTTCTTTTTTTCCAGAGGTCATTTTTTATTTTGGTTATTATTATTCAGGGGCGTAGCTATAGGGGGTGCAGAGGTAGCAGTTGCAGAGGTAGCAGAGCCAGAGGGGGCCCAAAGACCCTCTCGCAGAACAAAGGCTATGGGCTTCCCTGCCCTTGGCCACAAAGCACTGAGGAAAGGGGGGCCCAAGCTGAATTCTTGCACCAGGGCCCATGAGCCTTTAGCTACGCCCCTGTTATTATTTATTTATTTTATTTTTTGTTCATATTTTGTTTCCATGTTTTTCTTATTTGGTCCAGCTTTACAGCATGACACAAAGCAAGGTAGGGTCCAAAATCGGATGGGTGGCAAGCACTCTGGGTCCTTCTTTCACCCTTTTAGGTTAAAGGGGCTATGCAAAAGTAAATAGCCATCTCCTACAGTGGCCAGCCCCACCATATTGACAATACTTAATTGGTCCCTGATAGATTGCTCCATGCTGTTTTCACAAGTGACGCAAGGAGGCAGCTCACCGCCATGGCCTACTGTTGGCTGCCCCTCTCTCGATGGATGTTGATTTCTGCAGGCAACGGAGATGTGAAGACAGAATGGAGTGATCTGGGAGGAAACCAGCATTTGGGCCAGGTAAGTATTGTCAATACAGTGGGTCCGAGAACTGTAGGGGGGGCCATTCACTCTTGGATAACCCCTTTAAGAACTGTACAGTATGGTTCTCCAGATCATCATAGGCCCCTGAAAACTAGTGTCAAGTTGCATTCACCCAGGAATTCGCAGGACCTTGACAGAAGTATTGTAATCTGGAATGAACTAGCATGCATGCAACAGTATATCAAACGTATCAAATTGTATATATTGAAATAACTATGTATATTATATGCCTTGTTCTGAAGTAATCATTTTCCTCTTATAACTATGGTAAATGGGGCACATTTTGAGTGATGTATTTAATTTCTGGTAATAATGATTACCAATTTAAAACCAGCTGCATATATTATGTAGTTGCAATGACATTTCTTAGAAGGGTACTTTAAAATGTTGTAGGATCGTTTATAAAAAATAAAGTATTTTCCATCAGGATTTTATTGAATTTCCAGGAATATTTCAATGAGACAATTTGCAACATACATTATTACAATAGAGTTAAATCAGTGTCCACAGGATTCTTCTGCTTTCTTCCAAAAACAGCGCCATACCTGTCCACTGTCCACAGGTTGTGTATAGCAGGAGCGTTGCTAGGCTAAAACATTCGGGGCCTGGGCCCCTGATGTTTTCTCCCAGGCCCCGAATGTCCTGCCTGGTAAACAGACACAATTGTATTGCCGTCCTCAGGACGGCAGTACAATTGAATCGAACACACTGCAAGATATGTAGGACCTATGAGGACTCACAGGTCATGTGATCAGTGCCGTCCAATCCTGCACTGGTCACATGACTGTGACATCATCGCAGGTCCTTTTCACCCCTGTCTTCTAAACTGAAGAGGAGAATTGTGGGGAAGAAGCTGCAGTGAGCTCTGCTACATCAGAAGAGGTAAGTGAAGGGAGAAGCAGAGGGATGCTGGGAGTTGTGGTTATTTAACTGGGTCTGTATGTTAGGGCAGAAGGGAGGGATGTTATCATGGGACTGTGTGTTGGAGGTGACTTGGTCAGGGTTCTGTTAGGGTACTTTCACACCTGCGGCATGGGACTTACAGCATGTTGTACTTTTGTTTCGGCCGCCTCTCGGCAGGGTTTGCCATGCTGTGGCTGGATCTGTGGCCCTCCCCCATTACAGTGAATGGGGCCGGAGCGTAGTTCTTACCCCACATGTGCACCTGCAGTAGCACGGAGTCCCCTGCCGCAGGTGTGAAACTAGCATTAGGCTACTTTCACACTTGCGTTTGCAGGATCCGTTAGTGAGATCCGTCACAGGCTCTCATAAACGGTCCTGAACTGATCAGTTTTGTCCTAATGCATTCTGAATGGAAAAGGATCCGTTCAGAATGCATCAGTTTTGCTTCAGTTCAGTCAACATTCCGTTTTGGAGGCGGACACTAAAATGCTGCTTGCTGCGTTTTGGTGTCTGCATGAAGAAACTGATCCAAACTGGCTATTTAAAAGATAATACAACCGGATCCGTCTTTGCTATTTAAAAGATAATACAACCGGATCCGTTCAGAATGGATGCAGACGGTTGTATTATCATGACGGATAATGGTGTGTGACTGGTGTGAAAGTAGCCTTATTTACATTGGACTGTGGCATGGAGTGATGCTATTTACATGGGGCTGCATGTTGAAGGCGGCTGTCGGAGGGAGTGTTATTTACATGGGACTGTATTTGGAGGGGGCTGTAGATAGAGAGGGATGTTATTTACATGGGACTGTATATTGGAGGGGGCTGGAGAGATGGTGTGATGTTATTTACACAGGAGGGAAATAGCTTTATTTACATGGGACTGTATGGTGGAGGGGCTGAGGAATTATAATTTCTGAGGACACTAAAGGGAGGAATATAACTACAGCGGGCACTTCAGGGCGAGCATTATAACAGTAGGGGGAGCGATATAAATACTGGGGGCACTGTAGGGGTATTATAAATCCAGGAGACATTAGGCGTTCTTATTACTGGGGGCTTTATAGGAGGGACTTATAGATCCGCCTTATTTCTACTAAGAGCACTACGGAGGGGGCCTTATTACTACGGAGGGGTCTATACAGAGCTTTATTACCACTGGGGGAACAATAGGGAGCCTTATTACTACTGGGAGCTCAGTAAGGGCATTATTAATACTGGAGGACTCTTCTACTAATGGGGACAATCTTGGGGAGCATTATCAGTGCTGGGGTCAGTGTAGGGTGCAGTGTTACTAATGGGGGAATTACTATTGGTAGGACTATTACAATGGGGGGCACTATTATTTCTCCAGGATAGTATTTGGAGGTTTTGGGGGGCACAGTCAGCAGCAGGATAAGACTGTGGGGACTCCAGGTAGGGGGATGATGATAGAAATGTGAGGAAGCTAAGATGTCAGGGTGTCACACTCTGCAGAGACGAGGAGCGGCTGAGAGAAGTTGTCTGGGCCGAATGGAAAAGATGATGACAGAGAAGATCTACATCACAGGAGACGTCACCTGGAGGCCCTGGATGTGAGGTATGTTCTCCTGTATAGCAGGGGTGGGGCGAGGGTCGACATAGAGAATTGGGCCATATTCATTGGGGCTTGGGCCCCGGATCTTTTCAGACCCTAGCAACGCCCCTGGTGTATAGTATTGCCGTTCAGCCTCATTTACTTCAGTGGAGCTGAGCTGCAACATACCAGACACAACCCACAGATAGGAGTAACACTTTTAGAAGAAAGCAGCTGTGATTTTCTAATTCTATACAACCTCATTAAGGCTATGGCTCCTTAGTGACTAGACATGCATGATAATGTGATTGGTTGTGATTGCACTGTGAAATTTCACATCATCATGTCCTACATAATACTATGATGTGGAGTATGAAACACACACAGTCAGCTTCCTCTTTTTCCTGTTATACTGTAAATGGCAGAGGTGAACAACTGTACTGATCAACTAGTAGCTGGCTTAGATGATCTTCTAGACCATGAGACTGCAGTTAAATTGTGGGGTACAGAAAAAATAGCCAAACTGATGTTCTAGATGGAGATCCAAACTAAACAATGGGGCTGTGGTTATAGGAAGAGGTGTAGATGACAGAACCAGATGCTTGTTACAGAGGGTGGTCCAGACTACATAGACAGTTTATTGTTAAAGAGGGCTTCCCACTATACAGATTGACCCCCCCACCCCCCCAACAGTCATATTAAAATGTGAAAAACCCACCCAAAATTGTCACTTTTTTAATTGTAGATACAAATTTATTTGAATTTATATCTGGAGTACATATAGTTGGCACACAACTCCTGTTGTTTTTAGCCTTAAGGACCAATCACATTTTCCCTATCTTTGTTATTTTTCATTCAATTTAATTATATGATACCTTGATTTTTGAGGGATGAATTGTAGTTTCTTTTTAACCATTTTGGGGTACATATATAGTGCATTAAATAACTTTTATTATTTTATTTTGGGGTGCTTTTGTTGAAGCTTTAAACCAAGACCACAATCACATTATCTCCACAACATCGCAAGTTCAAATCAAATCAGGTTGGGAGTAAAAGCGGCTGAAACCTTCTTTCACTTTCAGCTGCTGTCACTCCCCACAAAATTTCTAAAGGTTATATCTCCCAATCAAGAGGATATAAGGCTATGTTTCTACCCTTGTTTTAAAGCTCAGATTGTTTTCAAACAAGACTGGTCCCATATCTCTATCTACTATAGAGCCTAAAATATGACAGCTTAAAGCAGCCCTCCCCTCCTCAACCTGCTGCCCGAGCAAAGCAGGGCTTGGCAAAACTGTTACGGGTTAAATGGAAAAACAGATGTTATGGAGGTTGGTACAGACTACATAGCTAGATTGCTTTCTTTGCTGGACTACTACATCTGACCGCAGTATTGCTGTTATAGAAGACTGACTGTGCTAATGGTATAGGTGATAACCAAGACTACATAGACAGATGTTATGTATACATACAAGAGGATTTATCATAGCAGAACTTTTTTAAGTCAGTTTTCCTTTAGTCTCTCTTGCCGTAATTTTATTAAATATCACACATTCTTTAATACATTTGGTGAATCTTTACAGATAACACTTTTTTTATAACTGGTGCTCCAGTTTTTTGGCACTCTTCTACTAAAATGGGATTTCACCATTTTCTGTGATTTTTTTTCACAAGTCTCATTTAATAAATCTGGCCTACACCTCCTCGGCCTAGTTAACCATGACTGCTTTTATGCTAACATATCAAAAGTGGCACGAGAAGTGTAAAATCACACGAAAATGAAGTGTGTCAACATGTTTGTTTTTTTACAGCTTAAAAGAGTTGTAAAATTCGACCCAATATATAGAATTACTGCAGTTGCTTTATGTGACAGATGTTTTGGATGCTTTACACCATTGGTTTGAAAATAACAACATTCTGGGAGTTGTAGTTTATTTGCAGCCTCAATTATCCCAGTTGGCTTAGTCCAAGCATACACTGTCAATCATGGCCTGTTTATCTAATGTGAAATGTGTGCAGGTTGGGAGAAGCACAGGTTATTGTTAGCAGAAAATCGAACAATACTGTTCTGCCTGCTCTGGACAGAGATTAATCTGCCTCACAAAGCTCACAGACCAGCCTTGATGATTAGCTAATCCAGGCAATAGCATGATCACCTGATAGGAGAGGAATACAAAGGCAATAAATGTCTCTCAACTGCCTGATGATAAATGCTTGAATCAAGAATGTGAGTATCTACAGATCACAAGCTGGCAACATGCTTCTGTCTTTATCCTGAGATTGTCTTCAATGCATGGCACAATAATTAAAGCTGGCTAATCTTGAAAGACAACTGATATAGCACACCTCGTACTTTCACATTTCATATACAGTTCAGTTTCTTTTAATTATTATTATTAGTATCCAATCATACTGGCAATTAGTGTTTAGCGAGTTGAATTCACAAAATGGACTTCAATCCAAATTTCAGGAAAAATTCAGTTTGCCATAAATCCAAATTTCCTTGTGCTTTGTTATAACAAATCAATTTTCCCTAAAATGGCAGTAAAAATATAAATTCATACTCACCTCATGCATTTGTGTACGAAGGATCCACCACGACCATCTTCATTGAAGATCCTTCATGAAATCTCGTGCTCGGTGATGTATGTCGTCACCACGCCAGACGTGCAAGATTTTACACTGGATCTTCAATCAAGATGGCTGCGGTGGACTCTTCACGATAAATGGATAAAGTATTTTTGATTTTTTTAAAAAAACAGATTAACCCCTGACAGCCCACAATGGTCATCTTAGATGCCGTGATCAGTGATGAATGCGGCATGTGAGAGGTTTGATAATGAGAAGTGGCGCAATCGCCGTTACCCATCATTGCACCTGCTACTCACAAAGAAATGCACTTTTTGATGAAGTAATTCATCACAAAGCATATTTATTTGTGAAGTTCGGTGAGGCAGCCAAATAAAATTTTTGACAACTTAACTCCTCTCTACTGGTAATGGTAATGAATGATAGGCCATTGTCACACAAAGTCATTTATGATTTCATTTACTGCAGAATATTTGGCATTTGTGTTATTTAAAAGGCAGAATTGAATCTGACCGGGGAGATGTGATCCTTATTTGGGCAAGAATAAAGAGGATGCAAGCACCTGTGGAAGGACAATGGCCAGTCAAAGTAGACAGTCGCCTAGGTTACCTTTGAGGGGGAATTTAAAAACAAAAGTAATGTTTTGCCTGTAAAATTGTTAACAATCAGTGTTTTTCTTTCTAACTATATTAGGGATTGTTGCAAAAGAGAATAATTTTCCACCTGTAAGATATTTACCCAGTATGTGTGTGTGTGTATGTGTGATAATCTCTGCTCCAGAATCCAGGCTAAAAGGTAGAAGAGGGTGTAGACTGAGAGTTGAGACAAGTTCAACTATTCCAGTTCCTGACTTAGGCCTATTTCACACTTGGGTTGTGGCTGTCTGGTCTTGAGATCCGGCAGAGGATCTCAAAAGAGCATCAAATGGAACAGTTTTGTCCCCATTCATTGTCAAGGGGAACAAAACTGATCAGGATGCATCAGGATGAATTGCCTTTTGTTGCGTTTTTTGATTGGACACAAAATCGCTGCAAGTTGCGCTTTTGTGCCCAGTCTGTGAAATGGAACAAACTGGTCTATGGTGCCGGATACAGGGGTTTTTTTTATAAGCGAAAAGACTGCATCCGGCACCCATTGACTTACAATGATTTTCGTACTGGATCCGGTTTGCTCAGTTTAGATTTAATAAAACTGGATCCAGATGAAATGGATGCATCCTGATGTATTAAATGGCGCATATCTGTTTATTTCCGGTTTTGAGATTCCCCACCAGATCTCAAAAGCGGGAAGCCAAAACGCAAGTGTGAAACAGGCCTTAAAGCAGAGAGGCAGAAGAAAGCTTAGGTTGAGAGACAATCAGCAAGATCCATTCTCCTTGCTCTGTGATAGCTCCCTGCTAGGTATTATATTTTCAACCGGGTTCCTGTGCTAGGTTTTTCTGTGCTTATTATGAGTATTCTTGGGTTTTTGACCCGGCTTTCTATCCCTTCTGAGGATCTCTGGAGCTGGACCTGCAGCAATAAGCTGATTGCCTTGACAGCTCTCACAATAAAAGGGATATCTGTGAGCAGACAACCTCTTTTAATGTTCTCAGAAGGAGTAATCATTTGTTTTGGCAGACTATAAGATGGCAAAATCTCAAGAAGTCACAAAATATTTGAAAATGTTATGTTAAACCTCTGTTGTTCATACAGTACATATTTTACATTCTAGCTTTCACATTGGAAAGAATAAGAAAAACATAACATCTCCATTAACATAATATTGTCTGTAAGTAAATGTGGCCCACATTATTCCTGTGCCCCTGGAGAACAGCATCATTTTCAATAACAGTATTGCATATTTTTCTTCTTCAGAACAAGCTGTTGGCTCAGATGTTACATTTGCCCTGGCATATAAGACTGGCAGATTAGATATTGTCTCACAAGCTGTATGTGTTATGACTGTATGTGCTCAGCAGACAGGACCAATATTTTGGAAAAATTTATGAACTACCGTGTACATATTTTATACCAGTATGTAGCAAGAGATATAATTACTACATAAAATCAATATAAAGACCTTTACCATTACTTCTACAATTGACTAACAAGTGCATGTTCTAGAGAAATAAAAGTTCCATGTTGATGACTGGGTGGCACACACAGATCATACAGTATTAAAATTTTTTGTAGGCATCAGTGTTAAGGGGATTTTCTGAGACTTTGAAATTGATTGCCTATCCTTAGAATAAGCTATCAACATTTCATCAGGGTTGGCCCTAACTACAACACCCCTGCTGGTAAGCTCCATGGAGGGGCTATAGCTTTCCAGTAATGCAATATTGCAATGTTAACATAATGCAATGTTAACAAAACACAGTGCCACAAGCAAGAGCACAGTGCTGTGCATGAACTGAACTGAAGTTCCAAGCACAGCCATAACAGTAAGTTGTACTGTACAGATCAGTCCAGGAATAGGCCATCAGTATCAAAGAAGCCTTCAGATTCCCATCTTGATTGAAGAAAACCCGCTAAAAGTCCTGCACTGAGCGTGAAGATGACCTCACCATGTGATGACACTGGGAACGGATGGTTCTGTCATCACTTCCACCCAACATGATCACATGGTGACCTCACGCTCTCCGCAGGTCCTTTGGCGGGTTAATCCTTGAACAGCTTAATGTAAGTTACAGATGTCGCGATCAGTGTTGAATGCAGAATCTGAGGGATTAAATGACGGGGGCAACTCAATCACTGGCGCAATCACTGTTCTTGTCATTGCGTCATCTCTACTCACCAGTATAAAAATCCTTGAATTACAAATAAATACTAAAAGGAAGCATTGTAACCAAACAAATATGAGATTTTTTTTTCTATTCAACGCTTTCATAGCACATTATCCAATATCTACATCACCCACAGGAAGTAACTGACCACTTAACATAAACACCAGTTTTAACAATTTGATGTCATGCTTTCACATCTCAATTTCCTCAAGTTACGTTGTCATTGCCTTGGAAAAAAATTTGGTCACTTTGCCACATAAAGTGTAATATTGAGTGATCAAAATAATCACATGTACCCAAAAATGCTACCTATATGCTACCTATAAACACTCTTTTCGAAAAAAAAAATGAGCCCCTACACAAGACGATCGGCAGAAAAATAAAAGAAATGTAGCTTTTAGAAAATGAAGACACAAAAACATAATTTTTGTTTTGAAAAATGCTTTATTATGTAGAACTGAAACAACAACAAAAAAAATACACATATTTGGTATTGTCGCGTCTGTATCAACCTGCTCTATAAAAGCAACAGATGATCTCTCCTGTCAGGAGAACTATGTAAAAAAACAAAAAATAAAAACTGTGCCACAACAGCCATTTTTTTGTTACCTTGCCTCACAAAAAGCGCAATACTGAGCAATCAAAAATCATATGTACCACAAAATAGTACCAATAAAACTGTCACCTCATCTTGTAGTTTAAAAAATGGGATCACTTTTTGGGAGTTTCTACTCTAGGGGTACATCAGGGGGTCTTCAAATGTGACATGGCAACTTGAAATTATCCCAGCGACATCTGCCCTCCAAAATCCATATGGCGCTCCTTTCCCTCTGCACCCTGCCATGTTCCCCTACAGCAGTTTACCACCACATGTGGGGTATTTCTGTAAACTGCAGAATCAGGGTAATAAATAAAGGTGAAACATATTGACTAAAATTTACCACTAACATGAAGTATGTCACTTGGAAAGCAATCTCAGAATTGCTTAGATAAGTAGAAGTGTTCCAGAGTTATTACCACATAAAGTGAAACATGTCAGATTTGAAAAAATGAAGCTTGGTCCTTAAGGTGAAAACTGGCTTGGTCTTGAAGCGGTTAACAGACACAAACTAGTGTTATTTGAGGGACCTACCTGATCTGACCTTGTTTTTTTAGGATTTACAGATGCAGTTGAGCTAAACTTGATGGTTAACACGTTAAGTAAAGAATGGCAAGAAAAAGCTAACTAACTTTTTAATGGATGTCAAAGGCTTTTGTCACGAGATAACCAAGATAACACTGTGCCATGTGTTATCAGAGTCAATTTTAGCTTGGGTACATCCGTATATATTTAAATAGTTTTTGGGGGATTTGTTTTGCTCTCTTTTGCCACCTGCCGTTTTTTTTGTATATTTGCAGATTTTATCTCAATTTTACAGATTTTATTAAGCCCTGTAAACTTTAAAGGCTACAGCTGACCCCACAGATTTGTAAATGCCTTTTTTGTCATTTATTACCTTTTTTTAGTAGCTGTAAGCTTTGTGGGGTTTAATTTTAGCCATACTTGTTAGCTACAGGAATACAGTTTTATTGTAATTACTGAATGTGGATTTAAAGTTCTCCAATTTATCCTCAGTACTATTATGTGACAGTAGGTGCTCCCAGTCTATGCCCTGAAATGCTGCCCTCAACCCAGGAAAAATGGCCTTTTTAAAATTCAGTGTTTTTGCCAGAGTTTGCTTTTTATAGTTCAGGGGGAATATAATTATACTGTGGTCACTATTACCTACAGTTTCAAGAACAGTAACATGTCCAAAAAGCTCTGCATCATTGGAAATTACAGAGCATTGCCCCTAGTGGAAGCTTCTACAAATTGGCCCATAAAGTGGTCCTGCAGCAAGTTGAGGAATTTTCTCCCCTTGGTAGTTGACGGCAGAACCATGACCTCAGTCAATGTTTGGAAAGTTAAGATCTCCCATTATGACTACTGTACCAGCCTGCCTGTTATACCGTTGAACTTCTATCTCCTCTGTGATGTTAGGAGGTCTATGGATTATTAAGTATTATTTTTCACAGTTTATTTCCCTTTGTAATTATGCCCATAAGTTGGTCCTTTTCATTATACAAAGAAGGGAACACAGTGCAAATTATGTAGTCATTCAATGTCCAGATCTCTTGACCAGTCCAACTTCACAAAATATACTGTAGTTACTAATTTAGAGCACCGAAACAAACAAAAAAGCTTTTCAATTAAAGCGGCAGATTAGCATTGATATGACTTTATGCAACCTGTAATTAAATTTAGTGCCATAATTACTTGCATTTTTAGTTGTCCTGTGCCATGACATTTATCAATCTATGCCAAGTTATGTATTGCTCCGATAAATCCAATAGAAAGAACTTTTTTGTAGCTATGAATTCTTTGCATACATATGTGTCTTCATGGTAACACAATGAAAAGAAACCGTTTGTGTGTAGTTATACAGTCAAGTGTATGTCATTTTCACCTGCCCCTCTCGTTTTCTATAGTGTAACAAAAATAGGGGGTAGAGGGAGTAAAACGGCACAAGTCTGCAGGATCAGACTACATACAAGCTTGTAGTCTGTGACCATGGAGAATGCAGATCTATTTGGGACTGTATACACAAGACAGTAGGATATTTTGATCAAGACAACCAACAAACATACTTCATTTTTAATTTTAAATATGTGGGAACAATAGTACAAAAAATAAAAACATTGTTTCAATTTTGTACGTTTTTCCAAGCTGCTAAAAGTAAAAACCTCTCGCTACAAAATGATTTACCCGTCTGTTATTATTACATACATTTAGAGCCTTGCAATAATGTTACATGGATGAAAAATGGCTTATTTCTTGTGCTGCCCCATTCTTCTGTTATCGTCTTCACCAGGCTTGAGACGGAATCTAGAAGTGGAAATAATGTTTATTTCTTTATCTTTCAGACCTAGTAAGAATGACTTACACACATTTTGTATCAGATAACCCAGTATGTGTAGACACATTGTACGGCTCGGCCTTTGTACCCACCTAAATTGTCTGCTAGCAGCACTACATTCAGATGTTTTACAACCAGAAACATCTAAAAGTGTTGTGAGAGGAATAAATCATATCAGGCAATTGGGTTTTGAACACAGAAATATGTGTTTTCACTGTTCGCTCATTATTTGCTTCCATAAGATCCCCAGTGTGTATTTGGGAAAATTCTATTACCTATTAATTTTAAACACAGAGCCAATCTAAAAAGTAATGATTCATACTGCAGAGCCTGGAATTTTAACTGTCGTTTGAAACCACCATAGATTTATGAATTGCATTTTTTTTTCAGCATTTCACTTACAAAAAGGGGTTTGTTCACTAAGGAGCTTAAAGAGAACACAGCTAACTTTGCAGTGGTTCCTTTTTTAGAATTTTAGATGGCATTTCAGCTTTATCTGACACTAAAAAGCTAGGTGAATGGAACTGATTTGAAAATTTCTGCAACAAAATCTGCTGTGTGTGAAGGCACCCTTAATGTCAAAATAACTTGGTTTGTCATTATGTTTGGAATTCAATTTGATCATGAAACACCTAAAAACGTCAAATATTTAAAAGTGTATTATTTGTTCTATTGCCATCTGCTAAAATGTACATATGATTTTAGACACAGAGACACAGAACTGTGTGATCTAAAGTGATAAATTCCCCTGAACTTCCTTTTTCCGGAGTCCCTATTTCACATTAACTGTAATGATGTATTTAGATAGCAGAGCCCTAGAACACTAGTCTCTGCTTTGTACTCTCACATCTTATATCGAATAAGATCACTTTCTCATCCTTAAAGGTAGTTGATAAATGGAAGCAAACCAGTTTGAACCGAACCGAGTTCGATCTGAACTTTGCTATTTTCTGAACGGCAGATGAAATGGGTTAGTTTTGGACTAATTCACTAGTGCCATTTTAGTTCATATGTCGGTGGGAAAAAAAGCACTAAGGAAGAAGAAGGGAAGTGGGGGACTTGTTCTGATTGGTTCCCAGGATGACAGACAGCCTGGATTAGCCAATAAGTTCTGCAGCAGGCAGAGAAGTGTCCTAGCAGAAACAGCAGAATGCCATTCTGTGCTGGGCTGTGAGAAGGGAGGTTGGGTGTTACACTACCAATAAAAGGATCTTAGAGAGTTAGGGACAATGAAAAATCAGTCATAGACATTCAGAAATCAATCAATCAAGCTTATTGCCAGAGACAGTGAGGGGAAAGGCTAGGATTCCAAAGAAGAATTGTGTGTTGTGTACAATAGAGAGAAGCAGGGCAGGACAGTGAAGGAGTAGCGAGGATCTGTGTCAGCTGCCTGAAAGCAAATACATATTTTGTTTCCCCATTTTCACAGAAATCCTTTTTTTGGGAGATTCAATTAGAGATGAGCGAGTACTAAAATGCTTGGGTGCTCATTATTCGAGTCGAATTTTTCCCGATGCTCGGGTGCTCATTTCGAATAACGAACCCCATTGAAGTCAATGGGAGGCTCAAGCATTTTTGCAGGGGACCAAGGCTCTGCCTAGGGAAGGCTGGGTGAAAACCTGGAAACCTCAGAAAATGATGGAAACACCACGGAAATGGACAGGAAACAGCAGGGGCAGCATGCATGGATGCTTCTGAGGCTGCTTAATCCCACCATTACCCCAAATTCTCAGGCAACAGCCTGGTGGTTACCCTCATGGCAATTGTGCTCACCCAGACCAAGAAAGGCGAGGCAAATACCCATCACATGTTAGGGAAGCACCCAACTAGGTGCAACGAAGGTCCATCACCACCTGCAGGTGACACCACTGCTCATGCTGGCACTGCAGCTGACATCAAGTTTAGTATCTGTTCTTATCAGTTGCTGTGGCTGTTGGTGGTAAAGTGGTGAGCATAGCTGCTTCCCAAGCAGTTGACCCGGGTTCGATTCCTGTCTATCGCAGGAGGCAATTAAAAGAAGAACCAAAGAAAAATCAGTACAATATCTAATACGTCCCCTACCTGGGTAAATTGTTTGGAGAGAGGGCCTGTAGGTGGGGGGGAAGGAGGTTTCGCTGGAAGAGCCAGAGGAGTGCCCCCTGGGCTAACGTGTGTGGTGGTGACAACAGACGGAATGGATTTTGAAAAACTGTAGCATCAACCGGTATGGTATCGATTCTTCTCAGTTTAATACCGTATACGTCCCCTATCTTAGGACCATATATTTCATGGATTTTTCGACCACGGAAAACGGACAAAGAGCTTGCTCTGGCCAGGGGAGTGTCTTTCCCACTGCAGCTAAGGGGACGTGTCCATGCTCTGCACAGGTCAGGAGGCAATTAAAAGAAGAAAAACAAAAAACATCAGTACAATATCTAATATGTCCCCTATCCGGATAAATTGTTCGGAGAGAGGGCCTGTAGGTGGGGGGAAGGAGGTTTTGCTGGAAGAGCCAGAGGAGTGCCCCCTGGGCTAGCGTGTGTGGTGGTGACAACAGCCAGAATGGATTTTGAAAAACTGTTGCATCAACCGGTATGGTATCGATTCTTCTCAGTTTAATACCGTATACGTCCCCTATGTTGGGACCTTATATTTCATGGATTTTTCGACCATGGAAAACGGAAAAAGAGCTTGCTCTGGCCAGGGGAGTATCTTTCCCACTGCAGCTAAGGGGACGTGTCCATGCTCTGCCTATCACAGGTCAGGAGGCAATTAAAAGAAGAACAAAAAAAAACATCAGTACAATATCTAATACGTCCCCTATCCGGGTAAATTGTTTGGAGAGAGGGCCTGTAGGTGGGGCGGCAGGCTGGGGGGAAGGAGGTTTCGCTGGAAGAGCCAGAGGAGTGCCCCCTGGGCTAGCGTGTGTGGTGGTGATAACAGCCGGATGGATTTAGAATGACGACGCAGGACCCCAACTTAAAAATTTAGCATCAACCGGTACAGTCGTAAATTATGAGATTGATCAAGTGTGGTATGTCTTCTATGTATACTACTCAGTTTAAAACCGTACATGGCAGCTATCCAGAAAAATGGTTTGGAGAGAGAGAAAGATAGGACAAAGACGTAAATTGTTTGGAGAGAGGGCCTGTAGGTGGGGGGGCAGGCTGGGGGGAAGGAGGTTTCGCTGGAAGAGCCAGAGGAGTGCCCCCTGGGCTAGCGTGTGTGGTGGTGACAACAGCCGGATGTAGTTAGAATGACGACGCAGGACCCCAACTTAAAAATTTAGCATCAACCGGTACAGTCGTAAATTATGAGATTGATCAAGTGTGGCATGACTTTTTAGATGGAGATTGCATGTGGTCATGTACTCCCTGGAACCCCATAGTCACCCCTTCTCTGATGTGCTAGCCCACAACATTCTCTGCCCCAATTCGCAAGACCTTTTGCTGTTTCCGTGTGCTGACAGTGTGGATTTACCAGTGTTGTCTAAGGAGGTGGTGGACAATGGCGAGAAACAGGTGTCGGGGGGTGAGGTAGTTGTATGGGAAGCAAGTTACAGTGGGGACTCCTTGGGGGGACTTTCTCATGATGGGACAGATTCAACTTGGGTGGATCAGGCACAGGAACAGATGAATTTTTTTTGTGTTTATTTAACTTTTATTTAGCAAAAATAACCAGAGATATTTATTCGTTATCTTCTCTGCGCAGTCTGGCGTTGGGGTCCGTCACTTTGATGGCGAGCTGTGCCGCTCTCTCCACAATGGTCTTTAGATTCTTAGATGGAGACGTTGTGGGCGATTTCAGCACAGAAGGATTTGTTGCTCATCAACAGAACCTCGAGCTCCTTGACATTGTGGACCAGGAATTTGCGGAACCCTGTGGGCAGCATGTGTTTGGTCTTCTACTTGCTACCGTATCCAATGTTGGGCAATATAGATACGCAAGTAATATTATTTTTCACACCTATCTCAAAAATAAAAATGTATGCAGTTTGCGCAAATAAAACTGGAAACTGGAACTGGAGAGAGGGCCTGTAGGTGGAGGGGCAGGCTGGGGGGAAGGAGGTTGCGCTGGAAGAGCCAGAGGAGTGCCCCCTGGGCTAGCGTGTGTGGTGGTGACAACAGCCGGATGTAGTTAGAATGACGACGCAGGACCCCAACTTAAAAATTTAGCATCAACCGGTACAATTGTCAATTATGAGCTCGAACAAGTGTGGCATGACTTTTAAATGGATATTGCATGTGGTCACGTACTCCCTGGAACACCATAGTCACCCCTTCTATGATGTGCTAGCCCACAACATTCTCTGCCCCAATTCGCAAGACCTTTTGCTGTTTCCGTGTGCTGACAGTGTGGATTTACCAGTGTTGTCTGAGGAGGTGGTGGACAATGGCGAGACACAGGTGTCGGGGGTGAGGTAGTTGTATGGGAAGCAAGTTACAGTGGGGACTCCTTGGGGGGACTTTCTCATGATGGGACAGATTCAACTTGGGTGGATCAGGCACAGGAACAGATCAATTTTTTTTTGTGTTTATTTAACTTTTATTTAGCAAAAATAACCAGAGATATTTATTCGTTATCTTCTCTGCGCAGTCTGGCGTTGGGGTTCGTCACTTTGATGGCGAGCTGTGCCGCTCTCTCCACAATGGTTTTTAGGTTCTTAGATGGAGACGTTGTCGGCAATTTCAGCACAGAAGGACTTGTTTCTCATCAACAGAACCTCGACCTCCTTGTCATTGTGGACCAGGAATTTGCGGGTGGACCAGGAATTTGCGGAACCCTGTTGGCAGCATGTGTTTGGTCTTCTACTTGCTACCGTATCCAATGTTGGGCAATATAGATACGCAGATAATATTATTTTTCACACCTATCCCAAAAATAATAATTTACGCAGTTTGCGCAAATAAAACTGGAAACTGGAATTGGAGAGAGGGCCTGTATGTGGACCTCCGGAAAAATTGTTTGGAGAGAGGGCCTGTAGGTGGACCTTCGGAAAAATTGTTTGGACAGAGGGCTTGTAGGTGGACCTCCGGAAAAATTGTTTGGACAGAGGGCCTGTAGGTGGACCTCCGGAAAAATTGTTGGGACAGAGGGCCTGTAGGTGGACCTCAAAGAAAAATTGTTTGGAGAGAGGGTCTGTAGGTGGACCTCTGGAAAAATTGTTTGAATAGAGGGCCTGTAGGGGGCCCTCCTAAAAAATTGTGGTAAAAGAGTGCCAGTTGGACCTCTAAAAAATGGCGTTTTTTGGGTCAGCGTTAGGCAAAGACGATATGGAGGAGGAGGAGTAGGAGGAGGAGTAGAGAAGAGGAATCGGATACATAAGTTATTTAAATCTTTAGCTGCTTTCCCCCGGAGGAGATTTGAATTCCGGTGAAATCCAGGCTTTGTTCATTTTAATAAGCGTCAGCCTGTCAGCGCTGTCAGTTGACAGGCGTGTACGCTTATCGGTGATGACGCCACCAGCTGCACTGAGTAATCGCTCTGACAGCACGCTAGCGGCAGGGCAGGCCAGCACCTCCAAGGCATACAGCGCCAGTTCAGGCCATGTGTCCAGCTTTGAAACCCAGTAGTTGTATGGAGCAGAGTGATCGCTACGGACGTTGGTATGGTCAGCTAGGTACTCCCTCACCATCTTTCTGTACAGCTCCCCCCTACTCTGCCTAGACTGGGGACAGGTGACAGTGTCTTGCTGGGGTGACATAAAAGTGGCAAAGGCCTTGGAGAGCGTTCCCCTGCCAGTGCTGGACAAGCTGCCTGCTCGGCTCCTCTCCCCCGCTACTTGGCCTACAGAACCATGCCCTCTGCCGCTAGCGGCATCAGATGGGAAGAATTGTTTCATCTTGTGCACCAGGGCCTGTTGATATCTATTCACTCTCATACTCCTTTCCTCTGCAGGGATGAGAGTGGAAAGGTTCTGCTTGTACCGTGGGTCCAGGAGAGTGAACACCCAGTAATCGGTGTTTGAAAAAATTCTTCTAACGCGAGGGTCACGGGATAGGCAGCCTAACATGAAGTCTGCCATGTGCGCCAGAGTCCCAACACGCAAGAATTCCCTCTCCTCACTGGCCTGACTCTCCATTTCCTCCTCCACCTCCTCCTCCTCCAAGTCCTCCTCTTCAGCCCATACACGCTCAAGAGTTAAGGACTGAGCACTGGTACCCTCTACTGTCTCGCCAACATTCTCCTCCTCTTCCTCCTCATCCCCCTCCTCCGATACACGCTGAGAAACAGACCGGAGGGTGCTCTGGCTATCAAGCGACGTATCTTCCTCCACCGTCTCTTGTGACAAGCGCAAAGCATCCGACTTGATGCTGAGCAGTGAGTTTTTCAACAGGCAAAGCAGCGGGATGGTGAGGCTGATAATGGCGGCATCGCCGCTGACCATCTGTGTTGACTCCTCAAAGTTGCTCAACACCTGGCAGATATCAGACATCCACGTCCACTCCTCATTGTAGACTTGAGGAATCTGAGAGACCTGACTACCAGTTCTGGTGGAAGTTGACATCTGGCAGTCTACAATCGCTCTGCGCTGCTGGTAAACTCTGGATAACATTTTTAATGTAGAATTCCATCTCGTGGGCACGTCGCACAACAGTCGGTGAGCGGGCAGTTGTAGGCGGCGCTGCGCTGCCCTGAGAGTGGCAGCATCTGTGGTCGACTTGCGGAAATGCGCACAGATGCGGCACAATTTGGTGAGCAAATCAGACAGATTGGGGTATGTCTTGAGCAACCGCTGAACTATGATATTCAACACGTGGGCCAGGCATGGCACATATGTCAGTCTGCCAAGTTGCAGAGCCTCCACCAGGTTACGCCCGTTGTCACACACAACCATGCCTGGCTTGAGGTTCAGCGGTGCCAGCCACACATTGGTCTGCGCCGTGATGCCCTGTAACAGCTCTTGGGCGGTGTGCCTTTTGTCACCTAAGCTCGGCAATTTGAGCACCGCCTGCTGGCGCTTACCCACGGCACTGCTGCTGCGCCTAGAGCTACCGACTGAAGGCGCCGTGCCCACAGATGGTAATTCGGTGGAGGAGGAGGAGGGGTCGGAGGAGGAGGCATAGTACGTCTGAGAGACCGTGACCGAGGTAGGCCCCGCAATCCTCGGTGTGGGCAGTACATGAGAGGCCCCAGGGTCATTCTCGTTCCCAGCCTCCACCAAGTTAACCCAATGTGCCGTCAGTGAGATATAGTGTCCCTGCCCGGCAGCACTTGTCCACGTGTCCGTGGTTAGGTGGACCTTCTCAGAAACAGCGTTGGTCAGGGCACGGATGATGTTCTGTGACACGTGCTGGTGTAGGGCTGGGACGGCACATCGGGAAGAATAGTGGCGGCTGGGGACCGAACACCGAGGGGCAGCCACCGCCATGAGATTTCGAAAGGCCTCGGTCTCTACCAGCCTATAGGGCAGCATCTCCAGGCTAAGCAATTTGGAGATGTGGACGTTGAGGGCTTGGGCATGTGGGTGGGTGGAACTGTATTTCCTTTTTCGCTCCAGCGTCTGCTGTAAAGACAGCTGAACGCTGCGCTGGGACACGTTGGTGGACACTGTGGAGGATCGTGGAGGCGAAGGTGTGGTTTTCCGGCGGGAGGCGCTCGTGCCGGGGTCCTGGGCAGGGGGTTGACTAGCAGAGGCAGCGAGTGACGCAGGGGGTTGACTAGCAGAGGCAGTGAGTGACACAGGGGAAGGAGCAGTGGTGTGACCCACAGGAGGTGGTGAATGGCCTTGGTTCCATTGAGTGGGGTGTTTAGCACTCATATGCCTGCGCATGCTGGTGGTGGTTAGGCTAGTAGTGGTGGCACCCCTGCTGATCCTGGTGTGGCACAGGTTGCACACCACAGTCCGTCGGTCATCCTCACTTTCTTTAAAGAACCTCCAGACTTGCGAACATCTAGGCCTCGCCACGGGAGCTTCACTACGTGAAACAGTTGCTGCTGATGCACCAGCTCTGGCCCTGCTTCTCCCTCTGGCCACACCACTGCCTCTTACAACCTGTTCTGGTACAGCACTCGCCTCCGCCTCAGAAGCACTGTCTTCACTCGGCATATCAACCCAGCTTGGGTCAGTCACCTCATCATCCTCTGATTCCTCAGTCTGCTCCCCCCTCGGAATTCCTCCCCTAACAACAACTTCACCACTGTCTGACAACCGTGTCTCCTCATCGTCTGACACCTCTTTACAAACTTCTTCCACTAACTCAACATTGTCATCATCATCATCACCCACAGACTGCGACAGTTGGAAAACTTGGGCATCGGGAACGAGGTCAGCAGCAACCTGAGAAGTGGTTTGTGACTCTGGGAAGGGTCCAGAAAACAGTTCCTCAGAGTATGCCGGATCGCATTCCAAATTTTCCTGGGAGGGGGCAAACTGGGGGATAGGAGGTTGAGGTGGAGGAGCCATAGGAGTGCTCCCTTGGGTAACGTGGGTGGACTGCGTGGATGACTGACTGGTGGACAAATTACTTGAACCATTGTCCGCAATCCACGAGATCAGCTGTTCGCACTGTTGTGGTTTGAACAGTCCTCTACCACGTGTCCCTGTAAGTTGAGACATGAAGCTAGGGAGTGTAGCTCTGCGGCGTTCCACAGCTCCCTCAGCAGGTACTGTCTCACCCTGCCCAGGACCACAGCCTCTGCCCCCTGCAGTAATTGAATGCCCACGCCCTCGTCCTCAACCCTTAGCCCTGGTGTTCAACATTTTCTGTATATAAGTGTATGATATAAAAAAATAAATAAATAAACGGGCCTGGTATACTGAAACCCCCAAACTTGTTCAGTCTGGTTTAATTAAGTGACATACAGAAAGTGTCACCTGGACAGAATATATGGATTGGAGTGAGTGTGCTGAACTGTGACACACAGAAAGGTTACACGCAGGTGTGTGAAATGGATTTGTATCACTGAGCTAAAACAACAAAAAAACTACCGTATTTTTCGCTTTATAAGACGCACTTTTTTTCCCCCAAAAGTAGGGGGAAAATTGCAGTGCGTCTTATAAAACGAATACAAGTGAGCGCTTCCATTATGGAAGCGCTCACTTGTATGTTTTAGCTGCCGGGACCCCCCCCCATCAGACCTCAGATCAGACCAGCGTGCACCATAGCAATAAAATAAAAAACTTCACTTACTTGTCCTGCCGCGGCTCCTCAGGCTTCCCGGCCCGGCGCTGCACTGTCCTGAACGCGTACAGCGTCAGGACGTAGTGCGCGCACTATGACCTGACGCTGCACGCAGTCAGGTGACAGTGCAGCGTCGGGCCGAAAAGCCTAAGGAGCGCCGGAGCGGAGCCGGGGCGCTGGACAGGTAAGTGAAGTTTTTTATTTTATTGTTATGGGGCACGCTGGGCTGATCTGAGGTCTGATGGGGGCACAGAGTGGTCTACTGGGGGCACTGTGAGCTGGTCTGAGGTCTGATGGGGGCACAGAGTGGTCTAATGGGGGCACTGTGAGCTGGTCTGAGGTCTGATGGGGGCACAGATTGGTCTAATGGGGGCACTGTGAGCTGTTCTGAGGTCTGATGGGGCACAAAGTGGTCTAATGGGGGCACTGTGAGCTGGTCTGAGGTCTGATGGGGGCACAGATTGGTCTAATGGGGGCGCTGTGAGCTGGTCTGAGGTCTGATGGGGGCACAGAGTGGTCTAATGGAGCACTGAGCTGGTCTGAGGTCTGATGGGGGCACAGAGTGGTCTAATGGGGGCACTGTGAGCTGGTCTGAGGTCTGATGGGGGCACAGAGTGGTCTAATGGGGGCACTGTGGCTGGTCTGAGGTCTGATGGGGGCACAGAGTGGTCTCATGGGGGCACTGTGGGCTGGTCTGAGGTCTGATGGGTTACGCTGGGCTGGTCTGAGGTCTGATGGGTTACGCTGGGCTGATCTGAGGTCTGATGGGGGAACGCTGGGCTGATCTGAGGTCTGATGGGGGAACGCTGGGCTGATCTGAGGTCTGATGGGGGAACGCTGGGCTGATCTGAGGTCTGATGGGGGAACGCTGGGCTGATCTGAGGTCTGATGGGGGAACGCTGGGCTGATCTGAGGTCTGATGGGGGAACGCTGGGCTCATCTGAGGTCTGATGGGGGCCTGATGTGATGTCCTGAAATTTATGGGGGGTCAGATATGTGGTCTGATGAAAAATATTTTTTTCTTATTTTCCTACTCTAAAATCTGGGGTGCGTCTTATCTTCAGGTGCGTCTTATAAAGCGAAAAATACGGTAATTTTTTATTTATATTTTTTTTTAACGTGACGTGCAGAAACTATCGTAGAACTGACTGACACCCTACTGACGGTGGCTATTTAGACTGCGACCCAGACAAATGTCGCACAGAGATTTTTTGGATCAATCTATATACGTGACAGGTAGCAAATGACTTGGTTGTATTCTGTGACGTACAGAAAGTGTCACCTGGACAGTATATACGGATTGGAGCGAGTGTGCTTAACTGTGACACACAGAAAGGTTACTTGCAACTGTGTGAAATGGATTTGTATAACTGAGCTAAAACTACAAAAAAACTAATTTTTTTTTTTTATATTTTTTTTTTATATTTTTTTTTGTTTTGTTTTTTTGGGAACGTGACGTGCAGGAACTATTGGAGACCTCACTCACACCCTGTTAACGGTGGCTATTTAGACTGCGACCCAGACAAATGTCGCACAGAGATTTTTAGGATCAATCTATATACGTGATAGGTAGCAAATGACTTGGTAGTATTCTGTGACGTACAGAAAGTGTCACCTGGACAGTATATACGGATTGGAGCGAGTGTGCTGAACTGTGACACACAGAAAGGTTACACGCAGCTTAGTAAAATGGATTTGTATCACTGAGCTAAAACAACTAAAAAACTAATTTTTTTATATATTTTGTTTTTTATATATATTTTTTTAATTTTGTTTTTTTGGGAACGTGACGTGCAGGAACTATCGGAGACCTAACTCACACCCTGTTAACGGTGGCTATTTAGACTGCGACCCAGACAAATGTCTCACAGAGATTTTTTGGATCAAGCTGTATACATTATTGGTAGCAAATGACTTGGTTGTATTCTGTGACTTACAGAAAGTGTCACCTGGACAGTATATACGGATTGGAGCGAGTGTGCTGAACTGTGACACACAGAAAGGTTACACGCAGCTGAGTAAAATGGATTTATATCACTGAGCTAAAACAACTAAAAAACTAAATTTTTATATATTTTGTTTTTTATATTTTTTTTTTATTTTGTTTTTTTGGGAACGTGACGTGCAGGAACTATCGGAGACCTAACTCACACCCTGTTAACGGTGGCTATTTAGACTGCGACCCAGACAAATGTCGCACAGAGATTTTTAGGATCAACCTATATACGTGATAGGTAGCAAATGACTTGGTTGTATTCTGTGACGTACAGAAAGTGTCACCTGGACAGTCTATACGGATTGGAGCGAGTGTGCTGAACTGTGACACACAGAAAGGTTACACGCAGCTGAGTAAAATGGATTTGTATCCCTGAGCTAAAATCAACTAAAAAACTAATTTTTTTATATATTTTGTTTTTTATATATATTTTTTTTTTATTTGGTTTTTTTTGGAACGTGACATGCAGGAACTATCGGAGACCTAACTCACACCCTGTTAACGGTGGCTATTTAGACTGCGACCCAGACAAATGTCGCACAGAGATTTTTAGGATCAAGCTGTATACGTTATTGGTAGCAAATGACTTGGTTGTATTCTGTGACGTACAGAAAGTGTCACCTGGACAGTATATACGGATTGGAGCGAGTGTGCTGAACTGTGACACATAGAAAGGTTACATGCAGCTGAGTAAAATGGATTTGTATCACTGAGCTAAAACAACTAAAAAACTAATTGTTTTATATATTTTGTTTTTTATATATTTTTTTTAATTTTGTTTTTTTAGGAACGTGACGTGCAGGAACTATCGGAGACCTAACTCACACCCTGTTAATGGTGGCTATTTAGACTGCGACCCAGACAAATGTTGCACAGAGATTTTTTGGATCAAACTGTATACGTTATTGGTAGCAAATGACTTGGTTGTATTCTGTGACGTACAGAAAGTGTCACCTGGACAGTATATACGGATTGGAGCGAGTGTGCTGAACTGTGACACACAGAAAGGTTACACGCAGCTGAGTAAAATGGATTTGTATCACTGAGCTAAAACAACTAAAAAACGAATTTTTTTATATATTTTGTTTTTTATATTTTTCTTTTAATTTTATTTTTTGGGAACGTGACGTGCAGGAACTATCGGAGACCTAACTCACACCCTGTTAACAGTGGCTATTTAGACTGCGACCCAGACAAATGTCGCACAGAGATTTTTTGGATCAAGCTGTATACATTATTGGTAGCAAATGACTTGGTTGTATTCTGTGACGTACAGAAAGTGTCACCTGGACAGTATATACGGATTGGAGCGAGTGTGCTGAACTGTGACACACAGAAAGGTTACACGCAGCTGAGTAAAATGGATTTGTATCACTGAGCTAAAACAACTAAAAAACTAAATTTTTTATATATTTTGTTTTTTTATATTTTTTTTTTATTTTGTTTTTTTGGGAACGTGACGTGCAGGAACTATCGGAGACCTAACTCACACCCTGTTAACGGTGGCTATTTAGACTACGACCCAGACAAATGTCGCACAGAGATTTTTAGGATCAAGCTGTATACGTTATTGGTAGCAAATGACTTGGTTGTATTCTGTGACGTACAGAAAGTGTCACCTGGACAGTATATACGGATTGGAGCGAGTGTGCTGAACTGTGACACACAGAAAGGTTACACGCAGCTGAGTAAAATGGATTTGTATCACTGAGCTAAAACTACAAAAAAACTAGTTTTTTTATATATTTTGTTTTTTATATATTTTTTTAATTTTGTTTTTTTGGGAACGCGACGTGCAGGAACTATCGGAGACCTAACTCACACCCTGTTAACGGTGGCTATTTAGACTGCGACCCAGACAAATGTCGCACAGAGATTTTTTGCATCAAGCTGTATACGTTATTGGTAGCAAATGACTTGGTTGTATTCTGTGACGTACAGAAAGTGTCACCTGAACAGTATATATGGATTGGAGTGAGTGTGCTGAACTGTGACACACAGAATGGTTCCACACTGCTGTGTGCAATGGATTTGTATCACTGAGATATAACAGAAAAAAAAAAGGGGGGGGTTATATATGGCGTTAGCTGCTCTACTAGTGCCAGCCAGCCAAGCCAGGAGACCAAAAAAAAATGTCTTCTAGCCCTTAGAAGGGCTGTTGGGTGATTCCTGCCTAACAGAGAACTAAATGCAGGCCCTAACACTGTCCCTGAAAGGCAGCAGCTCTATCCCTAACGACATCCAGATGGCATCTGAGCCGAGCACCGCGGCCAGTCACTAGTATATTCCAGGGTCACCTGATCAGGCCAGCCAACCCCTGCTATCGACATGTAAGGGCCCCACGTGATGCTGGGTGTACCGTAGAGTCTCCTGGCTTGTGATTGGCTGTGTTTATAGGCGCCAAAAAAGCACGATGCGGAAGTTGTCATTTCCTCGAGTATGGCGAGATACTCGTCCGAGCAGCGGGCACTTACGAGTACCCTAATATTCGAACGAGCACCAAGCTCGGCCGAGTATGCTCGCTCATCTCTAGTTTCAATATCATTTAACAGTATATTGTGATTTTTCAATGTAATTAAACCAGCATATACATATATGAATATCATGTATATGTGTGTATATGTGATTACTACAAGACTCAATATATAGCAGCAATCTACCTATGTGTATTAACGAGAAAGTGACCGTCAAGCCTCAGTCGTCCATTTAAGTATTTTCAGTTTCCACATGGTGACAATTTTTTTTGTGTGTGTTTGGGGGGGGGGCTTTCAATTTAATTAAGCAGCATAAATACATGATTACTGAAGCAATACCCACGGTGTATCAGCAATCTAACTGTGTGTGTGTTAAGTTGAAACTGTGCATGAATCCTCGGTTGTCTGTTTATGTATTTTCAGTTTCAGTTTTCACGTCGCAATTTAATTTTTTTGGGGGGTGGGTCTTTCAATTTAAGCAGCATATATATGTAATTACAGCAGCAATACCCATGATGTGGCAACAATCTACCTGTGTTTATTAAATTGAAACTGAGCGTCAAGCCTCAGTCATCCATTTACGTATTTTCAGTTTCCACGCCGTCACAATTTATTTATTTATTTATTCATTTATTTTTTTATTTTTATTTTTTGCGGGGGTCTTTTAGTTTAACTAAGCAGCATATATAAGTGATTATTGCAGCAATACCCATGATGTGGCATCAATCTAGCAGTGTGTAAGTTGAAATTGAGCATTAAGCTTCAATAGTCCATTTACGTATATTCAGTTTCCACATGGTTGGAATTTATTTTTTTATTTTTTTGTTTTTATAGGAGGCAAAATTCTTTAAGGTGCAGCATAAATGTACGTGATTTCTGCCTCAATACTAACATTTTCTCACAGTCCAGGCAATGCTGGGGCCTGCATCATGCCACTAATGCCTAAGTGTCATTTTCCGTGTTGTGTACTCACTTTCCACGCGGTTGAAATGTTTGGGTTTTTTTTGTTTTTGTTTTTTTTTGGGGGGGGGGTTAAATTTCTTTAAGGCACAGCATAAATACTGCCGCAATACCAACATTTTCTCACAGTCCAGGCAATTCTAGGGCCTGCATCATGCCACTAATGACTGAGGGTCATCTATTCATATGGCTCTTTGTTGTGCCATTCCTTTACTATAACTACTAGAAGTTATGAATGAATTGCTATTAGCCTTCAGTAAGGGTACAGAGGGGTGGTAACATCCCTGCACAGTCTGAAAATGGCAGCACTGATTGGATAGAGTGAGTCTGTGCAGGTACACTCCCCCAACTTGTTACTACCCCTCTGTACTCTTACTGCAGTCTGCTAACAATTCATTCATAACTTCTAGTAGAAATAATAAAGGAATAGCACAACAAAGAGTCATAAAAATAGATGTTCCAGAATTGTTATTACATGGGGAATGTATGAAGCTTCTAAAACAGGCATGTCAGGAGTGGTGAAAGGTCCTCTTTAAATTTCATGGGGTTACATATGTACGTGATTACTCATTTCAACGTTTTTTATATTTTCAACGTGTAATTTTTAGTTCCCTTAGGATGCAATCCTCTGATCACTTGTACTAGAGTTTGTAATAGTATTGCAGTCTGTGGGATTTTGACAGGTTGCCTATGAAGCCATGTTAGAGGTAGTTTGCTGTGGCAGGCATGGGAGTGTTAACAAGTGATGGAGCCCCGCAATTTTGCCATGAGGGCTCCGTTTGGAGGACAGAGGCAGTCACCTGCCTCTATCTAATCCCTCAGATGCTGCAGCAACCATTGACAGTGGCATCTGAGGGGTTATCTCTAATCTCGGTCATTGCAGTCGGGTGTCAACTATATTACACAGGAGGCAACTTCCTTGTATGGAGTGGCTCAGCTTGTAAGAAACTCCATGCATACTCTGTGCCCCAATGATGGATATATCTGTCATGGTTCATTAAGAGTCGTTAAATTACTGTGAATTGTAAAATGTTACGTAAAAAACGGTATTACAGTATCACAGGGTCAAACGGGCCGGCACTGAGGCAGCTGCAAATTAAAATTTGAGTGGATGCTTCAGTTTACTCTGAAATACCTGTTTCACTCACAAACTGAAGCAGCCACGTAACATAGCACTTGGAAAGCTGCAGGAGCTGCTCGCCGGTATGGTTTTCACCTACTTTGCTCCAGCATTGGTGCCTCTCCATTTGCCCTAACATACAGGTAGCACAAATTTTGACATTTGCCTACCAAGGCAGATGGATTTATAAATTTTGCCTGCGTCATGTTTACCTCAAGTAAACTGCTACAGATCTACAGTACATAAATGCAGTCTTTTTTCTAAAGGTCAGCAGCACACAAACCACAGTACAACCATAATGATAGGGCAACCACGTCATCTTGTACAATTTTCAGATCAATTGTTGTCAGTACTATTTTGAGGGACCAATGATTTCGGTACTAGCTGAAATCAAAGTAGTTTACGCATGGTAATTAGAAAAATCATCTGTCTATAGTACATCAATGTAACTTGGCCCATGAAAGATAATTTAAGTTGCATTTTAGAAGTTGAACTATTCAACAGGTTACTAATCTTACTTTTCATAATAATAATGCACATGAAAGTTTTTTTTCTCATTTTGTATACACTCTGACAATACACAATACCCACTCTAACTTTTTTGTAGTTATGTGTGCGGAGCTATGTGAGGGCTCATTTTTTGCAGAACTATCTGTACTTTTGGGGTGTGTACGACTTTTTACTTTTGACAATACACAGTACTTGCTTATGCAGCCAGAATCTGATCTCAAAATCGCACTTGTGTAAGTTTTAATCTATGTTGAATGTATACAACTAAAAACAAGTTCACATTTCAGTTATTTCCATCAGTTAATGTGAATTGAAACCTGGAGCGTATCAAAAAAATACAACAGGAGAAAATCTTTAAATTATACCTTATCTGTGAATAGGCTTCACTACTGGTAACTGATGGAAATAACTGACCAAATAACTGAAGTGTGAACTCAGCCTTACTACTATCCTTATTCTTCTGGCCCTTAACCCCTTCACCTTTACAATTATTCATTTTTGTTTTTCACTCCCTGTCTTTCCAAGGTCATAACTTTTTTATTTTTTTATTCATACAGCCATATGAGGACTTGTTTTTTGTGTGTAAGTTGCAGTTCCTAATTTAATACTGTATACAATGTAGTGGGAAGTTGGAGAAAAATTCCCAAAGAGATGAAATTAGAAAATAAATGCCATTCCGCAACAGTTTAATGTAATGAGGATTTTCAGAACCTCTTTAACCACATTTGAAATCATAGACATGCATTTTCCCTAAACTACTTGGCTGCTGTGAGGAACTCTTTTTGAAAAATCTATATACCATATTTTTTGCTTTATAAGGCACACTTTTTCCCACAAAAGTGGGGGGAAATGGAAGTGCATCTTATAATGTGAATACTAATGATTGCGTATAGCATCAAGATATACTGCATGTAGGTATGCACTACGACCTGACACTGTTTGATGTGCTGGCAGACGATCAGGTAGTGGTAAGTGCAGGAAGAGCATGAAAATTGGTGGTCTGATTGGGGGCTCTGATCTAAAGTCTGAGAAAAATTTGGGGTCTGATTGAGATTGAGAGTTTTGATCTGAGGTCTGATAAAGATTGACATGTCTAATCTGAGGTCTGATAAAGATTGGGGGTCTGATTGAGAGTTTTGATCTGAGGTCTGATAAAGATTGTCATGTCTGTTCTGAGGTCTGATAAAGATTGGGGGCCTAATTGCGGGGGTCTTATCTGAGGTCTCATAAACATTGGGGGTCTGATGAAGATTGTGGGGTCTGAACTGAGTTCTGATGAATATTGAGGGTCTCATTGGGGTTCTGATGAAGGATGGGGGTCTCATCTGAGATCTCATGAAGATATGGGGTCTGATGAAGATTGGGATTATGAATTGAGGTCAGAGAAAGATTGGGGGTCTGATTGGTGTTCTGATTTGGAGGTATGATGACGATTGGGGGTCTGATCTGAGACCTAATGAAGATTTGGGGTCTGATGAAGATTGAGGGTCTGATTGGGAGTCTAACCTGAGGTCTGATGAAGATTGGGGGTCTTATCTGAGGTCTGATTAAGTATATGTATATAAAATTTTCTCCTCTAAAACCTTAGTTGCCAGACCAACATCCAGACATCACTACATCACTTTATTTATTTCATTTTCATAAAATGAGTGCAGTTTATGGTATGTATTACACTTGGAGCAAAGGATCTATTGGATTTTTACAGAACCAAACTTATATCACAATAGAACTATAAGAACTGTAAGTGGTGTGGATGTTGAAGCCATAAAATGAACAGGAAAATATGAGCATATTATGGCCAATAAAAAAGCTGCCTAACTTTGTACATAAACTGGTAATGTTTGCTAAAGTGTGATATAAAGTTTATCTGTGTTGTTAAATCTTTTTCTATCAATCTATGTAGGTAAAAAATAGGCTTTTCCATCTTGAATTTGTACGTAAGCTTCAAAGGATACATAACCCACCCATTTTCTTTTCTAATCTCCAATTCAGTAGTTTCCTTCATCAGAAACCATTGCATCCTTCCCTGGACTGCTATTAAATTTGAAGAAAAATAAGTACACCAATCATCCGGACCTGTTTGGAGTGTGTGGGAAATGTCCTTTGGTGCCAGGCCTGCCAGTCTACATGATACAGCAATCAGTCTTCTTGATGAATGCCCTAATACTGCAGCCAATTTTTAACATAGTAGCTGAATCATGGCCCACAGAATAAATGGTTTTAGCTTTCTTGAAGAAAAATAGCTTGCAAAATAGATTTCACTATGTATACAACAATAATCTTACAATCTAGAGGAATTATAGTTATTTTAAGAATGAATTTTACATGCTGCGAATTTAAATGTAATATACAGTGCCAAAAATCTATAATATGTAATGTAATGGTATGTTTAATATACTGTGGGATTATTGTGAGCAGCAATTGAATTTAATCAGTGTTGAAAAATACATTAAAAATAGGAAAAATAAGTACAATAAGCACAATAAAAAGTAAATGATGAAGTAAATAATCTTCTCTTGCTTCTGTACACAGTGGTTAAAGTGTGTCATTGCCACAATACACACAGATTAATTACATTGTTACTTTTGCACTGTAATTCATCTAAAAATAAGTTCTTCATTCCATACTGCATTTAAATTTGAGGATTTGTTACCTATTTTTTCCTGATAATGGCAACACCCCATACGTGGATGTAATCTTCTCTATGGGCACAACACAGAGCTCAGAAGGGAGGGAGCGCCATTTGGCCTTTGGAGGGCAGATTTGCTGGAATGTTTTTCGGGCGTCATGTATGTAGAGACCCTGAAGTACCAGTACAGGGGAAGCCCCAATAAATGGACCCATTATGGAAAATTACACCTCTGTAAAGTTTCTATAGCAGATGGTGAGAAACAAACGAAGCTCTGTTTTTGAAAGATTTATGGGGTCATTTATCAAAGTGATGTAAAGTAGAACTGGCTTAGTTGCGCAGGTATAATAATAAGTAGTAGTTGTGTTTGGGGGTTTTCTGGTATTTCAGTTTAGAAGTATACTTAAACTGTAAATCATAATACATTAGGGTATAAGCAGTTCTGTTGTTCTTCTTTAGGTTTCATTTTTGTGGCGTCCACCGAAGTGGTACACTATGTTATTTTTATTCTGCAGGGTAGAACAATAATGATACCAATATATGCAGTATTTTTTATGGTTTACTACTTTAACACAAAAAAGCAATATTTATTTTTTTTTAAATGATGTTTTCCATCACTATTTTTTGAGAACCATAGTTTTGTTTTATTTTTCTCTTGACAGAGCTGTTTGAGGGCTTATTCCATGCCACTGATTGATTTGACTTTTTGATTGCTTTTAATTTAGTTATTTGGGAAGCAGGATGAAGAGTAAAACAGCAATTCCATCATTTTTTGTTTGTATGGCGTTCACTGTGTGGTAGAAGTGACATGTTGAATTCAGTCTGCTGACCAGTATGGCTACAGAGTTGCCACTTATACAAGTTTTCTTTTGTTTGTTTGTTTTTTGCATTTTTGAAAATAAAATCATGTTTTCACTTTCTAAGAGTCATAATTTATTTTATTTTTCTGTCAAATGTCTTGTGTGAAGGCTCATTTTTTTAAAGGAAAAAACAAACGTATGATGAAAAGCGATATCTATCTATCTATCTATCTATCTATCTATCTATCTATCTATCTATCTATTATCTATCCATCCATCCATCCATCCATCCATCCATTCATCCATATATATGGGGTGCATTCCTCCAGACACTCATTTTTGTTTATCTATCTATCTATCTATCTATCTATCTATCTATCTATCTATCTATCTATCACACCGAGTAGTACCTTATGGCTGCAGAAAACACATAGTATGATTTTAGGGTCATACTAAATCACAACTTTCAGAAGAAAATACCGTACTTTTCGCTTTATAAGACGCACTTTTTTTCCCCCAAAAGTAGGGGGAAAATTGCAGTGCGTCTTATAAAACGAATACAAGTGAACGCTTCCATTATGGAAGCGCTCACTTGTATGTTTTAGCTGCCGGGGGGCCGGGACCCCCCCATCAGTCCTCAGATCAGCCCAGCGTGCCCCATAACAATAAAAAAAAAAACTTCACTTACCTGTCCAGAGCCGCGGCTCCGCTCCGGGTCCGGCGCTTCTTAGGCTTCCCGGCCCGGCGCTGCACTGTTCTGAACGCGTACAGCGTCAGGACGTAGTGCGCGCACTATGACCTGACGCTGCACGCAGTCAGGTGACAGTGCAGCGCCAGGTCGGGAAGCCTAAGAAGCGCCGGACCCGAAGCGGAGCCACGGCTCTGGACAGGTAAGTGAAGTTTTTTTTTATTGTTATGCGGCACGCTGGGCTGATCTGAGGTCTGATGGGGGAACAGAGTGGTCTAATGGGGGCACTGTGAGCTGGTCTGAGGTCTGATGGAGGCACAGAGTGGTCTAATGGGGGCACTGTGAGCTGGTCTGAGGTCTGATGGAGGCACAGAGTGGTCTAATGGGGGCACTGTGAGCTGGTCTGAGGTCTGATGGGGGCACAGAGTGGTCTAATGGGGGCACTGTGAGCTGGTCTGAGGTCTGATGGGGGCACAGAGTGGTCTAATGGGGCACTGTTATCTGGTCTGATGGGGGCACAGAGTGGTCTAATGGGGGCACTGTGAGCTGGTCTGAGGTCTGATGGGGGCACGGAGTGGTCTCATGGGGGCACTGTGAGCTGGTCTAAGGTCTGATGGAGGCACAGAGTGGTCTAATGGGGGCACTGTGAGCTGGTCTGAGGTCTGATGGGGGCACAGAGTGGTCTAATGGGGGCACTGTTAGCTGGTCTGATGGGGGCACAGAGTGGTCTAATGGGGGCACTGTGAAGCTGGTCTGAGGTCTGATGGGGGCACAGAGTGGTCTAATGGGGCACTGTGAGCTGTTCTGAGGTCTGATGGGGGCACAGAGTGGTCTCATGGGGGCACTGTGGGCTGTTCTGAGGTCTGATGGGGGCACAGAGTGGTCTCATGGGGGCACTGTGGGCTGGTCTGAGGTCTGATGGGGGCACAGAGTGGTCTGATGGGGGCACTGTGGGCTGTTCTGAGGTCTGATGGGGCACTGTGGGCTGATCTGAGGTCTGATGGGGGAACGCTGGGCTGATCTGAGGTCTGATGGGGGAACGCTGGGCTGTTCTGAGGTATGATGGGGGCCTGATGTGATGTCCTGAAATTTATGGGGGGTCAGATATGAGGTCTGATGAAAAATATTTTTTTTCTTATTTTCCTACTCTAAAATCTGGGGTGCGTCTTATCTTCGGGTGCGTCTTATAAAGCGAAAAATACAGTAGAATGTTTATGTTGTTTTTTTTTTTCAGAGAAGTGTTAAAGCATAGCTTAGTGAATGTGGAGAGGTCGTCTGATATACTAAGAAATCTGCCCTTGAAGAATTAGTGACCTTTTAAAACAGGTTCCTGTGCGATTGCACTTTTCTTTTCTATTATATGGTATCCAGTTGCAGACTTTTAAGATGGAATGATTGTAGACTTTGTGTGGATGCTGAGATTAAATTACGTTCTGTTTGAGAAAGAAAACTCCTAAATACTTTTACGTTTCTACTCCAGCCCAGCTCATTGTAACGCAGATGTTCACCGGATACAAAGACACTGTCATCTGAATACCTTGGGGATCGATTTGATATACTTAATTGGTCTTTATCGCACTGTTACACTTTAACACTTCTATTAAAGAAAGCTCAAAGGGGTAAAATTACCAGCTTTATCATCTACTCTCCGTATAGTGTTTCTTCTTTTAATGTTGGTTTTATTCAGGGTCTGCAGGAACATTGGGAAGAGGTGAATGGTTTTGGTGGATACACAGCCATATGGTCATTCTTTCCGTAGGTTTATATAACTATTAATGGGATGTGTACTTGTAGATACTAGTTGTAACTGAAGGGGAAAAAATGATTACAGCTTTTTTCTGCCATGTTCAATGCAGTCCCCTCTTTTTGAGTTTGCTGTTATTTTATTGTATATTGTATTTGAGGCATTGATTTCTATACATGTTGAAGACATTTTCCCTACAAATATTTCTCACCTTTCAATAGAATTGGTGATAAATGTATGAACTCTCAGGGTCCGACTGCCAGGACTCCCATCAATCATGAGAACATACTTGGCAATCCCACTCACATGCTCCATTCACATAGGAGACTTAGACCTCATTCAAATTTCCATGTCAGTGTAATGTCCGTGAAAAAAGCATATGTGTTTCATCCGTTAAGCTGTCTAGAACCTGGCAAGTCATGTGAATCCTGAAGTCTAGGAGAGGTCAGAAGCTCTGGGCATGCACTCTGTTCTTTTAAGTGCACCGAGTACACTGAGTCACACAAATGTGACTTTGTTTGATTCTACTGATTGGCGAGTGGCATTATGATTCCGCCTCTTGGACAGCTGACTTTTAATTATGGAGTTTGTGAGACATATGTATAACACAATATGAAGTTTTTCGTACATGATTTTATATTGGAATTATGAATTGGTCACATGATATATGAACTAATATATAAATTTTTATGTCAGCACATTGCACCTCATTTCACAATGTTTTGTATATGCTGATGTCCTCACTGTTGTACCCTATATAATGAAGCACATGTTAGTATTGTATTGCTTGAGAAATGGTGGGACTGAATTGTTGCTCTTTTCACATGGATGAATAAAAGTTCCAATCACTTTTTCTTATTTAATCTTATTTTAAAATAATATTAAATAAAACAGATAGATGAATCAATATCGATATCTATTGATCGATAGATAGATAATACAAAGATATAAGATAGATAGACAGACAGACTGATAGGTATCTTGGGCCCACCAGTGGATAGATTATTCTCGGGATCCAAACCCTATATTATCAATCAAGTTTAATAGGTTTTCAATCAGAGAAGTAGACTCTAGTAGCAAGTGATTAGCTCCGAAGGCAGTTTTTTTTCTCCTAGACCTTTAGGGCCCACTATCACTTCAGAGACTGGACCCACCGGGGGATCCTTTAGTTCCTCACTATGAAACCTTTATACTACTTGCCATTTTACTATAACTAAAAGCAAAAAAAGGAAACACTTAGCTCCCAATGATTTTTTTCTTTGTTTCCGCAGCGCCTTCTCCAGTCACTCATGTGAAGAAAGGAAAAATTTCCAGAAATAGCATTTCCTTGTCTTGGCAGGAACCAGAGCGACCCAACGGTATCATCCTGGAATATGAGATCAAATACTTTGAAAAGGTCTGACCTTCTGTAATGTACAATTATATCTTTGTGTTATTTGCTCTCACTAACTCTTCTTGGTTGGGGAGCCATCAACTACATAGGGAAATTGATTACTAATTGATTGTGTCTGCAGTAAATTACCAGGGTGACTTCCAGTGTGTGTTTTTCATTAGTGTTGGCACATCGGCTTGGGAAAACACATTAAAAGTTCAGGTCGGAGATATTGGCAGACTTTGCTCATCTGAATAAAGGTCACTCTAATGAATTGATATAAAAGATATCATGCTGCTCTTATGTATTCTTTCATAGTCACTGTGTTGGAATATGGGTCTCAGACAGTAAAGGAAATCATTCTGCATGTAAATAATTTACTTAAAATGCCGACTATAAGTCATTGATTATTTTGATAAAGCCGGAAACAAAACACAGGAAATGAAAGAGTCTGAAACGTGCTAACGGTGAGCGCATCTGGAATTTTTCTCTCCTCCTGTTCTGTGCCAGAGGCAAAAGCAATTATGTGATGTGATAAGAGAGTCTTACTGAAAATGAAGTGATATAAACTGTTACGTTGGAAGTGAGCAAAATATCTTGAATGTCAGAATGGAAATCTGGAGTTTAACCCTTTCACCTCCGGAGGTTTTTTGTTTTGTTTTTTTTCGTTTTGCGCTCCCTGCCTTAACACAGCCATAACTTTTTTATTTTTCCATTCACATAGCTGTAGTAGGGCTTGTACTTTCCAATGCCACCATTTAAATCGGGTAAAATTGCAAAAAAAAAAAAAAAGCAATTCCGCCATAGTTTTATGGGGTTTTTTTATTTACGGCGTTCGAGTTGGAATTTTTTTGGAATTTTGAAATTTTTTTGGAAGTTGGAATTTTTTTTTCGTCGCCATATTTAGGCCACTATAACTTTTTGGTATTTATGTGTACGGAGCTGTATGGGGGCTCATTTTTTGCGGGGCGATCTGAACTTTTAATTTATATAATTCTGGGGTGTATGACTTTTTGATCACTTTTTATTTAATTTTTTTTAGAAAAAAAGAGACAAAAAACGGCGAATCGGCCATTTTGACGCTTTTTTCAATTTCACAGTTTTTCGTATGGGAAATTTTTTAATATATATTTTTATAATATGGGCGTTTTTTATTGGGGAAAGGGGGGTAATTTGAATTTTTATGTTTTTAATTGTTTTATTTTTAAAAACTTTAATTATTTTACACTTTTTTTTATAGATCCCATAGGGAACTATAACAATCAATCATCTGATTGCTTATATCATAGACTCCAATGCATTAGCATTGGAGTCTATGGTGATTTTACTACTTTCCTATGGAGCCCTATTACACACAAGGGCTCCATAGGAAAGACTATGCAGCAGCCTCCTGTCATTCACTATGACAGGGGCTGCTGCAGGCACGCTCCGGCTCCTCCGATCACCACACGGGGGAGCCGGAGCAACACCGGAAGCACGCGCTTCCAATGTTATGTACGCTCAGATGTCGTGGTCAGGATTGACCACGGCATCTGAGGGATTAAATGTCTGCAATCGGCATAGCTGTTGGTTGCGGACATCAGCCGCGGGTGTCTGCTGTATGAATCAGCAGTTCACCCGCGGCTATGGCGCCCGCTCTGCGACCCGTCCAGCGCCGTACTAGTACGACACTGCCCGGGAAGGGGTTAATACTTCTAAAAAGAGAAGTTGAAAAATACAGTCTTAGAACATAGGGTTAAACCAACTATGTAAAAAGATAGAATGGGGTCTTCTAGTCACCAATGGGAGCTGGGGCAGATTTAATTTCTATGGGATTGGCTATCTCTGTCAGGACCATGGAAGAGCAGTGTTCACACATGTATACCACTTCCCCATTGACTGGACACCTAGCAGCAGAGGTGTAGCTACCGGGGGGGGCAGGGGGGGTGACAGCTCCGGGCCCAGTGACTCTGGGGGGCCCAGCAGGGATGGCTTTAGTACAATCAGGCGAATACAAGTGAGCGCTCACTTGTATGTAGGGACCCCCATCAGACCTCAGATCAGCCCACTCAGCCACATAAGGTCAGGCCATAGTGTGCGCGGGCCAGGGAAGAGATCAGAGCGCTGGCCTGGAGGGCAGCCGCAGCGCTGGACAGGTAAGAAAGGTTTTTATTTTAACCTTATGTGGCTGGGTGGGCTGATCTGAGGTCTGATGGAGGCACATTCTGCTGATCTGAGGTCTGATGGGGGAACATTCTGTTAATCTGAGGTCTGATGGGGGCACATTCTGCTGATCTGAAGTCTGATGGGGGTACAATATGCTGATCTGAGGTCTGATGGGGGCACATTCTGCTGATCTGAGGTCTGATGGGGGCACATTCTGCTGATCTGAGGTCTGATGGGGGCACATTAAGCTGATCTGAGGTCTGATGGGGGCACATTCTGATGATCTGAAATCTGATGGGGGCACATTCTGCTGATCTGAGGTCTGATGGGGGCACATTAAGCTGATGTGAGGTCTGATGGGGGCAGGGGACTGTTAGTTTAGTGATGTAAAAACTGGGGACAGATTTCCTTTAACATAGGAGTCCCCTTGTTTTTTACTCCTATTACTCCTATATTTTACTGCATTATGTGGAAGAGTATTTAGACTAGGGTATGTAGAAAGTCTATTGTACTGTACTTAAGAGCATAGATGATCTAGCAGTTTATACAATATTATAACCACATCTAGTAGTATGTGCCTGTGAAGTTGGAAATGTGTGTTTGGGAAGCCACTAAGTGGGGGGCCCACTCAAGTATGTTTCGCCCCCCCTGTGCTGAACCTCTAGCTACGCCTCTGCCTAACAGTCATACATTTATCACCTCTTCTGTGTATAAGTGATAAACATTTTTCGTGGGCCAACTCATTCAAAGGCTCACCATATGACAAAATATGGACCTTAGTGAGTGTTGCGTGGGATGAGTGTGCCATTTGAGGGGGCAGAGTCACCACACTGCACTGCTCTGTGTAAGGGAAACCATGACAGATTAGTGACACAGAGCTGCTGTCCTTTCACACTGCAGGCTCTCTGTTTTGCTGTGTGATGCAGCTTGAGCCTGTCCGCCCTCTCTGTCCTGTCATCTCTCTCTCCACTGTCAGCTATTATATACACGAGGCAGTGAGAACAGTGTGATGCTACATCTCTTAGAACTTACATTGGAGAGTCAGCACACACAGATAGTACAGACAGGCACTGTGAGTCAGGAGGTTGATATAACTGCAGCTAGTCACTGTATACCCTTACATACTGTATATCTGCACTCCTGGTCCTTTATATAGGGGAGACATTATATCTTCAACAGAATACAGTGACATACAGAGGAACATGGAGAGTGGTAAGGGGCCTGAAAGATTCCATGAGGGATTTGATTGGCGATTATATCTTGTAGTTCACAGTAAGTCAGCCATAGGGGAGAGACTGATTTCCTGTTTACATGTTAGAGCTGAGTTTATTGAGTTTATATATTTTCAGTGGGGAAATTCACTTCTTCCTAATTTTTCCTAAAAACATAGAAAACAACCACCCATAATGAATTATTATCCAGCTTCATATGGCTATTAATAATGATCCACAAGTTAGTGGTCTTTTTCTGGCGGCTAACATGAACATCTGACAGCTTAGGCTGCGTTCACATCAATGTTCAGCCTTTCGGAGCATGAAAATGGAAAGGACAGATTCAGTACATAATTGAGCTGAATGGAGCCTACGGACCCCATACACTATAGTGGGGTCCGTTAGGTTTATGCTCAGAGGAAGATTTTTGAAGTGGAGACAAAAGTCCTCCATGCACAACTTTTGTCTCCACTTCAAAAATCTTCCTCTGAGCAGAAACCTAATTGATCCCATTATAGTCCATGAAGTCCATAGGCTCCGTCTGGCTCATTTATGTGCCAAATCCATCCTTACCGTTCTCCTGCTCCTATAACTGAACTTAGGTCATGTGAACCCTAAAATGGATTTGCATCTAAAATCAAAGTTGTAGTTTTCCCCCCATTCATTGTAAGAAATTTCGTTTTTCTCTCTGCATATAAATCAAGGACCAGGAAACTAGCTACACAATTATCAAGTCCAAGGAAACAGAAATCACAGCAGAAGGATTGAAGTCTGCATCATCCTACGTATTCCAGATCCGAGCACGCACGGCCGCAGGATACGGTGCCTTCAGCCGCAGATTTGAGTTTGAAACCAGCCCAGTGTGTAAGTCATTTTAATTACCGTCAGCTCATGTCCATGTAATGGTTAGCGGAAAGAGTCAGCAGATCAATACCATAACAGGGAACTGTCATTCTTACACAGCTCCAGATTTCCTCTCCTAGGTCCCTTGCATTAAGAGAAGAGACCTCATTCATGTCACTTACTTTGATAAGTTAACATGCTGGATCTTGCTTTCTCATCTCATTTGATGTGGGAGAAGGGGGTGTAAATGTCAGCATGTTTTTAACACTGCCTCCCCCAACAGTCACATTAAAATTGGAAAATCTCTCTTTAAAATATCATTTTTTTAATTGTAGATGTCAAATAAATATAGTTTGCGCACAACTTAAGTACATTTCCACCCCTTAGTGTAAAAAAACTAAGACTAAAGCTAATTTTAGCCTTAAAAGCTATGTACACCTTCGGGGCAATTTTTTTAATGACTGCATTTTACTCATTTTGGGCTAAAAATAATTTTTTCAATTGATCTTTATTAAAAATATTGAGCAGTTATGTCACAGAGGGTTAACTGTTTTTTGGCTGTGTGAATCCTACTTTCACTTTCACTTTGTGATGTTCATCTAATAACCCATATTTCTAAATTATTAGGAGGTCATAAACACATATTTAAGCCACATTCTTATCAGTAAGATAAGGATTGAGTTTTAATGAGTGTTTATAAGGTCAGAGAGCAGAGATAAGGTGCCGTCAGCTCTGCAACTGACGGAAAAGACAAAAAATCCACAGGCTGAGTATCTCAGCTCTGTACAGAGAAAATGACTCCATATTTTTAATTAAAACCAATTGAAAAAATGTTTTATCTCATAATGAGTACAATGCAATAATAAATACAATGCCCAAAAAGTTGTATGTTACCCTTAAGGACCAGTATCATTTTCCCCTCTCTGTGTTTCAGCAGTTATAACTTTTTTTTTCTTCAATTTAGAAAAATACAGCAATTTTAACATTGTTTTTTATTGGATTTATTCTTACAGCGTTTAACGTATGGCAAAAATAACATGATAACTTGTTATACTACATGCACAATAAAAACACATTTAAAAAAAAATGATTTTGTGTCACTGCACTCCAAGATCCAAAACATATTTAATTTTTTGATGGCATAAATATAGGAGTTTGTTTGTTTTTTTGGCACAATGATTTGTAGTTTTCATTGGTACTATTTGTATTGCTTTTTATTCTGTTTTTAATAGGTGTGATGTGGGAAAACACAATTCTGTTTTTTTTTTTTTATGTTTTATGTATTAAGTTTATAGTATGGGATGTATTAAGCTTCCTACCTTTTGCAACAGAAAATACTGTCCCTTTATGTGAGTAAAAAAGGGATGTGCTTTTAGGGTGTGGCTTAACACAAACTGTTATTTCACACTATTAGGCCACTTTCACACGGTCAGTATTTGGTCAGTATTTTTTATCATTATTTGTAAGCCAAAACCAAGAATGGGTCCAAAACACAGAAGAGGCACATATATTTCCATTATACTTCTTCTCTGTAGATTCCACTCATGATTTTGGCTCACAAATACTGATAATAAATACTGACCAAATAATGACCGTGTGAAAGTGGCCTTAGTTTGCTCATATTTGGGAGCTTTTTTTTAAGACATTTGGGGTCATTTATCAAACTTATGTAAAGTAGAACTAGCTTAGTTGCCCAAAGCAGCCAGATTACACCTCTCATTGGACCACCCATTAGACTCCTAAGCATAGAAGGAATCTATGTGAATAATTTACAAGTTATATTAAATGTTATTGCCAAAAAATGTATATATTAGTCTTTTCAGTATTTCCTGCTCTATAGCATGCTGCCTTCAGATTATATTCAACATGATAGGTTTCCTATTAATTTTTAGTAGGAGGAATGTTTTTATCTACACAGTGTTGAGAAAAACAATAATCTAAGCAGATTTTCATTTGACTAGTTTAGTAAAAATGACAGTCTCTCTATATGTTGCATGAAACTGAAACCATAGTCTTTGTTTCCTATCTGTCTATTCAGCATTTGCAGCAACTGGTGATCAGAGTCAGATTCCTATTATAGCTGTGTCAGTCACTGTGGGGATTATTATTCTGGCCGGAATGGTTGGTTTTCTTCTCAGTGGAAGGTATGTAGAATTGTATTGAAGCTTCTAAAATATAATATATTTGCACTTTATGTATTGTTAAATATATTGCACATCCATTTTAAACTTTGCTTTGTCGGTGCAAGTCCTGCAAAGTAAATACATGTTAAAAACTTTAAAACTATACAGAATGAAACCCACTTAAATAAAATAAAGAACTTCCTATAGAGTCTATTTAGTCTCAGTAAGGCCTTTTTCACAACAGCGAGTTCCACGCACTGGACTCGCAACGTGTGCCAGCGAGAGCACCCGTCCTGACCTCCCAGCATTGCTGGGGTCACATAGCATTATATTGATTCATGATGCTTTGTAACCCTTAGAGGTCTGGAATGTATTGTATAACACTTTATTCTAACTCTATACCAATTATTGGTTGTCTTAATTTACAGTACTAAAGAATTTTACGCCAGAACTGAGATAGAATTTTTGTACTTTTTCTGGTAAGCCATTTCCACTGGTGATCTATGCAAAGTGGATTTTCCTAAAATTAGATTGCACCAAATTTTAGCACAATGTATGACAACATTTAGATGATCTGTGTGTCATTACCATCCATTAAATAGTGTGGTTGAAACAGAGTGACTGATCTGTTTTAATGTAGTCAAGATGAAGTCAAGAAAGCAGTAAATGAAGAACAGGTAGGTAGTACAAATGTTCCCATTAATGCATGTAGTGTCAGACTAGCTTGGAGGTCCTCATGCAATCCATGTTCTGATATAGTAATGAGGTTGGGCAGGATTGCTTTTGAGTTTCTGAAGGTAAACACCTCAGTAATCATTTGCTGCTGAAGTTTAGACTTTTGAGGGTTGTAAGAGGGCAAGAGGTAAAGTAGTGGATGGCAGGTATGTGTCACTGAGGTGGCTGGCCTCGGTGATGTAAAAACCCTATAGCTGGTACCAGTAATACTATGTTACTGAGTATGATGTTTCTGCTGTAGTCCGGGTCCGGGTTTTTATGGAGCGACTATAGAGCTTGGGTGGGAAAGGTCGCTCCCATACTCCAGCCCAGGGTTTTTACTAACCCTGTAAAAAGGCAGCTGAAACAGCTCAGACGGGGGGAGCTGATTTGGGAGCTGTGTGAGCTCTATGAGGAAGCTGAAGCCCTGCGTGCTGAGAAAAGCTGCCTAAAAGTTCCCTGAGGAACACTACACCACCGACTGACCTGGTGAGGTTTTCTTCTTTAAGTTGTTGATTATTCCTGGAGAAAGGACTGTTTTGTTTCACCTTTTTTTTTTTACATGCTGGAGAAAGCATATTTCCATTTATTCACGTGGAAAAGACAATAAATATTCCACTGAGTTTCACCTATACCTGTGTCTGTGCTGATATGAGTGACTACCTTTGAGCTGAACCCCCACAGGGTCTATTTGACAATTAATAGTGCAGTTATAGTCAGTATGTGATGAGAACTGCAGAATGTACAATGAACACATGGGACAAAAAATTTCCCCAAAGAATTGAACCAAAATCCACAGCAAAAGTCTTAAAGGGGTTGGCCACTTTGTTAGCACTTATTAAAACTCTAAAGAAAGCAGGGGGGCAATAAACTTCCTAATATATCTTCTGCAGCAGATCTGCCTGGTTACCTTGCTATTGGAAGCCACGCCCCCTCAGTCCTGCTCTCATAACTGCCTGTCTCGTCCATGCCTGCACGTGCACTAGTCCATGGAAGGAGTGTGCTGCTCCTGGGTCCTAAAGGCACCCTGCTTGTGTCAGAGAAGTTTCCTTCTGCTGTGACTGCAGTCCTGACTATACAGGGCTGAAGGGGCTTAGCAGAGAAACTTGTTAGAAGCTGAAATAAAGAAACTTTGCAAGAGGAAGAGAGACTGAGGAGAAGCTGTGATGGACCTCACTGACTGCAGTGATGTAGCAGAGCCAGGAAGGTGCTGTGGACAACAAAGTGTGAGCAATCCTAGTGTCTGTCCTATCTATGACCACTCTGCAATGTGATCTTATCACAGACATGTTTATTCCAGCCAGACCAACAGGTCAGGAGCTTTAACCCCTTCTGAGCTGTCAGTATGGCTGAGGTCAGTGATATCAGCAGCAGTCACTGATGTCATCTGTAAATATGTGCCCTCTCCTTCCTGCACACTGCATATAGTGATATATGATGTCCCCAATACAGTGATATGTCATCACCACTTTATACTGTATATAGTGATGTGTGACCCCCTGTATACAGTAATAGTTAACACCACCACCACCACCACCATACACTGTATATACTGATGTGTGACTCCCCACCACTGCATACAGAGATCTGTGAACCCCTGTACAGTGACCCCCTTTATACTGTATATACAGCTGTGTGACCCCCTGTACATTATATATAATGATGTGTGACCCCCTGTACACTGTATATAGTGATCTGTGACCCCCTGTACATTATATATAGTGCTGTGTGACCCCCTGTACATTATATATAATGATGTGTGACCCCCTGTACACTGTATATAGTGATGTGTGACCCCCTGTACATTATATATAGTGCCGTGTGACCCCCTGTACATTATATATAGTGATGTGTGAATTCCTGTACATTATATATAGTGATGTGTGACCCCCGTACATTATATATAGTGATGTGTGACCCCCTGTACATTATATTTAGTGATGTGTGACCCCCCTGTACTTTATATATAGTGACTTGTGACCCCCCTGTACGTTATATATAGCTATTTGAATACACTCATTTTCCCTTTTTTCCCAGATGAAGGGTAGTCATATATTCATAGATGATTGATGGACTGTCAGCTGGGAGCAGGTCGTATGATGATAGACAGGAGGCTCCTCTGTATGTCAGCAGATCGATTTGTGCAGTCCGTGCACCTAAACAGAAATCTATGACAGCTCAGAGCTGCCATAGATTTCTGGCTTCATTTGAGTCAGAAAATGAACATAATTGTCTCTGCCATTGTCACGCCCTTTAAAAAAAAATAAAAATGCATAGTTAAAAATTTGCAAACACATAGAGGGAGATTTATTAAAACTGCTATAAAGGAAAACTGGCTTAGTTGCCCATAGCAACCAATCAGATTCCACCTCTCATTTTCCAAATGAGCTTTGAAAAATGAAAGGTGGAATCTGATTGGTGATAACTCCCCACCTCATTCTGTTTTTGACTTACATCCAGTGGCACAACTAGAAATGACTGGGCCCCACAGCAAATTTATGAAAAGGGTAACCCCCCCCCCCTTTACTGTTGGGACTGGGGTGTTCTTTCTATTGCCATGTCTGTACAGAACTTATTCACTGATAACTGGGTTATTGATATTATCTAAGGGGCTCTTGTCTCTATGGGAACACAGGTGGGCGGGGAGGTCATGTGACTGCTCCTCTAGACATGCTTGCTGCAGTGCATGCTGGGATTTTTACTTTCACTTTGCAGCTGCTCCTCCCACACAGCCTGTCTGAGGGAGCTCCTCCAGGGAAGTGTGTCATGGTGAACAGGTTAGATAAATGAAGTACAGCCAGTACATGTGTCCTGAGATATACTTCATAGTGTTGGCTATTGTCTGGGGGAACTTTGGATTTTTAATACTTAGGGTGGCCAACCCCTTTAAGTATTACATGCACATTTTGTTACAGATTCGGCCTGTGCATTGCAAAGAGTGAAATCCACTATAGAAATCTAAAGATTTGTTTCCACAGCATGTGAATAGTAAAACAAGAAACTATTATTATAATAATCTGAGGAAGGACTTGTTTGTGAAATCCAGGAAATCCAGGAAAAGATATCTATGACTTATTCTCAGGAAAACACCTGGGACCCCAATGGTCAGCTGTTAGAAGAGGCCTTGAGCGCAGCAGCCTCTTCCTAAGCCAGGTGACATAACTGTACCTTGATCACATGGCCTAGTTGCAGCTCAGTCCCATTCAAGTCAATGCAGTACCAAGCACTGCCACTACACGATATACGGCACTGTCCTGCATCAATGAGTGCTGCGGCTCCCTGAAACAGCTGATTGATGGGGATGTCATGACTTGGACCCCCATTGATGTGTTAATGATGACCTATCCTGAGGATAAGTCATCATCATCTTTTCCAGGATAACCCTTTTAATGGTCTCTTTATTCGGTACCTACAGAGGACAATTTTATCGATTTTTATTTTATTTCATGATCTTTTTTATTTTTTATATAAATATTTTAGTAACTTTTGTTCTCAGTTTATGAATAATGTAAATTAATTTTACCATTAGCATTTTTTCTTATCTACTACTTATGTACTACTATTACATTCACATAGCCCATGCCAGAAGGGTTTTTGATCAGGGGTTTTGACTTCTGTTTTATTATTTAGAATTTTTTTGCTCGATAAGGCACATAGAGCAACGTCATATCACTCTACATGTAAGGCGTTGTATTTTTATTTTGGTAAAGGGTGAAGCCACTTTTGACTTTTATAGCATATGAATAGTAATGTAGCAGGTGTAGTGCCACTGTGTCACCAAATGTGCTGCTACTTCTAAAGGCATTATCTAAGTAGCCCTGGTTTTTACTCATTCATTAGGGACCTGGTCTTCGCTGTAGAGGAACCACCAGGCGACTACCTCTTGTGACTTAGTGACAGTTGACCAATGTGGGTCAAGAAACACCAGTGTGTAGCACCAAAAGAAACAGGAAGAATCATAGTCTGGCCTTGAAACATGTCCTATTTTTTATGTCTGCTGTTCACGGATATGTGAAGAGCCCATAGACATAAAAATGCAGTGTGATGGCTGTTACAAAAACGGCTATCACACATCCATTTTTCGTCGTGTGAATGAGGCTTTAAAGCTTGCAAGAAAATCTTACATCTAACACCGACGTCAAGTGATCTCCTCTCTGAGGTTTACCAGTAGATCACAATTTAAAGGGGTTGTCCCACGAAAAATATTCTACATTTTTTAAACCAGCACCTGGATCTGAATACTTTTGTAATTGCATGTCATTAAACATTTTGTATAGCTACTGAGTGATTCAATAAAATGTATCTGTATAGGGTCACTTAATTTCTTATTTCTTTGACCTTGTCACTGAGCAGGCCGCACATGCTCAGTTTCAACTTTTAACTGCCTCCTGAGCTGTGATAGGGAGAGCTGAGACATGCCCCCTGAGCTGTAGCAGAAAAGACACTCCCCTGAGCTGTCAGCTTGATATAAATCCAGCAGAGCAATGAATGTGGAGATCTCTGGATCCATGTGAGGTACAGGGCTGGTTCTAGCTTTGTTAGAAAGAGGTTGTCATGTACTATATGAAGTCTGATTTTCATTTTTTACATTATTCGTGGGATAACCCCTTTAAGACTAAACCACTATTGTCTTAGTAAGGGCTTGTCCACACGTCAGTTATTTGATCAGTTATTTACATCAGTTATTGTGAGTCAAAACCAGAAGTGGAGGCTCCACAGACATAAGGTATAATGAAACGACCTGCAACTATTCTGTGTTTTTGACTCGCACCTGGTTTTGGCTCACAATAACTGATGAAAATAACTGATCAAAAAACTGAAGTATGAACTAAGCCTAAGCAGTAATGTTATAGACAATGTTGAAATGACTTGGAATATGTTGTGTATATAAGGGCATAAATACTACATATACAAAAGTATCACACTATATTTAACTATTTACATCATAATTATTTCAGCAATAGATGTGCAGATTTACACATAAAAGCATAGTTATAATAATTTTTATAAACTCTTGCATTTCTCTTATTGTAGACAGAAAATAATTGCACATACCTTTTGGATTGTACCGTAAGGTTTGAAATTTTCAGTAAACTAAATTTCATCAGCACAACACAAATATCAATTATTATGCTATTTTATTTCCTAAAATATTTTTTATTTTCCAATTAACTCAGTAATAAATTTAGGTTTCCTATTAAATTGCATCTACAGCCAGTTTTCTGCCAAAATAACAGGATTATTTATTGACCCTATCTTATCCACCAGTTTGCCTTTACAAGGGTCAAGCTGGATGTATTGACAAACACTGGCGATGGTTAATTTGTCTTTCCAGAAAGTCTCCAGCAATTATCTGGATAATTGTGACCAGAACAAGACAAAATAGAAAAGCATTTGCATAAATTGCAACTATTAGGTCTTGACTTGCAGGAAATCACAGATATTAATGACTGGAATGTAATTGCATATTCACAGTCAGTAAATGAATCTATATATCTTTTTTACAACATTGATTAGTTTATATTTTGCATACAGATGCGATAATTGCTTAAAATTAAATTATTTCAATTTGTAATGAGGAGCCACAAGTGCTATATACTTAAGGCTGGTATTACACTGCCCGATCTTCAGGCAGTGCAAGTGACGATGGATGATAACTAAAGATGAGCGAAGTTATGGAAAATTCGATTCAGCTGGTTCACCAAATTTGCCAAAGAAATTTGCTTTGTGACAAATTATTTTGTCATCAAGTGCATTTATTTAGACTGTATCTACATACAATATAAAGAAATGCAGTTTATGACAAAATAAAGGTGTAATGACAGGGAACGGCAATCGCGCCGCCCCTCAACATTAACCCCCTTAGATGCAGCGTTCATCGATGAGTTCATCTGAGGTTATCATTTAGGCCTTTCAGGGGTTAATCAAGGTAAAAAAAAAAATACTCAGCTTATCCATTTGATCACATAGAGGCTATCATGGCCATCTTGATTGAAAATTTTGCACTGTGACATGATGACTTCACGCTAACTGGCGTGACGTCATACGTCACCATGCGCAAAGGCCTCAAGATGTTCACAAAGGCCTCTACATGATCAAATTGATGAGGTAAGTATGTATTTTTTTTGCTTTGACCACTATTTCAGGGAACATTGGTTCGTTACCACGAATCACAAGGCAGTTCGGCTTTGTGGCAAATCAAATTTTTCCTGAAATTTGGATCGAAGTCAATTTGTTTGATTCGCTCAACGCTAATGATAACAAAGCAATCTGCGCTCGTTTGCACTAGCCTGATTACACAGGTGTTTGCATGTTCATTAGTAATTGTCTACTCGATTATACAAGCCAATTATTGGGAATAATCGTTCCTGTGTAATAGGGATTATAGTTATCTTAATGGGACACTTTCTGCAGCAAGCCCCATTAAGATGTATGGGACAGGTGCAGAAATTTCTGCAGCGAATCCGTAGCATATAAAATCAATCACCGTAATTTTTGATTGAACTATCCAATAAACAAAAGTGTACCCTCATAGAGGGAGTCAATGAAGCTTGCATTGGACCCACTGGAGACAGAGGGCCCAGTTTTATTGATTAGACTTTTTTATAGTAAGGCCAACAGCCCTTTATGAGGAGCCACTGATGATCAGTAGGACATTTTTCCACCAACTTTAGTGCATTTACAGTGCTGGCAACAACATGGAACCTCTCCTTCCAGTGGTTGGACCTCCCACCAAAATGTTGCAAAAGTTTACGCTAAATGCTGTTTGCTCATAAATGTGCAACTTTTGTACAAAAGCAGTTTCCCGGCACATTTGCCGGGTAGCAGATGGATCTCCACCAGAGTTCATTATAGTCATTGAGGTTCATTAAGGTCGGCAGCATTCCTGCAACATTTGGAAATGGCATATCCAGAGAGCTCTGACAGGCTGTTCTCTGCGGGAACAGCCTGCCAGAACTATGAACGGCAGTGTGAAAGAGGCCTAAATAACATGCAGCTTTAGTAAATGTTCCCCTGTTGCTATGCAAAACATAAGCATGTTCCAGGGTAGACATGTAAATTAAATCTTACATGATTTAGAAAATTTGGCTTATATTGAACTAGACATTTTAGAATGAGATATCTCTCGGAAAGAAAAGAATAGGAAAATTGTGAAAAGTCTATTGCTTTATTTTTGCTAATTAGCGAAATCTGTATATGTCTCCTGTGTAGGGTCACCATACATATTAACTCCTTTGAAAAGGTATCTGTTGATGCTCTGAGTCTGTACTAAACACTGTAGAATTATGACTTCAAACCAGTGGCATGCATAGAGAAGTAAGGGCCCCATAGCAAGGATCAAACCAGGCCCCCACACAGGACAGAAGGGTTTCTGCCTAAACCCCTTTCAATGACCTTTGGGCCATTTATTCCACTGCTTCATTTGCTAGAAGTTGTTTCTTTAGAGGGTAGAGTCCTGACCAAGATCTCACCTCCAGTAGAAGAGGAGATAATCCCAACTAAGACTGGGCCCCCTCTTGCCCTGGGCCCCATAGCAGTCGCATGGTCTGCTGCTATGGTAGTTATGCCCCTGTTCCAAACCATTTATGTTTTATAGAAAATGCACAATTAGTAATCCTTTCCTTCGATTTTATAATGAATATTAGCAAAGGCTTAAGCGAAAGCGAATCCAGCTTCAGATCATAGATCCAAAAGCTTCATTGTTAATGCTGTTTCCGTATTGTATTGAAATCATAGATCAAAGAGCTTGATTGTTAATGCCGTTTCCGTATTGTATTAAAATGTATGTGCTCCTTGTAGCCAAACTTCGTCTCAGCTGAAGTTGTGCAAGACTTCCCCGAATGACTATGGTATTTCTATCTGCATATTTTAAAACATTTTAAAATAGGAATCTGAAGTTGTCTTTGGTACTGGTTGGTACCTCGGTACCAAAGCTGACTTCAGATGCCTATTTTAAAATGTTTTTAAATAGATAGGATAGATAGGAACACCATAGTCATTCACTGCAGTCTCGCACAACTTCGGCTATGGAGCCCATACCTTTTAATGCTGTATGGAAACAGCATTAACAATTAAGTTTTTTTTTAACAAATAGACTTTGGATCTATGATCCGAAGCTCGATTCGCTCAAGCCTATTAGCAATGATTGGTGTAAAAAATAAATGGCAAATGGTTAATTTGCTAGATTTAAAGATGTCAGGAAGAGATATTATTTGACCCTTTCCATTAGTAAAGGCTGGATTTCAGGAGTAAAGCTACTGACTGTAGCTCAAATCACAGCACATCTGTTTTCCAGCAATCCAGCATTTACATGCCAGACAGTACAGGGCATAATTTGTTCACTAAGTGACAAATTTATAGCCTGTTTATCTGATCAGTAAATTTAGTACATCTGGAAGCTCTATGGTAGATAATGTTTCATGGACAGGTTTCCTGCCATGCATTATTGGTGAAGCTGAACTATTGCTGCGATGCCAATATAAACCTGCAATAGAATTATAGTATTATGCAGTGTATCTTGTTGAGACATGTTTTTATGACACTTTGGGGGTTTTCATGGCTTAATTTTGTATGTTAATATGACATGCTGCTGTATATATTTATAGACCTCCAGAGAAATTCACAATGAAAAATAAGCTGCCTTTATCGCCTTTTTAATCTCACTTTAGATAATATGCAATAACCATTTAGCAATGACAAAGCCCTTTTTACACCCTTGGCAATCCCTGGCTTATATAGGAATTCTCTAGACTTGAAAATGAAAACATACTGGGGGAGATTTACCAAGCTTAAAGGGGTTGTCTCACTTCAGCAAGTGACATTTATCATGTAGAGAAAATTAATACAAGGCACTTACTAACGTATTGTTATTATCCATATTGTCTCCTTTGCTGGCTGGATTCATTTTTTATGGGTTACGGCCACTGCTGCAGCACAGATTCAAAGTGAGTGGGATTGGAGGTGCTGAGCATGCACCGCCACAGTTCCTGCCACTAGAAAGGCCAGCACTTTTTCTATAGTGTGCAAGCACGTCCACCACTGCTGCATGCAAGGTGGTCATAACCCCTGGATACAAGCAGTGTATAATGTGATGGAAAAATGAATCCAGCAGCAAAGGAGACAATATGGATAATCACAATACATTAGTAAGTGGCATTAACTTTCTCTACATGATAAATGCATTTGCATAAGTGAAACAACCCCTTTAATGATCCAGAATGCTGGCTCAATTTGCATGAAAGAACTGGTGTAGATGCCTTGCACTAGATTTATTATGTGTTCTACACAGTCTTTTGCGTCTCACTAGACTAGACTTGAAACATGTCTAATATAAGGAGTGTGACTTAGGAAAAGGAATTTGGCCTAAAATACACAAGATTGCAACAAAATTGCACCATTTTTTTGACCCAAAGTCTTGGTCTACAGCAGTGATTGTGAATGTGAACCTATGGCACGGGTGCCAGAGACGGTACTCAGAGCCCTCTCTGTGGGCACCCACACCCTGGAAAAAGTCTATAGTGTACCAATATGCCTTAGACGTTTCCTGCCATTCATCAGCGCAGGGCACATTATGAACAGCACAGGCAGCGCATTGAATGTAGGCAGGCTTTTATAGGTAAATAATAAAGTACATGGAAGATATACTATATTGGACTGTACTATTCAGGTCAAATTGCCGTGTTGGCACTTTGCGGTGAATAAGTGGGTTTTGGGTTGCAGTTTGGGCCCTCAGTCTCTAAAATGTTCACCATCACTGGTCTAGAGTAAGCCAAAAAAGAAGTGGCATGAGGAAGAGCAAGATAAATCTATCCTACAATGTGGGCCACTGTGATACATGTGCATCTTCTGCCTGTCATGTCTGGATTTTAAATTAATCTGGGCACTGGTAGTAAAAGTCACCAAAATTGACCTATAAAAGCACTGGCGGGACACTGACAGCTGTTTATGGTGATATTCTAACGCTAATAATCCAAGCAGAAAAGCTCCTGCGTATCTGGTATAAAATCCGCACCAGATAGTGTGAATTTTTGTTTTAGTTGTGGAAATTCTTTGGATTTTCTGCAAATTCCACACGAGGCATTTCAAAGTGTGAAAAGCAGAAAAGTTCAAGAGAAGTTGACCTGCTGGGAATTCTGCACCTTAGGTTGGGTTACTGTGTGTGCAGATTTTGTTGAACTATTTGGCAGCGTGTGGATGAGATTTTCTGCAGTTTATGCTGTGAATCCTGGACAAATCTTCTGGCACTTGTGGTTAAAAACTCCAAATCTTTATTTCAAGTGCATAAAAACCATCATTAAACACAAGCAAAAAAATCCTCCCAACTTAAAATATAACTTTTAATGAGTCACTAAAACTGTTCACATAACCCCTATTAACACAAAATAAACAAAAAATAGACCATAGAGGAACCAATGGCCACAAAAATACACAGTAAAAGGTGGGTATGGAGGAGAGGTGGGGTCAGGGTATGTCCCTGCTTTACTCACGGTTAGATGACCTCTTGACTGAGTGTGCTCCTGAGACAAGTGACTGAGCTAAGTGACCAGTAGAGTTATAAGAGATTGTAGTTTGTAGAAGGATTATATATAGCTAAAATCTGTTTTGTTTGGTGTAGCATACATTAGCAAATAGAATCAGAACAGACACAAGTTTAAACTGCTTTTTTGCCTTTTTTTTTTCTCTAGTCTGCTGATTGCCTGTGGGTGTGGTTAATTAATCTCAGGTGTATAAAAGTATCAGTTAAACTCAGACTGAGCCTTGCTCTTGACTGAGTGTGCTCCTGAGACAAGTGACTGAGCTAAGTGACCAGTAGAGTTATAAGAGATTGTAAAGAAGTTGTAAAAAGTTTGCGGGAAATACTTTATTCTTGTTAATTGATTGCTGTTTTGTAACTGGGATGGATAGCAAGATTGAAAGTTTTCAACAGTGCACAGTCTGCCACATGTATGAGCAACAGGAGCAGCAGTTCCTGGGTGAATACCGCTGTGGTAGATGTGAGCATGTTGCCAATCTGGAAGCTCACATTAGAGATCTGGAGAAGCATATTGCAACACTGAGGGAAACAAGAGATCTTGAGAGGGGCCTGCTTCTCACAGAACAGGCAGTTATGGGGTCTGTTATGGAGGGTGGAGAGGAAAATCAGGAGGCCCATATAAGGAGCTGGGTTAACCCGAATAGAGGGAGTGGCAAGGGGTCTAGGAAAAGGAAGGCCAGTCCTGTTTCTGTGCACCTAAGCAAAATTGCCAAGTTAGGTGATGATGCGAGGGTGTCAGTCTCAGAAATGGCAACCCTAGTGGATACTGGTCTCCCTAACAGCCGGGGGAACAGTCCATCTAGTAGTGGGGGGATGGTAAAGCAGGCAGGCCGAGACAGCTAGTAGTGGTAGGGGATTCCATAATCAGGAAGACGGATAGAATAATTTGTCGCCAAGACCGCCTCAACCGAATGGTTTGCTGTCTCCCTGGTGCCAGGGTTCGGCATGTGGTGGAACGGGTGGACAAATTACTGGGAGGGGCTGGGGATGACCCAGCTGTCGTGGTCCATGTGGGAACCAACGACAGAATTAATGGTAGGTGGAGGTCTGTTAAGAATAATTATAGAGAACTAGGAGCCAAGTTGAAGGGATGGACCTCCAAGGTTGTATTCTCAGGAATACTGCCTGTGCCATGCGCATCGCAGGACAGACAACGGGAGCTGAGGGAGTTGAATGCATGGCTCAAGTCTTGGTGTAAGGGAGAAGGGTTCGGGTTCTTAGAGCACTGGGCTGATTTTTCATTGGGGTACAAATTGTATTCTGCGGATAAATTGCACCTGAATGGAAGAGGGGCTGCTGTGCTGGGGGAGAGAATCCTAGAGGGGGTGGCTGAGTTTTTAAACTAGGGATGTGGGGGGGAGGACAAGCAGAAAATAAAGCAAAGCATGCAGTGGTAGATAGGTTAGAGAGTGGTCAGAACAGAGTGGTGGGTGGAGAAGTGGACCACGGGGGGAGGATAACAGCAGTGGATAAGGAGATCCATGTGTTACAAATCAGCAGAAAAAACATGTCTAGTCAGAATACATCAATAAATTACATTTCTAAACCTAAATGTACACAAACACATGGTAATTTAAAGTGTATGTTCACAAATGCCAGAAGTCTAGCAGGCAAAATGGCTGAGCTTGAGGTCATGGTACTGGAGGAGGAAATTGATATAGTTGGAGTTGCTGAGACATGGCTGGACTCTTCGCATGACTGGGCTGTCAATCTCCAGGGTTATACTCTGTTTCGGAGGGATAGGGAGATTAGGAAAGGAGGAGGAGTATGTCTGTATGTTAGAAGTAGTATAAAAGCGAGTATGAAGGAGACAATAGTGGGTGATGATTGTGTGAATGCAGAATCCGTGTGGGTGGAATTACAAGGGGAGACTAACAATGAAAGAATTATTTTTGGTGTAATTTATAGACCCCCTAACATCACTGAGGAAATAGAGGCTCAGCTGCATAGACAAATAGAGCGGGCTGCCCAGGCGGGTACAGTAGTGATTATGGGAGATTTTAACTTCCCTGGTATTGACTGGGGTCATGGATCGGCTTCAACTGCAAAGGAGAGAAATTTTCTTAACTTATTGCAGGATAATTTTCTGGGTCAGTTTGTAGAAGAACCAACAAGAAGTGATGCACTGTTGGATCTGGTTATATCTAACAATGCAGAGATAGTTGAGGAGGTAATTGTTCGGGAAAACCTTGGTAATAGTGACCACAATATAGTTACTTTTATCCTAAAGTGTAGAAAGCATAAACATGCTGGGAGATCAAAAACATTTAATTTTAAAAAGGCCAATTTCCCAGGGTTACGGGCCGCACTCCAGGACATAGACTGGGAGCAGCTGTTGTCAAATAGTGGCACAGATGATAAATGGGAGACCTTCAAATCTACACTGGGTAACTATACTGCAGACTTTATTCCTAGGGGGAACAAATACAAACGCTTAAAATTAAACCCTGCGTGGCTTAATGCAGATGTTAAAAGGGCAATACATGAAAAACAAAGGGCATTTAAAATATACAAATCAGAGGGGTCTGCCATAGCCTTTAATAACTACAAAAGGGTTAATAAAAATTGTAAAAGGACTATAAAAGCAGCAAAGGTTCAAAATGAAAGGCTGGTGGCCAGGGATAGCAAAACCAATCCCAAAAAATTCTTCAAATATATAAATGCAAAAAAACCTAGGTCAGAGCATGTAGGACCCCTGAATAACAGTGATGGGGAATTGATTACTGGGGATCAGGAAAAGGCGGAGCTACTGAATGAGTTCTTTAGTTCTGTATATACACATGAAGAGGTGGGAGCTGCTGTCGGTAGAGTAAGTGCTGGTGATACTTCATGTAATATACTCAACTGGTTCAATATAGATATGGTCAAAGCTAAGCTAAACAAAGTAAACGTGAATAAGGCTCCAGGACCGGATGGGTTACACCCAAGAGTTCTTAAGGAACTTAGTTCAGTAATTTCTTTGCCCTTGTATATAATATTCAAAGATTCTCTGGTGACTGGCATAGTGCCGAGGGACTGGCGTAAAGCAAATGTGGTGCCCATCTTCAAGAAGGGCTCTAGGTCATCCCCGGGGAATTATAGACCGGTGAGCTTAACGTCCATTGTGGGGAAACTTTTTGAGGGTCTAATAAGGGACTATATACAGGAATATGTTTTGGATAATAGTATTATAAGTGATAACCAGCATGGTTTTACTAAGGACAGAAGCTGTCAGACTAACCTGATTGGTTTTTATGAAGAAGTGAGTAGAAGCCTAGATAGAGGGGCGGCTGTGGATATTGTGTATTTGGACTTTGCAAAAGCGTTTGACACGGTCCCTCATAGACGTCTGACGGGTAAATTAAGGTCGGTTGGATTAGAAAATCTACTCTGTAACTGGATTGAGAACTGGCTGAAGGAGCGTACTCAGCGAGTGGTGGTGAATGATTCCTACTCTGAATGGTCCCCAGTTATAAGTGGTGTACCCCAAGGTTCAGTGCTGGGTCCACTTTTATTTAATTTATTTATTAATGATATAGAGAGAGGAATTAACAGCACTGTTTCAATTTTTGCAGATGACACTAAGCTTTGTAGTAGAGTCCAGTCTATGGAAGATGTGCAGAAGTTACAAGCTGACTTGGACACACTGAGTGTTTGGGCATCCTCTTGGCAGATGAGGTTCAATGTGGATAAATGTAAAGTTATGCATCTGGGTACTAACAACTTGCATGCCTCCTATGTCCTAGGGGGAGTAACACTGGGAGAGTCACTTGTAGAGAAGGATCTGGGTGTCCTTGTAGACCATAGACTGCAGAATAGCATGCAATGCCAATCGGCTGCTTCTAAGGCCAGCAGGATATTGTCATGTATTAAAAGAGGCATGGACTCGCGGGACAGGGATGTCATATTACCACTGTATAAAGCATTAGTACGGCCTCATCTGGAATATGCTGTTCAGTTCTGGGCTCCGGTTTATAGGAAGGATGTCCTGGAGCTGGAAAGGGTGCAGAGACGGGCAACTAAACTGATAAGGGGCATAGAGCATCTTAGCTATGAAGAAAGATTGAAGGAGTTAAACTTGTTTAGTCTTGAGAAGAGACGTATAAGGGGGGACATGATCAACCTGTATAAGTATGTAAATGGCCCATACAAAAAATATGGTGAAAAACTGTTCCAGGTAAAATCCCCTCAAAAGACAAGGGGGCACTGCCTCCGCCTGGAGAAGCAAAGGTTCAGACTCCAGGGGCGACAAGCCTTCTTTACTATAAGAACTGTGAATCTGTGGAACAGTCTACCGCAGGAGATGGTCACAGCAAAGACAGCTGAGGGCTTCAAAACAGGCTTAGATAAATTCTTAGAGAAAAAGAAGGTCACCACATATTAAGAAATGTAGAGTCATGTCTTAAGGTTACCAGTCCCCCTCCCCTTCATCACTCCTACCCCCTCCCTTGGTTGAACTTGATGGACATGTGTCTTTTTTCAACCGTATTAACTATGTAACTATGTAACTATGTAACTATATTCAGGTACTGTGATCAATATCTTCAGGGACACTGACATTCACCTTAGGTTGACCCTAAGGCTAGCCCTGCCTAAAGGCAGAGAACCCGCCCAGAAAGGGGCGATCCCACCTCTCGATGGCTAAACCCTTCCAGACCCTTAATCTCACCCCTACTGTAGTAATGCCCTTCTACGTAAACAGTTCGGTGCCCAGGATCAGTAGTTATCCATCTGTAGCACTTAAACTGCACAAGCAAAAAAGTCCCATAAAAGTCGTGATCATCCCAATCATCCCAATGCTGCGTTTCCCCAGCATCCACACTGGTTCATCAGGGGAACAACTTTTCTCCAATTCAAGGAAACGATAGGAGATATTCCATACTGATAAATGGATGGCTCAGATGCATGCCATGCATGCCATGTAGTAGTGGGCATAAAAACATCATGCAATACAAAAGAAAAAAAAAAACATTAAAAAGCTACACGTTTCGGATGAAACACATCATCCTTCTTCATGGTTTTTCTGCAGGTATTTCAGCTGCATGCAGTTTTGCCACGTATAACCAGTACCATCACACAGCAGACGCAGCCTGTCTGAAAAGACAAACCAATAAAAGGGAATTGCATCAATCTAACATATTGAGGATCAAATATTTCTATTTCATCAAATAGGACATAATAACCATGAGACCATCTCTGTTGTAGGCGATGCGGCTACAGCAAAGCTAAGCAAGATCCAGAAGAGGAAAAGATGCATTTTCACAACGGACACAGTAAGTATTATTAGTTTACCGACTGATTCTTTCAAATGTAGTATAATCGTTGACTTCTTTTTTTTTTTTTTTTTTTACTTCTTGATATCAGCACCTTTGTGTATAGATTTAGAAAAATAAGATATAATATGAAAATATGATATTTATACTCAGCAGGGGAAACACAAGTTTATTCAAGGGTAAGATGTCATAGACATATACTTGTGCACTTACCAGCCACATCATAATCCAGATTACAGGACTAGTCACAGAATATAATAAATAATAGGATCTGTCACAGAACCTCTATTTAGTGCCATAGCCACACTGTACCATGCTCCATATCTGCTTTCCACTGCTCAGGTGTCTCACTTTGCTTTGGTTATGTGGTTCTTCACAAGACTTTTTACAGGAAAAATCAATGTGATTATCCCGGCATTCTGGTATAGCTGAACTGGTAAAGCTGAAATGTAGCTAGGACCTGAATTCCACCCCATAACCATTCTTTCCGTCAGAAACTATTAATATTGTACAAATAATGTAGGTGCTTCCATTGCATTATATTATAGGGTGACACATACTGGTTTTATATCATTATATACAACGTAATAATAGTGCTTGTGTACTACTGGGACAACTAATAAGAAGACAGTCTTTTGTTCCACTACAGTTAAACTTCCAGGAATAAAGACATACATTGACCCTCATACCTACGAAGACCCAACCCAGGCAGTACACGAATTTGCCAAAGAAATTGATGCTTCCTGTATAACTATTGAACGAGTAATTGGAGCAGGTATGTATTTTTTTGTACCTTCAGACAGTGAACTGTAATCCAATTTTTTGTACTGACCCTAAATAAGTGCATAAGCATTAGGGTATTTGACTACTGTATGTGAATGTAATCACTAGAGATGACTAAATTTCTTAAATTTGTTTCGGGTCCATTTCTAATGAACCTGTTAAATGATTTGATTCAGGTACGATTAACCCCTTCCTGACATGGCGATTTTATTTTCGGTTTTGTTTTTTTACTCACTGCCTTTTCGGAGCCATAACTTTTTTATTTTTCCATTTACATAGCTAAATGAGGGCTTATTTTTTGCAAGATAATTTGTACTTTGTAATCCATTTCACATTGCATACAATGTAGTGGGAAACTTAAAAAATATTCCAAATGGGATGGAACTGAACCCCCCCCCACACACACACACACACAATTACAGCACAGTTTTATGGGTATTGTTTTCACGGCGCTCCCTAAGTGGTAAAACTGATTGTTGATTACAACAAAACCAAATTTATATTGTTTCTTGTGTTTTAATACTGAAAGAGAAATACAAACTTTAAAAACAATATTTTTTTCTTTTCATCGCCATATTTTGACCCCTATAACTTTTTTATTTTTATGCCTACAGACTTGTGCGTGTGACGGCTCATTTTTTGCGGGACAAATTTATCTTCATCTAAAGCAGTTATGCATATGAAGTCAGGAAGCTGAGAGCTGCAGGAGATTTCTGTTTAGACACACAGACTGCTGGTGAATATGTCTAATTTATGACAGGGCCTGAACCTCATCATAAGTTAGGCGCATCCTCCTGCAGCGCAGGGGATTTTTTTTATCTAATGGCCGTCTATGTAACAGACACGTATTTAATACGCAAGTCAGCATTGTCCTTCTGACTGGCTGTAAGTCTGATTGCAAAGCATTATGGGCAAGCCCGCCGAACAAGGTTCCACCTCACTATGGAGGAACCATTATTGCACAAATCAAATCGCCAAAACTTCAGCCTTGTTTGGAAGTAGAATAACAAATTTGATGCATTTAGGATCAATTCATTCACCTCTAGTAATTACTATTTGACTTGGTTTTACTTCTCTGACACCACTTTCTGTTCTGCAGCTATTGGATGAAGCTGCACCTTAAAGACTTCCTTTAGACTTTCTCAATGTAGAGGGTGAGCTATGCAGGAAGTCTATGAGATGTTGCCTCAGTAGCTAAAAAGCAGCAAATGGATTTCAGTACCAGCTCTATGCTGATATTACCCAATTATCTATAATTTCCTGTGAAGTCACCCCTGCAATATATTAAAAAATACCAACGATTGTTCCTTTTATCTGACAACATGTTCTCTCTTAATATGAGACTAAATCTTTCAAAAACAAAACTTTGTTTCCCACCATCTGCTACAGAAACTGTTTTCTAGTTTATGTTTGATCTTCATTCCCCATATTTAGTCATTTGCAAGCTCATTCCACCTACATCTCAAAGAAAAAGAATCTTGTTGTGGACACAGCTCTGATACATTCTTGTCTTGATTTATTACTAATTGGCCTTTCCCTTCTCCATTCTATGGTTGGACATAAGCAGCTAGGGTTATCTTTATATCCAACCACTACACTTTAAAATACAGTACAAATGAATTGTATTACTCTCACCCAAAAAGCAGTGCTGAACTACCCTAAATTGCCTCTGTTTACCCCCTAAACATCATTCAGCTCATCATCAGACACTAATGTCCTCCTCCTTTTCCGAACCTCCCACTCCTGTCTCCAAGTCTTTACTTGTACCACACCAGTTCTCTGGAATGTGATTATTAGTTTGTCACCAAAGAAGGAGCATCGCATTGCAGAATTTCCTGTACAACCCAGTGACATGCAACTATTTTGTCATCTCCTTTAGTGGACCTACAATGTACAGTGAACCTAGGAAACTTGTATTTAACCCCTTCCCGACCAACGCCGTACATGTATGGCACTGAGGGAAGTGACTTCCCGACCAGCGCCGTAGCGCTGATCAGCGGCGTGGGTCAGGCTGTGCCCAGTAGCTGGACCCCTGCTGTATGCATCGGCATCAGTGAAAACACCAATGCCGGTGCATTAACCCTTCATGTGCCATGGTCAGCGCTGACCGCGGCACATGTGATGCAGGCGGTGGAAAGGGGTGTCCATCGGGTCCCCGCGCTGCTGTGACGGGGACCCGATGGCTTAGATAGCAGCCGGATGCCTTCCTTAGGCATCCGGCTGCTATCTACGGAAGCCTGTGAGATCCAGCCCCCTGGATCTCACAGGCAGAAGGCTGTAAGTGTATTACACTGATTAATACACTTACAGCCAATGCATTACAATAAAGAAGTATTGTAATGCATCGTAAAGGGGATCAGACCCCCAAAAGTTAAAAAAAGTGTAAAAAAAAAGAAAGTAAAAAAAGTGAAAAAGTTAAAAAAAAAAGTTTCAAGTTCCAAAATAATATTAAATAAAAAATGTAAAAAATAGGGAAAAAAAATAGAAGTTATCGCCGCGTCCGTATCGACCGGCTCTATAAAAATATCACATGATCCACCGCGCCAGGTTAATGCAGTAAAAAAAAAAAAAAACAGTGCCAAAACAGCCATTTTTTTGGTCACCTTCCCTTACAAAAAGTGTAATAGCAGGAGATCAAAAAGGCGTATTTACCCCAAAATGGTACCAATCAAACCGCCATCTCGTCCCGCAGAAATTTAGACCCTACCTGAGACAATCGCCCAAAAAATAACAAAAATATGGCTATCAGAAAATAGCAACACAAAAAAAAGATTTTATTGTTCAAAAATGCATCTAATGTGTAAAACTTTCCAAAAATAAAAATGTTAGAAATATTGGGTATCGCCGCGTCCGTAACACCCTGCTCTATAAAAATATTACATGAGATGCCCCCCAGGTGAAAGCTGTAAAAAAATTTAAAAAAAAAACTCTACCAAAACAGCCATTTTTTTACCATCTTGCCTCACAAAAAGTGTAATAGCAGGCGATCAAAAAGGCATATTTAACCAAAAATTGTACCAATGAAACTGTCATCTCGTCCCGCAAAAAATGAGACCCTACCTGAGACAATAACCAGAAAAAATAAAAAAAATATGGCTCTCAGAATATAGCAACACAAAAAAAGATTTTATTCTGTTCAAAAATGCATCTAATGTGTAAAACTTTCCAAAAATAAAAATGGTAGACATATTGGGTATCGCCACGTCCGTAACAACCTGCTCTATAAAAATATCACATGATTTTCCCCCTCAGGTGAATGCTGTAAAAAAAAATGTAAAAATAGCATGCCAAAACAGCTATTTTTTTCACCTTGACTCCTGTTACCCCTTGTGAAAATGAAAAGCAACATTTTATTGGAAGAAATGAAACTTTTCATTTTTACCAAGCCAAGTGTTTTTACAGCCAAGTGTTTCCAAATTCCGTACAACGCTTAGGGGGTCAAAGTGGCCAGTACTCCCCTTAATATATTCTTTGAAGGGTGTAGTTTCCAAAATGGGGTCACTTTTTGAGGGTTTTCACTGTTGGGGTACGTCAGGGTCTCTCAATTACAAAATGGTGCCTAAAAACCATTCTAGAAAAATCTGCCTCCAAAATCCATATGGCGCTCCTTTCCTTCTGACCACTGCCACAAACCCATAGAGATGTTTACCACCACATATGGGGTATTTCTGTAAACTGCAGAATCAGAGCGATGTATATTGAGGTTTATTTTGCTATTAACCCTTGCTGTGTTGCAAGAAAAAAATTATTAACATGAATAATCTACCGAAAAAGTGAAATTTTGAAATTTCACCTCCATTTTCCATTATTTATCGTGGAACACCTCAAGGGTTAACAAAGTTTGTAACAGCAGTTTTTAAAATTTTGAGGGGTGTAGTTTCTAAAATGGGGTCATTTATGGGTGGTTTCCATTACGTAAGCCACTCAAAATCACTTTAAATCTGAATTGGTGCTTAAAAAAATGGTTTTGGAAATTTTGTTGAAAATTTGAAAAATGGATTCTAAACTTCTAAGCCTTTTAACGTCCTAAAAAAGTAAAATGACATTTATAAAATGATGCCAACATAAAGTATAAATATGGGTAATGTAAAATAATAACTATTTTTGGAGGTATTACTATGTATTTTGAAAGTAGAGAAATTGAAATTTGGAAATTTGCTAATTTTTCCAAATTTTTGGTAAATTTGGTATTTTTTTTATAAATAAAAATGAAATATTTTTCCACAAATTTACTACTGTCGTGAAGCACAATATGTGACGAGAAAACAATCTCAGAATGGCTTGGTTAATTAAAAGCGTTTCAAAGTTATTACCACATAAAGTGACACATGTCAGATTTACAAAAATGGCCTGGTCAGGAAGGTGAAAACAGGCCCGGGGTTGAAGGGGTTAAGGGGTTTTCCAGGATTTTGTCAATTTTTAATTACTCCCCTATAGCATATGGTGTCTGAATGAAATAAGTAAATGAAAGAATCATAATCACCTGCTCACTGCTGCTCCAGTCCAGAAAACTTGCTCTGGTCAGTCCCTGTCTTTCTTACTTCTGGGCGGTGTATGGACAGTGTCATGTGTCCTTATCGCTGACATGTCCCAAAGCAGCACATGACCCAGCAATGATGTCCAGCTTGGGGACATGCCATAGGTAAGATGAGTCATTGACTGCAGCAGTACATATGACCATGTCTATACGTCAACTGGAGGTAAACAAACTGGGAACTGGAAGATCGACGAATGGAGCCAAGGCACCAGACTAGGGTGGCGAGGACCAAGTGAGTATGTTTCTTTCATTAGGTACCACATGCTATGGGGAGCTAATTAGAAAGAGCCAAAATCCAGGAAAACCCCTTCAATGGAGTGAAAGACTTAATGGCCCTGATTTGGTAAATGACCTCAGTAGCACTGTTCTATTATCTATGAAAGTTTAGCCTGAGTTTCGCTTGAAGTAATGTCATAATATACTCTTTAAATTGGCTCCAGATCACAGTTTTATTAGTACAAAGATCCAATAAGATGTACTTTAATGAATCTCTGACTTTTTTTTGTCATCGAAAATGCTGAAATCCCAACAGAAACTTGATTAACCCCCTCCCCCCCAAGTCAATGAGGTCTATTTAGATTCATTGGTATACATTTGCAGACGGTTCAAGGCTTCAAACTGTGGAAGAGTGCCTTATTGAAATAAAAATAAGTTATTCTGCCTTTTTATGTACTGGGATGTGATTGCTACCTCTGCAACCTTGAATGTCATAACATCGCCTATTGAGGCCAAATAAGTAATATTAATATGAAAATGACTCTGAATAACTGATATGTTATCTTAGATTTCATAATAATTCTTGTAACTACATAGATGTTCGGGAACAGTTTACTGCCTTTATTTTCAGCACAGCTAAAAGTCTCAGTAAGGAGAATGGTATGTTTTAGCGGGGAACTGAAAGCACTGAACTGTTGTACATCAGTTTATGGTCATCCTGCAGCCAGATGAATTTTTCCACCACCATTAATTGTTTTGTCCAAGGTGAAATATTACTTTACTCTAGGAAGTTATTAGGTAACGATTTTAAAGTGTAACATTTAGTTTATTAGACTATTATTGTCTTTGTGGGAACTTGTTTTATGCTTTTTTATCTCTTCGTTTCTGTTTATTTTTCCTTGTAGCGTAAGAAAACATCTAATTTGCATATTTTTTTTAGTATACTACATAGTACCTGTGTTTAAATAAGCTTATGGATATATGTCCTTACTGATTGTTGGTTTATCTCTTGCTAGAGAATAGCAATAAAGATAACAAAGGCAATAACAGTTAGGCCTTGTTCATGTGAAAAATAATAAACCATTAATTGCTTTTCAGCTAAAATTGAACGGGAATCTAACATTCCTTTTTACTTTTCCGCCCTAAGGATTCTTTCCTGGTTTTGGCTAAGGAAACATGTATATAAGGGCATGTTGATATCTGTGTTGGAAGCTTCAATCGGGGCCTCCATAGCTGACTCTGCCATAAAAGACCGGATAAAAAAAAGTCCTGCATGCAGGACTTTTTTGTCTGGTAAACATACAGGTTCCCAAATGGATTCCATTGTAGTCAATGGTATGAGTACAGCTCTGTTCTTCTCAGTACTGGGTTGGATCCACCACTTCTTTTATCGTTGGGGCAAAAACAACGAAAGTATATAAGTATATAGTGATGGTGTGTACTCATCCTAAGGTTGCTTCTGAGACCCATGGGTGAGATGTATATGTTATGGCAAGAGCAGGATTGGATCCCATTTGAACAAAACAAGGAAACAATTTTTAAAGGTTATGTTTCAGAAAGATTTCCTGTTTTGTTGTGATGGGAACTGAATCCATTCTTGACGTACTGTATAATATACAACTCAAATACAGAGCTGTGTCATGGCCTAAAACTCTATCTGGGACCTGCCCTTGAGGTGATTGTATATTTTTTAATATGCTACAACCAAACAATAGATGCTTCCTGATATCTGCTTTCAGTATCATTCTTTTTACTTTTGTAGGTGAATTTGGAGAAGTTTGCAGTGGCCGCATTAAACTCCCAGGGAAAAGGGAATTTCCTGTTGCTATTAAGACTCTTAAAGTTGGATACACTGACAAGCAGAGGAAAGACTTCTTGGGTGAAGCCAGTATAATGGGACAATTTGACCATCCAAACATCATCCACTTAGAGGGAGTTGTCACAAAAAGTAAGTACTGGTAATGAATTAATAAATTAATAAATTAATAAATTGCTTCCAAAAAGTAAAAAATATACTTCTCTATCATGCAGTCTCAGATACTTTTAGTTTTATAGCAAATAATTGTGGACATTTGTCTTGCAAGGACAAGGGAACTGGAAATACACAGCCCCATCCACTATGTCCACTTGAATCAGAGCAATGCTGCACTAACCAGCTCTGGTAACTACAGAGTGGACAGAGCTTTGTAGTTCTGACACCTGTTTCCAGTGCTGGAGCTAGTGGAGAACAGTTGATTGTCAGGGATGCGAGTATCGGACTGCCTCAGAATCAATATATTCTCAACAAACCATAGACTGTAATTTATTACATGGTGTAGCGTATCTAAACCTACTGACTTGCTTCAGGGAATTTAATATCCCCATAGAAATGATTATGAAATTGCAGATAACTTTGTAGGTAAACCACAGTTGCTGTGAAATATATTCACTGAAAGACAAAAAACACCAAATAATAATAAAGACCTTAATTTTAAAACATTATGGGGTAATTTATCATAGACTGTCTTTCTATGGCAGTCTATTATGTTCCCTGCGCTGTCGGTAGATGCGCCTTATTAATGAAGAGATGCAGGCCTTGTCATATATTAGGCACATTTGATACAGTCTGAGCTACGGAGCTGAGCTCCGAGCTTCTGTAGATTTCAGTCTTCATTTGCGTCAGAAATCAGGCACAAATAATGATAAATGTGACTGGCCCGAAGAGCATGCCCCCTCCCCACCCTTAACCCACTTTTTGGAAGAGAGGCAAGGGCAGCACACAAACAACCACTTACAATAAAATTTTGTTGCTATGGTGTTCTCCAGAAAATTGGGACTGGGAGATGATAAGTCTCCCTCCCATGTTCATATTGTAAAACAGGAAAAACAATCTATTCTAATGTAAATAAATGCAAGAAAACCTTTAGCTTAAAATGTGCTTTAAATGTTATTTACCTGATTCTTCTTGCAGTTCATGAGAATCTGTTACATATTGTCTCATTTTCATTTTTTTCCATGATCTTAAATTAAATTATACTCATTTTGCTTAGTGATTTGGTAAAAACAGCTACAAGGCTTCTAATGTGACTTCTAATTTGCCATGTTATTTGTGCCTTTAATTTCATGCTTCCTGATCCAGCGCTAATGTGTTCAACAATTACTTTTCATAACACAGGCAACAAATATATATATATATATATATATATATATATATATATATATATATATATATAAACACACAAATGTATATACAGTATATATATATATATATATATATATATATATATATATATATATATATATATCTTTCATGTGAAACAAGGGAGTATTCAAATTTATATTAAACAAGGGAGCTCCATTTCTTACATCTGCACCTTTAGAATGCGACATTTAAATTGACTTTATATACCCCAAATATTGCTATCAAGTTGTGCTGCCACATGCATGAGAAGCATACATTCAATTATTTATTTTGCTGACGCCCTCACTATTTATTAATATAACATTTTATTAGTACAATATATGATGCATTTTATAGGTTTCATAGACCCTAAAAAATTGTGGTCAATTTCTGTCTATCTGCAAATACTATATGAGTTCCATATCTGTCCATCTGCAAGAATTACAAGTTTAGCAGAATTTCATATTTGTACTTATAAAAACTTGCTGTAGATCAATAATTAGTGGTTATCCCAATTTATAGAACAATATAATTTTGTATATTAACTTTACATATTAAAATTGCTTCTTGATTATGTATTATAATTGTTCATTTATTGCTTATTGATTATTTCAGGTAAACCTGTAATGATTGTCACAGAATATATGGAAAATGGCTCTTTGGATACTTTCCTAAAGGTAGGCCCATACATTGGTTAAATAGTTAAAATAACTGTTATCTTTAAATGCATCAGCCATTTCTTTTCCTGAACATGATTATTGGGATGGCTGTCTTGCCTGAGCTGTTCTTAACAGCATTTACAAAGCATTAAGAAAATTGCTTTACGGCATCCACATGGGGCATAGACAATATGGTCTGAAGGGAACCCTATTGACTTCTGTGGGAGACTTTTTTAGGCATGCTCTGTGACCTGTGCAGAGGTCATTGTTCAAGGGAAGAATAGATAAGCTGTTACAATCACCCATTGTGAATGGTGGATCCTGTCTTATTTATACACAGAGGTGATATCATTACAGGCAGGATTATGATAATATATAATTGCAGTAAAGTGGTTTGTATAAATCAAGAAATGGTGCCAATTATTAGACATAGTGGTCAATGAAAAATGCAGGATTTTGGTTTTAGTTTAAATATAAAAACTCTAGAATAGTGTTTGAGATAGTGTAAGGATTCCTGGTAGTCTAGGGCAGTTAAGTAGTTAATGTCAGTGAAAGAGTTAATCTCTTTATATCTCAGTCTAATGCAGTGAAGGGGTTAATGGTAATATACTTGGTGGTATACTAGTATAGCGAGGGGGCTAATGGCAGTCAAATGGTATTCAGTTGCTTTCAAATTGCAAACTTCCTGATAGAGGCCATTGTAAGTTAGGCTACTTTCACACTAGCGTTTTAAAATTCCGGTATTGAGTTCCGTCATAGGGGCTCAATACCGGAATAAAACGCTTCAGTTTTGTCCCCATTCATTGTCAATGGGGACAAAACTGAACTGAAGACAACGGAATGCTCCTGAAAGCATTCCGTTCCGTCTTCAGACCGGAGAACAAACCGCAGCATGCTGCGGTTTGCTCTCCGGTCCAGGCATCCGCACCAAGACGGATCCGGAATGACCCCCAATGCAAGTCAATGGGGGTGGATCCGTCTGGTGTGACCATAATGGTAACCGGATCCGCCCTCCATTGACTTTCAATGGAGTCCATTACGGATCCGGGTACACATAGACACATACAGACATAAACATACACACACATAAAGACATACAAACACACATACATACTTACATGCTCCCCGGCAGGTCTTCGGAGCGTCAGGACGGCTCACACAGGTCACGATTCCCCACAGCGCCCTCTGCTGGGCGCCTGGTGGAATCGTCAGATGACGATTCCACCAGGCGCCCAGCAGAGGGCGCTGTGGGGAATCGTGACCTGTGTGAGCCGTCCTGACGCTCCGAAGACCTGCCGGGGAGCATGTAAGTATGTATGTGTGTTTGTATGTCTATATGTGTGTGTATGTTTATGTGTATGTATATGTATGTACTGTGTGACATGTGTGGGGCCGGAGCGCGGTTCCGGCTCCACACATGTCACTGCGGCAGGCCTGATCCGGCAGCACCCTTCACCTGCCGGATCAGGCCTGCCGCCAGTGTGAAAGTAGCCTTAATCCTGCATACATTTGGTCCAGTGGTCACATCTTTAGAATCCAGCATTGCCTTGGCTTGTACTGATCATAGAGATGAGTGCAGGGGGAAAATGTATGACTGTGCTGCTGTGAAGACCATGATATTGGAAGTATGTGTAATTGTAACACAAGTATTTGGAACTACAGTGAGAAAATAAGTATTTTATACACTGGTGATTTTGCTGGTTTTCTGGATCATACAATATGATCCAGAAAATCATATTGTATGATTTTTGAAAAATTAATTAGCATTTTATCGCAAGAAGTATTTGTTACAATAGGAAAACAGAACTTAATATTTGCTACAGAAACCTCCATACAGACCTTCCCCAGATCTTTCAGATTTCAGGGCTGTAGCTGGGCTACATTGAGTTTCATCTTCCTTCAAAGATTTTCAATTGGGTTCAGATCTGGAGGCTGGCTAGGCGACTCCAGGACCTTGGAGCCACTCCTTAGTTGCCCTGGCTGTGTGTTTCTGGTCATTGTCATACTTGAAGACCTAGCCATGATCCATCTTCAATGCTCTTGTTGAGGTCAGCAAATAAATATTGCTTTCTGGGGTTCAATCAGTCACTCCAAATCAAACAGGCATGAGTGTACACTTGTATAAGAAAGGACACTGACACAGTATGTATAGTTCAGCATCAGTTCTATGACATGCCTCCTGGCTCGTCTCTATAGCTCTGATGATGCTTCTCCTTTATTATAATGATATATATCTTCACAGACAAAGGAAAAGGGGCGTAAGCATGCAGAATAACTAATAATGTATATCTCTTCTTGTACTCCTACATGGTCTTGATTGGGCAAGGAGCCTCATGCCATCCTGCATCACTGCCTTGAGAAGAGATAAGGCCTCGTGTAGATAAGAGTACAGGCGCCATCTTAGACTTGTTTCATCAGCTAAATATGAATACATTTTATGCAAGCTTTATAAAGACTACAGTATATAAGTATAAAAGTATAAAAGGTATAAAAGTATATAAAGGCACACTTGTTCTTAGCTCATCACATTATCCAGGATATTGAATTCACATCATGCTGGAGACGTGGGAAACTCAGGATTTGCAATAGAATACATTACATTAAGTCCACATATACCTCGACAGTCCCCCCTAAATACTGATGTTTTCCACGTCTGACCCTACCTAAAGGTGGCCTTACCAGGGGAGAGGGGGAGTTGGATTTCTTCACCAGTTTGAGACCAATGACCCCTAGACAGGACATCACCCTGTGCAGCTGGACTTTACTGGGTCAGGACCACCACTGTCCCTACTCTAACAACATGGATTTGCGGCATGGAGGAGGTGTCATCAATCGGGTAGGCATGTCCTGCTCTTCCTCTGAGTTGGCATCAATACATGTTTCTTGAGGTATGACCGGATACAGTCCTTCTGTTGCAGAGTCCACGGTCTTTGATACTGTTTTTTTGATGCAAGGAATAACACACAATACCACTACTAAACATATCAGCAGCACAGCTCCCAGGATTATCCCTATACGAGTCAACCATCTTTGCCACCCACTCATCCAGGAGAAGTACTGGTCCCACGGATCAGTGATCCCTGAATTCCTTTTGAGCTCTTGGGACAGGCTGTCTAGTTTATTTATGGCCAAAGTCACCTTCCCATTGGGACCTGTGTTGTCAGGGATAAAGGTGCAACAGACATCTCTGATCATTTTACAGACTCCCCCTTTCTCTGCCAGTATCAAATCAAGGGCCATCCTGTTCTGGAAAGCCATGATGGAAGCAGGTCCCAATTGATCAGCCAAACCATGTAGAGCATCTCGTGTGTAATTGACAAACCTCTGTTGGTTGTAATATATGTAATTGATCCAATCCACATTCTTATTGACTGTTATCTGAGGGAGGAGGGATTCAAATCCCGCTTTTACTTGGTCTCTAGCTTTGAACTCATTGGGCACCCCCCTGGGCACTCCTATTGCATCTATATAAACATGGGGGTCAAAGCTGCCCTTTGGCAGTTCACTAGACCTTCTGTGTCTGGTATTATGGCCTTGCCCCATTTCACTGTCTTTTAAGGGCATGATATGTAGGGGCATTATAGCTTTGGCCAAGGCACATTCCCCTGACCAGTTCCCCTCAAGTCTGGATCTTATTTTCATGTCTCCACAGATCCAGAAAACATCAGCCACTGATTGTACCTGGTACAGGTATTGATCCTTTGAGGCATTACTATAAGTTTCACAGTAACCTGGCTTAAATACCCCAAGATCTCTATCCCCATCAGTGTTATTAAAACAGGTGTAGTTTCCAGGGTATATAGTAATCCCATAGCTTGGGGTCGGCTTTTGAGCAACTATGGGGTATTTTACCTTCCACATTTCACAGTCTGGATTTGAGGTAGTTCTGTTAGTGAATAAACTGAGGAAACATTCCTCTATGGCTGGACCCAAGTGTAAGGGGACTGAACCTAGATGTGGGCGGATCCCAGAACATACATAACAATTTGACTTGTTGCTTTGCATAGCAGAATACTTCATCCATTCTAACCAAACATTGACATCATTGTACCCTGTCTCTACTGCATAGACATCCTCTATTGTAGGGTTAGAAATGGCTGTCATTCCCCCATTTCGTTGTCTTTCACCCTTGGTTTTCACCACTTTCTCAGTCTTATTAAATTTAGTAGTCTTCCAACGTGGTGAATCTACCATATCACTAATGTTAAACCGTGTTCTGTAACTGTTGCTACCTTTGTAGGTAGCCAAAATATAAGTTCCAGCATCTTTTGGGCCAGGATTTTCTATGGTCAAGACTAGTTGGGTTCCACGGCCATCACTACACGGTAGCTTATACAAAGTCATTCTAGAGAGCAAGGATCTGCCATTCTCATCTCTCCTACCCAAGGCACTCCTTGGTTTGTATCCCCAACTTGTATCTCCAGTGTTCCAACCCACAGCCCCATAGTAAGCACAATTTGAACCATAGTAGTTATCAGTAACACATATGTATTGTGTCCCTTTTCGGCAATTATCATCAAGTGACTTGGGGTTATGTAGACTTAATCCATATCCCCTAGGATTCTCATCACATTTGGCAACCTCACAAAACTCAAACTTATAGGTTGCCAGCTTGGTACTCGATGAATTGTACCAGAATGTAACTGTCTCCCCAGTGGTTACTCCCCCATCCCGTGTGATTGCTATTTCTAGTGACACACACACACATATGAAACAGAATTTGAAAAGGATAAAGATGTTTTTCATGATGAAGATGGACGGGGTGAGTCCACTTTTTTGCAGTGCGAAGCGTGCACCCAGGTAGGTCTTCCTTCAAGCTTCACTGAAGTGGGTGTCACCAGGAGAACTTGGAATGGTCCCTCGTATCGTGACTCGAGACAGTTCTTCCTGATGTGTCTTTTTATCAGGACCCAGTCACCGGGCTTCAGTGAGTGAACAGCTTCGTCAGTAGAGGGATCTGGAATGGAAGACAAAACTGCAGCATGTGTGTTAGACAATTCTCGCGCAAGCTCAATAACAAATTGCACAGTTTTATCATGACTGTTAGTCAACTCTTGAGGGTTAAAGTGGGCCAACCTGGAAGCTGACCCAAACAGGATCTCAAAGGGGGTGAGGCCATGTTTAGCGAGGGGAGTATGCCTGACATGATATAGGGCAATAGGTAACAGTTCTGGCCAGGGAAGTGGACTGTCTTGGGTCATTTTCAGGAGTTTGGTCTTGAGTGTGGAGTTCATTCTCTCGACTTTGCCACTGCTTTGTGGGTGATAAGGGACGTGTAGGCCAAGCCCCGCCCCTAGCATGTCCCAGAGTTCCTCATAAACTTGGGCTGTGAAGGCAGGACCTTGATCGCTCTCAATCACTTCAGGTATTCCAAACCTGCAGACAGTCTCTGTAATGAGCTTCTTAGCTGTTACCTTCGCTGTCATGCTTGCCACAGGATAAGCTTCTGGCCATGAAGAGAACATGTCCACCAGGACCAAGACGTACTCGTATTTCCCAGCCTTGGGCATTTGAATATGATCCACTTGAATCCTCTGGAATGGATACAATGGTTTAGCCAGATGTTTAGGAGGTACTTTCTCTGTCTTGGAAGGATTACAAGTTTGGCAGACTTGGCAGGCCTTGTTGTAGGCCGTAAGGGTGGTTGAGATGCCTGGGGCAAAGTAGAATTTTCGAATCAGAGCCAAGGCCTGGTTTTTCCCCCTGTGAGTGCAGCCATGAGCCCATGCTGCAATTGCAGGATACATTCTCTTGGGTAAGCAGACAAGTCCATCCTTCTTCCATAATCTTCCTTCTTTCCGAGCTCCATGGGCTTCCCACTCTTTCTGTTCTTCCAAGGTAGTGCTCGTCTGTTCAGAGATGAGTTTGTCTCCCGGGGTTCTCCCTATGCACAAGTCATCCATTGGGTCAAAGGGTTCTTGTAGTTTCATGTCCTCCAGAGCCGCCTTCTGTCTTGCTCTGGTCACAGCCATCATATATTGTTCCTGGCACTCTTCTTCCACTCTCTGTAGTGCTGCCTTCTTGGCTTCTTGGTCTGCCAGGTGGTTTCCCTGTGTTTCTTTGGAATTCACCCTGCCATGGGCCCTGACCTTGATGATTGCGGCTTTCTTCGGGAGCTGGATAGCCTGCATGAGGCCTTTGATGTGTTCAGCATGCTTCACTGGTGTTCCAGCTGCTGTGATGAAGCCTCTATTATTCCAGAGTTGACCAAAGTCATGTGCAATCCCAAAGGCATATCTTGAGTCGGTGTAGATGTTGACCTCCTTGCCTTCTGACAGTTCACACGCCTTCTTCAAGGCTACCAGCTCTGCTTCTTGTGCTGACATGTGGTTAGGTAGTGAACCAGTCACCACCGGCTGTTGTAGAGTAACAACAGCAAATCCAGTATGGAACCGCCCACATTCGTCAGCAAACCGGGAGCCGTCAGTCCAGAGCTCCATGTCAGGATTGTCCAGTGGGGTATCAGAGACTGTAACAGGCGAAGATGTTTCCGCGTCCATTTGTTGTACACAGTCATGGTGTAGGAACTTGAAGTATGCTTCTTCCATTTCTTCTTCTTTTTCTTCTTCCGGGGAGAGAGTGGAGTATACATCCCCCCTAGAGAGTGGGAGAAGAGTGGCAGGATTGAGCACAGTGCATCTTCTTAGTGTGATATTCTCAGGTAGCAGTAGTGAACATTGCAGACGCAGGTGTCTTTGAGTAGTGAGGTGTTTTGGTTGAGTTTGATCCAAGATGGCTTTAAGATCATGTGGAGCATGAACAATGGCCTGATGGCCAAGGATGATGTCAGCAGTTTTGTCAAGAAGGGCATGGGCAGCATGCACGGCCCTGAGGCACATTGGGGCTGATCTAGCAACAGCATCAAGTCTGCAAGAGTAGTAACCCAGAGGGCGCTGACGCCCACCATGGGTTTGGGTAAGAACTCCTGCAGCGTGTCCATCATTCTCTGTGATAAAAAGATTGAAGGGGAGTGTGTAATTAGGTAGGCCCAAGGCAGGTGATTGGGCTATTTGGTCTTTGAGTTTCCGGAATGCTTCCTTTTGTTGATAATAGATTTTCGGGCATTCTGCATTTTCAAAAGAAGGTCCTGTTTTCAGAGCATCATACAATGGTTGCATAGTCCTTGAAGCATCAGGGATCCATTGTCTGCAGTAAGTAATAAGGCCTAGGAAGGCTTGGAGTTGGGTAATAGTTTTAGGGTAGGGGATATCTTCTATTGCCTTTTTCCTGTCTTCGGTCAAGTGCTTGGTTCCATGGGAGATACAGTGGCCAAGAAAGAGAACTTTGGGGTGACACCACTGAACCTTGTCTTTGGACACTTTGCAGTTAAGATCATGCAGAAATAGAAGTAAAGAGACTGATGACTGTTTGCCGTCTTCCTTGGAGCTAGCACAAAGTAGAAGATCATCTACATACTGGAGTAGGGTAACTGAAGGGTTGGCTTGTATCCATGGAGTGAGGCAAAGCTTCATAGCTTGGGTGAACTGGTTCGGGCTATTTTGGGCTCCTTGAGGCATGACTGTCCAGGTGTATTGGGATCCTTGAAAGGTGAAGGCAAACAACTTTTGGCAGTCAGGATGCAAAGGGACGCTAAAGAAGGCGTTTGCTAGGTCAATCACAGTAAAGCAAACAGCATCAGGGGGAATGGAGGCCAATAGGGTGTGGGGGTTGGGCACAACAGGAGCTTCCAGCACAGTGGCTGCATTAACTGCTCTGAGGTCTTGAACCAGTCTGAACTTAGGGGGTTGGCCCTTTGGGGTCTTCTTTTTGACTGGGAACAAGGGAGTGTTGCAAGGGGACACACAGGGGATCAGTGCTCCCTGTTGCAGAAGTACTGAGATTTGTTGAAAGAGACTCTCTTCTTGGATGGCCTTGAGAGGGTATTGGGGGACCCGTGGATAGGAAACACCGGGTTTAAGATGCACCATAACAGGAGGGACTGGGAGTCTCCCTATATCATCAGGTCCTGTGGACCAAAGGGTGGAGGGGATAAACTGGAGAATGTCAGGAGGGACTCCAAACAGAGGGTCAGAGGTAGAGGTCTCCAATAACATCAGAGGGAGGGCTTTTAAGCAACAAATGTCTTGTGTGCCTTCAGGAGTGTCTGGGTTATGAAGAGTGAGTTCCATGCCTTGATCACTATAGGAGATCTGGGCCTTAAGGTGTTTAAGGAGGTCAGCACCCAAAAGATTGACAGGACAGGTGTCAGAGACAATGAGTTGGGTCATTACATCAGGAAATGGGCCAAGTGGGATAGGAATCGTGAGTGGGCTTCGAGTAGAGACTCCTTCCACCCCAATACAGGACATGAAGTCAGCAGAAAGAGGAACAGATGGTGGGAGATCCTGACGTCTGATGACTGTTTTGGCCGCACCCGTATCCACCATGAAGGGAACAGGTGTATTGTCCACCTTCAGAACAACTGTGGAGCAAGAAGAATCTCCAAAGGAGGGGGAAGGCATGAGGGGTACGGGCTGGCCTAACCTTCATTGGTTATTGTCATTGTGGGGGTGAATTTGCTGTTGTTGCTGTAGGGGCCTTTGTGGTGGTAACAGTGGTGGTGCATAATTATGTTGGCTTGGGTGGTAAGGCAGTTGGTCATAGCTCGGGCGGAATTTGGGGACAGAGCGACAGTTCCTGTGAACGTGTCCTTCCTTGCCACATTGCCAACATACTGGTCTTGGCGCCATAGGGTATCTTGGCTGATTCCTGTAATCTTGCGGTGGCCTTTTATATTGTTGAGAGTAACCCTGTTGAGAGTAACCCTGGGGATATCCCTGGTGATAGGGCATAGGTGGGGGCATCTGAGCAGGAAGCATTTGTTGTGATGGTCCTGTTGGAGGAGTAAGGGCTGGCATGAAGTATTCAGCCTCTTTGTTATCATCATCATTCTGATCTGTAGTGAGGAGCATAATTTTCTTTTTGTCTTTTATTTCCCTGTTACTCTTCTGGAAGCTTTTAGCAATGAGAAGGGCATCTTTCATGCTCATGTTAGTAACTTCTGGCCTCGTTCTGAGGATAGTATCTCTGAGGGGAGGGTGCAGGCCATCAATAAAGGCCTGAGACAGTAGTTGAGCTTGTGGCTTGTGTTGAAGAGAGAATCCAAGATCACCAAAAAGTGTAGACAAGCGAGCAGCATATTTCTCCACAGATTCTCCAGATTCCTGAACTACATCTTTGAGGGATGTGGACTGGTCAGCGAGTTTTTCTAAGGCCCAAACCTTTAATTGATCACAAAACTCAGCACCTGACTCCCAGGTTTGGTCTGAAGACAGGCGAGCATCATTGAGGTAAGCTTCAATCACTGGCCAATATGAATCCCCTGCTTTGATTGAAACTAGGGATAGGAGATCTTGCCAGGTAGCAGAGTATGTTCTCTGTATCTGCACTACCCGCCTGTAGAAGGGCATGGGACTGGGTTCAGGGTCAGGTAATTGGGCAGTAAGGGTAGCAGCTTGCTGGGGTGTGAACTTAATATATAAGAGAGGACCATCCACCTGTGCAACTTGATCCAGAGGATGAGGTAGAGGCAAAGGGAGTTCCTCTGGTGGTGGAGGTGGTGGTAGGTCCAATAGTAGTGGTACGTCTTGTAGTTCTTGTTTTAGATGGGGAGGGCCTATGGCCGGGGTTGTATGTTGTTGACAGGCATCCTTCAGAACATGTGCAGTAGTTTGGGAGTCACTAATTAGTCTGATTTCATCTAAATTAAGCGGTTCCCGTGCAACAAGCTCACATATGCCGGAAACCAGCACGGAGGCACATTCTTTGATAGGATACCCATATATTCCCGAGGAGATAGGGGGCACTCCAATAGATCGGTCTGGCATTTGGGACGTGGGGACTCTGGAGGCATATAGAATGGAGTTCTGAACAGCCCCTTTCAGAAGTTTAGCACATTGGTCAGGCTGATGTGGATTATATACAGGGCCCACTGCATGGATGACTAAGGAGCAAGGGAGCCTCCCTGGGCCGGTGATAGCAATGTCACCCGCTGGTATGGGACCATTGTGGCGGATCACTGAATCAGAGTCCGCCTGTATAATATCTCCTCCGGCAGCGACTATGGCCGCAGCCAGGCCTCCTCGGTGTCTCAGATTACCATTAGCAGGGTTAACAATAGCCCCCAGTTTACAAACAGTAAGATCTCCAATGCCAACAGTTAATAAAATAGATCCTCCTCCCTGGTTTGGCAGGGCCTTTTCAAATATCGGGATCCAAATGGGTGCAGTAGTACTAGAATGGTATGAACTGGTGCCCGGGACATCATAACCTATGGATGTGGGAGGAGGATTGGGCCGTGGTGGTGGCTGAGGACTCAGATGAGGTGGATCTCGGGCATTAGGGAGTAAATCAAATGTAATCAGGCTGTCCGGATCGAAGTTTGAATACGGAGTCCTCTGGGTTGAGATAGCAGCTGAGGTCCCCTGAGTTGTATTAAGCACCGGACACAATGGGACAGCAGTGGTTGTTGCCTTAGAAGGGGGACTGTAATATGCTCCGGTGGGTGTTAAGACCGGGTACAAAGGGCTCACCAAAGATGGTGGCTGAGGGGCTTCCGGTCCGCCTTCATGTGGAGTACTAAGATGGCCACCAGGGGAGGTTCCAGATCCGGTTTGGTTATTTCCGGGTGGAGGTGGTAAGCTTTCAGGGGCGGGCGCAGTAGGGGTGTGACTAGGGTGATGGGGACGGGGCGCGCCACAATTGTAACAGGTAGTGCGGATATCCGGATTTTGGCAATCACAAACTGTACAGGTCCACCCACCAGAGTTAGCCTCGACGCCATTATAGGGCGGTGGCTGCTTTTTGTCACAAAGAGTTAACTTTTCAGCATTGCTACGCAGCACATATCCGAACAAAGCCTCAGCAGCGGGGGAACCTCCCCCCCCCTGAACTTCTTCAAATCCTTCCTTCTTCAAACTGTTTGCTGTTCTATGGAAAGCATGTGCAGCTTCCAGCAGACCTTCATCTTGTAAAGTTCCTTTATGATTATCTAAGACTCGTTTCCACATGCTTGGCTGTAACCTGCCCTCAGAGGGCATTCCAACAAGTTTAAATAACTTTCTAGCATCCTTCACATACTTCTTCCCTTCACGAGTCTTAACCAGACTGACAGCATTCTGAGCACCTTCTGGAAGACTGTGTCGTTTTTTGAACATTTGAAGCATATTTTACAGTGCCCTATTGGCGCGGCCGTGTTCGCCAACCTGAGTTAACCGTCCTCCGACTAGCTAATAAATCACGGGGGGAGGGGAAAGAGATCTCACTCGATTTCCCCGGGGAGAGAGAGACACCCGCTATCCTCTCCCCAATTTAGGGGCCGACCCTTGCGGCTAAACTTCAAACTTCAAACTACAATCAACACTGCCCCCGTGATGGAGTTGCAACAATGGGCACAACGGTTACCACTCAGCGCACTAACTAACAACTAACTAACTGGTCTGAGGCTCGGGTAACTTGTCGGTATACCCCAGCCCCCACGCTCTGAGTAACTTGGGCGGTATACCCAGGCGCCACCAACATCCCAGGCGCACACTCCGGGTAACTTGGCGGTATACCCAGGCGCCGCCCAAATCCCTAATCTAGGCGCACGCTCTGAGCAACTTGGCGGTATACCCAGGCGCCGCCTAGATGACTACTCTAAGTGTTTTAGGCGCACACTCTGGGCAACTGGTCCGTAACGTGTCGGAATACCCAGGCGCCACCTAAATCACTACTTCAAAGTGTTCTCACAGTCGCTGCCAGTCTGGGTCCCTAACATGATCTGATTGAATCCCCGCGTGACCTTATTACAAACGTTTGAAAAGCTATAGGTTCTAGAACCCCCGGCGAAGACCACCAGGCGTCTGGTCACGTGACGTTTCACTCAGGTCCCACACAACCTAAACCCCAGGCTGCCACTACCCCCTCGAGCCACAGGCAAATTAACACATACAATGTATATGCAACTTACCGTGGTCTTAATGAGGGTGATCAGGCCTCCGTTCGGGAGGGAGTGGGTCCTGTGGTCGGTCAAGGGTTGGGACACCGAGCGAGTCCTGATGCTCCTTTCGGGGGCCCCACGTTGGGCGCCAGCTGTTGAGGTCAGCAAATAAATATTGCTTTCTGGGGTTCAATCAGTCACTCCAAATCAAACAGGCATGAGTGTACACTTGTATAAGAAAGGACACTGACACAGTATGTATAGTTCAGCATCAGTTCTATGACATGCCTCCTGGCTCGTCTCTATAGCTCTGATGATGCTTCTCCTTTATTATAATGATATATATCTTCACAGACAAAGGAAAAGGGGCGTAAGCATGCAGAATAACTAATAATGTATATCTCTTCTTGTACTCCTACATGGTCTTGATTGGGCAAGGAGCCTCATGCCATCCTGCATCACTGCCTTGAGAAGAGATAAGGCCTCGTGTAGATAAGAGTACAGGCGCCATCTTAGACTTGTTTCATCAGCTAAATATGAATACATTTTATGCAAGCTTTATAAAGACTACAGTATATAAGTATAAAAGTATAAAAGGTATAAAAGTATATAAAGGCACACTTGTTCTTAGCTCATCACATTATCCAGGATATTGAATTCACATCATGCTGGAGACGTGGGAAACTCAGGATTTGCAATAGAATACATTACATTAAGTCCACATATACCTCGACACTCTTACTGAGGGAAGGAGGTTGTTGGCCAAAATCTCGCGATACATGGCCCCATCAATCCTCCCTTCAATATGGTGCAGTCGTCCTGATCCCTTTGTAGTAAAGCACCCCCAAAGTATGATGTTTCCACCCCCATGATTCATGGTTGTACTCATCCTTCTTCTTCATCCAAACACATCAAGTGGAAAAAATATCAAAAAGTTCTGTTTTAGTCTAATCTAACCACATGACCTTCCACCATGCCTCCTTTGGATCATCTATTGGCGAACTTCAAACAGGCCTGGACATGTGCTGGCATAAGCATAGGGACTTTGCGTGCCCTGCAGGATTTTAATCCATGACGGTGTTACTAATGGTAATCTTTGAGACTGTGGTCCCAGTGACCAGTGACCTCCCGTATAGATCTGGGCTGATTCCTTACCTTTCTCAGAATAATCCTTACCTCATGAGGCAAGATCTTGCATGAAGCCCCAGACTCGGGAAGATTGACAGTCATCTTGTGTTTCTTTGATTTTCTAATAATTGCGCCAGCAGTTGTTGCCTTCTCACCAAGCTGCTTGCCTATTGTTCTGTAGCCCATCCCAGCCTTTTGTGGTTCTACAATTATGTCCATGGTGTCCTTAGACAGCTCATTGGTCTTGGCCATAGTGGAGAGGTTGGAGTATGATTGATTGAGTGTGTAGACAGGTGTTCGTTATACAGGTAACAAGTTCAAACAGGTGCAATTAATATAGGTAATGAGTGCAGACTAGGAGGGCCTCTTAAAGAAAAAGTAACAGGTCTGTGAGAGCCAAAATTCTTGCTGGTTGGTAGGTGATGAAATACTTATTTCAGGCAATACAATGCAAATTAATTATTTAAAAATCATACATGTGATTTTCTGGATTTTTTTTTTAGATGTTGTCTCTCACAGTTGAAGTGTACCTACAATAAAAATTACAGACCTCTCTATTCTTGTAGGTGGGAAAACTTGCAAAATCGCCAGTATATCAAATAGTTATTTCCCCACTGTATTTGTAATGCTTGTTTTTGATTGTGTTTAAAAGGGGTTGTAACAAAAATAAATGTTATTTTAATATTAATATTTTTTCAGCATGCAAAAACTAGTTAGATTTGTCATTTACTTTCAGTTACAAAACTTTTCCAGTTGTGAGAAATTTTCAGGAGGGTGCCGGATGCAATTAGCGCCTCTATCAATGCAGATGGAAGCGTTCATTGCTAAAGTGCCGGGAAACTGGGGGTCCTTTTACTTGCCCAGCTCCCCACGCTTCTTTTCTCCTCCAGGAGCCATCTGCTCCCTGCTTCACCATTCAGCCCTGCAGGCACAGATTGCATTGATGGACTGTGGAGGAGACTACAGGCCCGGGAATCTGCCTGTGCACTCCTCCCGCACAGTGCTGCCACACAATATGTGCCTGCAGGGGAGTGCTAGAGGGCATCTGTTCATCAGGAATGGGACAAGGTGAGTAATTAATGTTTTTTTCTGATATTAACACTGAGGGGCAGAGAGAGGGCATTACTAGCGTGAAGGGGCAGAGAGAGGGCATTACTACTGTGAAGAGGGCGCAGAATAGGCATTACTACTGTGAAGAGGTTGCTCTTTGGAGAGTTTTGAGGCTCCTGTGACTGGTTATCCTATTATATAAACTTTCGTTTTCATTTGTATGACACAGTAAAGCATCAGTTTATAATGAAGATATGTGTAGGCAAAAGATGGAGCAGTTATTAGAAAATAGTAGAGCAAATGCTCAGAGCAACCAATCAGGTTCTATCTTTCATTTCTAACCAATCAGATTCCAATATTCATTTCCCTAGTGCAGATTTTATTAGCTGCTATGGGCTGCTCCCAGTTCAGCTGTCCTTGTTCTCATACCTAAGGCCCAACACAGGGGCGTAGCTACCATGGAAGCAGGGGAAGCTGCTACTACAGGGCCTTAACTCTGGAAGTGGTCCAGAAGGAGGACAGATGTATATATTTTCAGGGCCCATTGAGCAGTAAGTATGATGCTGTTAGTCCTACCACTGGTATTACACACCGCTCCCTGGTCTTCTTCTTCAGGCACCTGGCAGTGCACAGCTTCAGGACGAGATGTAGTGTGCATAGGAGCTCTCTATGACCTGGTGCAGTGTGACATCTGATCACAATGTAGTACATGCCTAGACACAGTGCTACATTAAGAGCGGAGGTGCCCGTGGGAGGAGAAGAGAGGAGAATTTTTTTTTGGTCCTGTCTGAGTTCTACATTACAAGGACCAATGGGAAGGGGGGAGGTATTCAAAAATTTGCCAAGTCAGTTTTAGTTATGCCACTGGCCCAACATGTCTATGCAATCATTACTTGGGAAAAGTAATAATGCAAATATAACTGCTGTGGCGACTCATCAAGTCCTTGATTGTACCTTTTTTTATCTATATTTATATGCAGGGGGAAAATCAGTTTGCTTTATTTCCTAGGCAATTTTGTAACATTTGACTGCAATGTACAAATCTCAGGCACAAAAACAATGTCTGGGGCTCCCTTTCAGTACGTGGCTGGCAAACTTTCCTTGTTCTAGATTTATTGCTCTAGACATTGTCCCAGATTAACCTTTCCTTAAACTCTTTAAGAGTCTCATGAAGAAAAACAAGTTTTATTTAATATTCTTCTTAGTAACTATATGGTCTTACTTAGTGGGAGAATATGATTTCTCTAGAGAGTTGAAGCTATGTTTATATTTCAATTAGACATAGCATAATATGAATTTTGTAGTGCTTTTGTACCATCAATGGTTTTCTTACGCTTTGTGCAGTAATTGTGGAAAGCGTGAAGAGTCTGTGATGTGTCTCCCAGGAAACCTTCATTAATGGTTCATACTATCACAGAGCTAAGGTTCACTGTAAACATTGTATTATCACATGGAGCTCAATGACTGTTATTATGTGCTATTCTGTTTCTGTCAGAATTGGAGAAAATGAGGTCTTCAATTTTTTTCTAGATATAACAGAATTTTAAAAGCAGGATTATTATTTTCATTTACTATGATTTCATATATACAGTAGTTAGGGATAATACAAATCCAAGATTTTTTCGGCTTGAAATGTGAAATTCTAACAAGAGGGATAATTTTAAATTTTTATATCATTTCAATGGGGAAAGAACATGTCCAGAAATAAGTGGCATTCTGTGTGATTTAGAGGAACCACCCACCTTTACCGCCTGACTTTGGTTTGACATATTTTTCAAAGTACTTTTTTGAGATGATAAAATGATAATTTTGCCTTATTGTGTTGAATACTGTATATCCTATATTTAAAAGGCTTGGAAAAAAAGAAAATTTATTCTAGACTTTTTTGGGAAGTGTGAACCAAATTGCAGACTTTTGATGGACTGTAAATTAATTCCATAGAAAACAATGAATTACAATGAACAATGAATTACATCAGGAAAATTTCTTTTTTTGTGGGGGTGGGGGGGTACTGATGCACATATTACAGATAATTAAAAACATTGTTTCCTTTTTCCTGCAGAAAAATGATGGCCAGTTCACTGTCATTCAGCTTGTGGGTATGTTGAGGGGCATTGCATCTGGAATGAAGTACCTTTCGGACATGGGCTATGTCCACAGAGACCTGGCAGCAAGGAACATACTCATTAACAGTAACCTGGTCTGCAAAGTTTCAGACTTTGGTCTATCCCGGGTTCTTGAAGATGATCCTGAAGCTGCATATACTACAAGAGTAAGCTAATACATATACCTACTGTAAAACTGTTTTCCACCATATAATGCAACTTGTCAAGCTGGGATAAACAGACAACATAGGAACGTGAGCCCTGAGCTTACCCCAATCTCTGTCCCTGCCTATTGCCCCACCCACACTAACCATGGGGCGACAACCACAATGACTGTGATATACACTGACTGTGGTGCAGGGGATGGGAGACAAGAGACAGACAAACAAACACAGAAGAATAGTTAACAAGGCCGAGTCAAAACCAGGAAGGTACGTCAGGACAAAATCACAAAACAAAGAGTAGTCAAAAAAGAGCTGAAGTCAAAACCAACCAGTAGCGAAGTACAAAGGGATCAGGCAGAGGCGATGGTCAAAAACACGAAGCAAGGTCAGAACTGCAGAATATAAACCACTAGGATAGCTGGTGCAGAGAAACTCAAACACTGGCAAGTATGATGGTGATTGCAAGATTTAAATGCAGCCAGGAGTCCCACCTCCACAGGTGAAAGGGAGGAGAGACTCCTGAGCACAGAATTAACCCTTAGTAGGTGCCCAGGTCTGCATAGCATAGCAAATAGATTAAACTGCTCGCGTTCTCCGGCGTGAACCTAGTGACCGAGAACGCGAGCGAGCTTGCGCACCCGCCGCGTCCTTGGCACTCTCAAACGTGGTGCACGCTCCCTGCCTGGAACACGCACCAATACCAAGAGACCGCCGGCGGGAGGAGGAGCCTAACAGGAGAGGGGCGGAATCCCGGGCACGGGCATCCGCATCACCCGCTGAGTCAGAGGCAGCAGCATGGGCGCCATGACCGCCATTCCTGACAGCAATGTTGTCTAATGTTCAGAGAAAGGTTAACAACAGTTATCCAGCAAGGAACATTATGGTTATAGCTTGGTAAGACTAGTAGAAGACTAGTAGTCTATATACAGTAACATTTGCTTGTTAAGCAGTTAAGTGGATATCTTGTAAGTGTTGCATTTTGTGTGCATGTAGGACCTAATCTGTAATAAAGCTCTCCACTCCGAGGATAAAAGTAATCCCTGCCGTGACTTTACAACTATTGATTGTATGAAACAGTGCATTAAACATTCCCTGCAATGAAAATAGTCATTTTGATATCACATTGGCTGCCAAGCAATTTATTGACTAGAACATGTAATGTGCATACTCATTATAGGAAACATAAAAGAAGAGAACCTAAGAGCTCTAACATGATGTAAACGTTGCAGTAAATATGGAGTAGGCAGTCTGTAATACTGCATGTGAATCCTATTTTTTTTTTAAAAAAAAATGACCAAACTCGACAGATTAGGAGTTGTCCACCAGTCATACTCACCGATCTCCCACCGCTTCCCGTTTTCAATGCCAGTCTCTAATCATTCCCCCTCAACACAAAATTAGCTTAGCTAATGACTAGCTGTGATAGGTCACCACTGAACAGTCACATTTCCTATGTTGAGAGAGACTAAGAAGTACAGGGACTATTAGGGGACACGGTAAGCATTGGAACAGTAGTGTCAGGGTATCAGTGAGTCTTCAAATCAAGATGAACTCAGCATACTGCTTCCATTTAGTATCACATTTGCATACAAACTTTTTTCTAAAGTATGTGATCAGATTTGAACAGTAGGTTTATGTTAACCTTGACAACTTCGTACAGTATTATGCAATACTTTTTTCTGTCAGATGCCAAATGTTCAACAGGATCCGTTTTTCTTTTACAAAATCATTTTTTTCCCTGTTCTGATGGATCAGGAAAACAGAAAATGAAACCGAGATGTGAACTATCCCTTTTGTGATAACAGTACTTCCAATTACTTTGTCCAGTTTTACTACTTCTCATTGTACCAAAGAGAGCTTCTTGAACCCTGGTACATCCGTCCACCAGACCTTGCAAATTTCATTGTTTGAATTAAGCCAGTACACTTGACACATACTGTAGGACATTTGCAGCCAGTATTGAGATTCTAGAGGTCAGATTTGATCTTTGGATCCAGGATTTGTATTGCACTTGGCATTCAGGACCATGCCCTCCTGCTTCTGGTACTATTGTACTTTTTATTACTTTCATGCAGGACTGTAATAACTGTTCAGGAGGGAAGATTACAACACTGCTCTTGAATTATCTGTAAATGGAGTTTAATTCATCGTTTCAAAATACATCATGTGACTCATGACTTATTTTTCTCCCAAGACAAAATCATTACCAGTTGTTGGAAGTGCGCCTTTATTTTCTGTATTACACTGTCTGAGCATCAGTGATATGTGTGTTCATGGTTGTGAGGCTTGTTTCACCTTATTTGCTTCATCTCATTTATCACCTCTTGAAGAGATAGGGCATTCACATTAGCACTTAACCATATGATATAATGTTCACAGGGTGGAAAAATACCAATTCGATGGACTGCCCCTGAGGCCATTGCTTTCCGTAAGTTCACCTCTGCAAGTGATGTGTGGAGCTATGGAATTGTGATGTGGGAAGTCATGTCATATGGAGAGAGACCATACTGGGAAATGACCAACCAAGATGTAAGTGCTAAAACATGTAATCTTCAATTTCTTTGAATTTTGTTTAATACAAAGAAAATGGTAGAATATTTTTCAGGATAATACTGTATTTATTTATGAGAAATCCCTTGTTGCAAGAATAGCAAGCTCTGTAAACTACATAGGTCATTCTTGCTGTCAAAAACAGTAGGACTCCTGATGGAATTACAACAGTGCCCTCCTTCAGTTTCCTAAATGGTAGAATTCCACCCTATGCTTCACAAACTTACAAAGGCCAGATGATTGAGACCCCTTTTCCCTTTTTCATTGTCAGATTCTAAGAACTATAACTTTTTAACTTTTCCATCGATGTAGCTGTATGAGGGCTTGTTTTTCGTGGGTACACAAAAAGGGGAAGAGTTTACAATATTAGAAACACAGCTACCTTATTTAAGCTCATAGTTTCAGTGATTAATCAATTTTCATCAGCTCCACCAGCATTTATATGATTTTTTCAGCTTAAAAGTTCACTCTGCTTAAAACACGGATTTAACCCTAAATATAGTTTTCTGTCCTTGAAGGATAATAGTGTCATTTTCCTTTGACCGACCTTACACATACACTGTAAGATAGCTGCCAGCTGAACATTTGTTAGGCTGACAGCTATCAATTTCACTCCCCTCATACTCAAGTCTTCTTGGGGGAGCAATCGTATTTTTTTAGTATGAAAAGGGGAGAATGCCATTGTTAGACTCTTATGGTGCACGGCTTATGTTCCCAAGAACACAAAGATTGAGCAGTTAAAATTTAAGTGCTTGATCCTTATCTCCTTGGACATCAACTGTCGGGAAGCCATCATACATAGAAAATAAGCAGAAAAAACGAGGATTGCTCACATATATTTCTGGACTGGAATCCTCCAGACCGCAATATATGAGACAAAGTGGAGGGGCGCCAAGGGAAAGGTAGAAAAAAGTGAAATGGAAAAAAGAAAAAATAGGTGAAAAGGCAATAAAATGGAATGGCAGCAGAAATGGCCCAAGGTCAGTGTTAAACAAACCTTGTGTGAAATCAGGAAATAAGTACCATAGACTGTAAGTGCAGTGTCACCACTGTTCTATGCATACAAGAAAAAATTGCCAACAAACAGCGCCAAACCCACGTGGGGATAGAATAAATACAATGTCCCGTAGTAACGGTGCCAGAGGGTTACTCCTTTGTATTAAACTCATTAAGAGAGAGCGGAATATCTAAATAAATAAGCACCTTTCATAGACATCAAGGGAATGATAACAGTGGTGTACAACACTAAGGGTTGTTGTACTTACTTCACTGGGGAGGATATCTCAAAGGCAGAGGTGGGCACCTAGAGACATAGCCTCCCCTATCCAAGATCGCTCCAAACGACGACAAAGATGTAGTGGCGGCACTAGTAGGCGGCTTCACGTTCATATCTGGTTTATTTGCAATCAGCATACACTCAACGCGTTTCGGGGTTTGGAAAATCCCCCTTCATCAGGAGTATTAAAAATGCATATATAAAAACATACCTAATGTGTGGGGTCTTTTACAGTCCCAGAAGGTCTTCATGCGGAAGTACCGATGTCGCATAGTTTGTGAAGTGCCGGCGTGCGTTCCACTGTGGAACGCAAGTTCGGCACACTATTTCCAGTTCCGGATGCGCTCCAGCGGTGGAGCGCATCGGGAATCAGCATCACGTGGTGTTGGCCTGCGTTCCAGCACGGGACGCAAGTCCGGCACGTCACTTCCGGGTCCAGCTGCGTGCCAGGCTGGAACGCATCAGAGATATTATTAAATATTGATACTGTCCGTGCAAGCCATCATACACATTATATGATCCTTATATGGGCAGGGGTTTGTCTTTCCAAGTCATGTCCAGTCAACTGAATTTTCCATGAGTGGACTCCAATCA